>WNWU01000016.1:10443508-10468635 GCA_012654045.1 Ptyas mucosa
ATAATATAATATAATATAATATAATATAATATAATATAATATAATATGTTTTTAAAACTTATTTAAATTAAGGTAAAAAAACACACATAACAGCTACTCAGATATATATTCTTAGAGTGAATATAACAGATGATAGAAATCTTACATTCCACCCTGTCGTTTAAAAGCCTTATGTATTATATTATAGAGGAAAGTCAAAGCTTAAATCATTTAGAAATAATATAACAAAAACTCCTTTACTGTAGTTCTATCATTGCTTTTTAATCCATGGGAGTGCTGACATCCTGGTGCTGGCCTGAATTAAATTTTCCAGGCAGGAGTTCATATAAAGCAAAATTTTATATAACGAAGTATTTTCCTTTTGATTATCATTTTTGAAACTCACTTTAGAGAGAATACATGGTGGACACCATTCAGCACTAAGGATTTGCATTTTAAGAATCAGGTTGTTAACTTTTAGCAGTAAAAACTACCCCAAGTCAACTTGATTGACATATTAATACTGTCATGCTCAGTGAGTATATATGTCTGTCATTAGTGGGATTCTACCGGTTTGGTAGAACCGCTTGTTAAGTAGTTAAGCAACCGGTTGTTAGAAGAAATCTCCTTTTGCTTTTTTCCTCTTTACAGGGTTAATCCTGTAAGGAATTACAACTTTCTGGTGTTTTTCCTAGCCTAATCTTTATTGCCCTGTTTACAGCTCTCCGTTAATCCTGATTACATTCTTGGCAGTACACCTAGACTTACTGTCACTTCCAGTTCCGGAACTTTTCGGAGGTTTTCTTTTTGCTTGACTTTCTTAAAGGGGAAGGGTTGTTTTAAGCTTTTTACACTGCTGTTGGGAGGAAATACTCCCCTGTTGGAGTTCTTCCAGCCAGGGTTCAATGCTCAGCACTTTGAAGAAATAATTGAATAACAAAGCAGAAGCTTTTAATGACAAGGAACCAAGATGAGTGACATTCAGCAAGGGTTCTTGGCTAGCTAGAAAGATTGACATTCAATGTGAGTTTACATACCCTTTCTGACTTTTGGTCTAAAACTGGTTTTTGGTGAAGTTTAATTCTGTGCTTGGTGATGTTTAATTTGTGTTTAGTGATGAGATAATTTTCCCTATTCAGCTTTGTTTGGAAGGAAAAAAGTTAATCTCTGTTCCTGAAAAGAAGCACCTTCGGAAATCTACTAGTTGCTGTGTCTATTTGTTCTGGTAATTGGTTTAACAAGCAACAGATACTCTGTTTGTTCCTTTGCTTCATTCTGGAGACCTTAAATGACCTCTCTGCTAAAGGGTTTCACTTTATGAGCAAGAGAAAGGCTGCTGATAGTTATCATTGCGTTTTAACTATTTTAATTCCTCAAGGTTCTCTGGCACCCTGCCTGATTTGTAACTCCAGTTTGCAGGTATTGCTAATCTAATGATTGGTATTTAGAGCAGCTTTTTGCAAGCAAAGAAGCTTTTTGTATTTTTGTACAGGTAATCCTTGACTTATAACAGTTACAATGACACTGAAAAAAAGTGACTTATGACCGTTTTTCACACTTACGACCATTGCAGCAAACTCTCATTAGGGCAAAGAAGCGATGCCACACGACCACCTGGCCATGCCCACCCGGTCATATGAAGCACCGCACTTGTGAAATGAGTGACACAGTTGTTAAGAATGCTGCAACGGGCATAAATGTGAGAATGGTCATAAGTGTGAGGACCGATCAAAAGTGCGAGGACCAGTCAGAAATAACTTTTTTCAGCCCTCTGAGTAGTCCCTATGCACATAGTCATGCCACCCGGTCACATGACCAGCTAGCCATGACCACCCGGTTACATGATTACCAAGCCATGCCCACCCGGTCACATGACCACTAAGCCATGCCCCCAAATAAGCCACACCCACAGAACTAGTTCTTAAAAAAATTGAATCCTACCACTGATGTCTGTGTTTTTGTGTGTGAACATGTGTATCAATGCCAATGATGTCAAATAACATCAATGCATACCTCTAGAATTATTTTGGTGTCTAAGAAAAAAAAAGTTAGGAGGCTGCAATAATTTTTTTTCATGTAATATTTCATTAAAATATGTATATTACTTCTTTGTAGGCTGCCCAGAGTCACTGTTGTAAATGGGCTATCATATGAATGATTAAAAAAATAAATAATAAATAAATCTATTAAAGTTACATGTAGAAAGTTATTACAATTCCTGTACCTATGATCTTAGCAGCATTTTTAAAAACTTTTCAGTGTTCTGAACATTTGACAGAAACAGCTGTTTCAGAATTAGAGTAAAATTATGGTAAACCTAGATTTACACTGCATTGTATAAACTCAACACTACCCAGGGATGGGATTTAGCTGGTTAGCACTGGTTCAGGCAAACTGGATGTTAATTTTAATCTGGTTCGCTGAACTGGTTGTTCCAAGGACATGCTGACCCCGCCCACCCCATCCAGCCCCTCCCAGGAGTCTCCAGGAAAGCCTCTGGAGCCTGGGAAGGGCAAAAAACAGGTCTACTGGAAGTATTGGAAGTCCAGAAACAGGCCCATTTCCAGCCTCCGGAGGGGGTGTGAAACGAACCTGTTGTTACAACCAGTGAATCCCACCACTGACTTTACCACATCAGATCCTAGACATAGTACAAATCAGAATCTAAGGCAGAGATTCTTTATTCTAGTTATCTAAATGACCACTGTCACATAGTTTTTAATCTTCTGAGAACTTCCCATAAAGAATTAGTTAAAACTAGTGTGCTGTTATTTCAACAGGGTGGTGTAAGTAGAAAGAGAAGTAAATAATTCAGTTGTGAGGCTTTGAAATCCTGAAACCATGATTCACTTTAAAGAACACCAGTGCAGTTTTCCTTCTGCTGGGTTCTCTCCAAAAGTGTGGAGATCATTATTAACTATGGCCATACTGTCTAAGGGATTCTGAAGTTGACCATAACTGAAAGGCTGTTCAGGTTTGATGGAGGCTACTGCAAGCGCTTTATGGGTAAAATGAACCCACATCAAAATGAGAGATATAATCAATATTGATATCAGAAGAGTAAATTAGCTAGCATTATCTTTAAAAGTTTAAAAGCTAGAATTTTGATGGAGATGGCTGAGAAATACATCTGTGTTTAGAACCATAAGTTGCTCCTCTGACTAATGTTCTTGATACAATTAACAAGAATGCTTCTGTTTATGTTTTATATTTATAAATCTTTGACTGGAGATCTGACCAAAAATTCCAAATGATTAGCCTATCTTATACTTAAAACTGCTCAGTACGTGTGTTTATATAAGATAAAAGAATCATATGTTTTGGAAATGCTGGTATAATTATCATTAGACTCTTGTTATCTTTTAAAAACAATTGTCAAAATTTGCATACATGAACTAAAGACCTTGCAGATTTTTTTTAAATATTAAAGTGTGGGGGAAGCAAAACTGAAAAAAAGTTGTCTGTTGAATCATGCTATTAGTGCAGAAATAGGATTTCCATCTTTTTTTAAATCATTCTTCCTTTTAACAACTATATGGCAGATAGAACAAAGAGCTGTCTATGCTTGGGATAGATGTATCTAAAATGATGAAGTGCAGAAATCCAAATTACAGCATCCAAGATATATGGCTTTTTAGCCTCTGATTGGACACATTCAGTGAAGGGGAGCTCACCGCCTCAGTTGGTAATTGGTTCCAATCCTGCTGTTAAGAATTATTTTCCTAACATTCAGCCATAATCTTCCTTCTTGTAATTTAAGGCCATTATTCTATGTCCTGCACTCCAGAATGATACAGAACAGAATCTTGACCTTCATTGGGTTTTGCATATTTAACTTGACAGCAAAGATGGATGAACATTTCACTTCCTTTAGTTTTTCATAAGTATTAAGCAAACAGAATGGAAATGCTTTCATCTAAAAAGTTTGTATGTAGAAGCCAAACTGAATGACATGTCCGTTTCTAGCAATTCTGACCAGCAATTCTGCTTTTCATAAACATAAACAAACCCCTTACTCTTATTTCCTGTTTCAATATAATTACTTCATTTTTCTTCTTGATTTTCTGCTTTCAGGAAACTTTCTGCTTCCTTGGTTTATCCCTACATAAGATAATTAATGCATGTTATGTTGCTTGAAAGTTGTTGTAAACAGTTTTTCTATTGCATACAAGAATGGGACAAGTCATGCATAGCACGCATCTAATGCAAGGAAAGAAAATTAATACTGTATAGTGGTTAAAAGGACTAGAGTAGAAATCAGGACCCTGTAGTTTCTAGTCATGTTTTAGGCATGAAGTTGGTGGGGTGACTGTCCCTCAACTCTAGGAAGAAGGCAAACTACTTCTGAAAAATGTTGCCAAAGAAAAATGCATGGATTTGTCCATGTAGTTGCCAAGAGTCAATACTGACCCAAAGGCACAAGTATAATGCAACTGTAACCGAAGAAAAAAAATATTACTCTTTTTATGTAAGGAATATAATATTTATGTACAAAATATTTATTTTGAATGGAATGTTCAGAATCGAAAGAAAAGCTAAATTAATATATATGATAATTGTATGAAGTGAAAGGTGTATACACTTTATAAAACCTGAGTAAAATTCCAGTGTCGGGTATGTCCTTTACTTCCATTTATTGTTAACAGTATTTTTGATATGTATATGTACTTGGTTTTCTTCTTTTTAATCATGTCAAATTCTCAGACTCTGCCTATAGTTTTCTTGGTTTTTTTCAGAAATAGTTTGCCATTGCCACCTTCCTGGACTGATCTAAAGTTTCTGGCTCAGTTCACTTAGCTGGCTTTGTACCAGAGTTGGGTTGTACTTACCTTTACTACTGGTTTGAAACGGGATCGCACGCACGTGCTCGCTTCACTAGGGTGCGCACCTTGCTTCTGCATATGCACAGAAGCTTCTGTGCATGCGTAGATCGTCGATGATGACATCTGGGGCAGTGGGCGGGGCCTCCTGGTGGTTTTACTACCGGTTCTTGCAAACTGCTCCGAACTGGGGGCAACCCACACTGCTTTGTATGGTATATAAGGGAGGACTAGAACTCACGGTCTCCTGATTTCTAACTTGATGCCTTAACCACTACACCAAACGGATTCTCGTATATGTGTATGTTTACATACAGTACACATATATACAGGTGGTCCTTGACTTACAACAGTTCATTTAGCAACCATTCAAAGTGACAACGCCACTGGAAAAGATGACATGAACATTTTTCACACTTACAACTGTTGCAACATCTCTATGGTCATGTGATCAAAATTCAGATGCTTGGCAATTGACTCATATTTGCAGTCACACTTACAACTGTTGCAACATCTCTATGGTCATGTGATCAAAATTCAGATGCTTGGCAATTGACTCATATTTGCAGTCACTGCAAGTTGCAGTGTCCTGGGGTCACGTGATCACTTTTTGTGACTTTCTTATAAGCAAAGTCAATGGGGAAACTAGATTCACTTAGCAAGTGTATTATTAGCTTAATAACAGTAGTGATTCATTTAAAAACTGTGGCAAAAAAGGTTGTAAAATGGGCAAATTCACTTAGCAAATGTTTCACTTAGCAGAAATGCATTAGGTTGAGAAGTAGAGTTGTATGATGCTGCAAACAAGGGATTACTACTGTGTTTATTCTCAATTGATTGTTAATTGGAAAAAAGCAATGCAGAAAGGATGTATTATACAACAAAGCTTCTGCAGGCATCAGAAAAATGATGCATTCTATCATATATCAGTGGTCATGATCCTTATTGTTAGTTATCCAACACAAACAGAAGACACTTGGAATTTTTTTCTAAGTGAGATAACTAAATCAAATTATAAAGCATAATTCAAAAAAACAAAAGAAAATAAACCAGAAAATAAATAAAAGTTAGAGGGAAAGAAACAACGTTACGCACATATAGAGAAAGAGTATATGAGACATTTCAAAGGTTGCATAAAAAGGCTGGATAATGTTGAATTGTATTCCTAAAATTTGTAGTTTTCAAAGCCTAACTAACTTTGTATTTTTCATGAAAAATAAAAAGCTTCTAGAAAGATGGATTTACCCCAATGGAAAACTGCATGTAAACTGACTTTATTTTTACCACTGCTCTGGTAAATATGATTCTGCATGATCAAAGTTGACTGTTGTTAAGAGTTGAATACTAACATTAATTTAATAATGTATTCATATAAATTTATCAGGAAGTCAGTGCTATGCTTTTCAAAAGATAATATAGGCTGGTATATATATATATTCTAGTATATATTGTGTTTGCCTAAGAAAAGGTGAAGGTTTCCCATGCCAGTCATGTCTGTACCTAGGGGGGTTGTTCATCTCTGATGCACAGCCAAAGAGCCAATGTTTTCCAAAGAGCTGTGGTCATGTGGCTGGCATGACTATATGGTGGAGGTGCATGGAATGCTGTTATCTTCCCACCAAAGTGGTACCTATTTATCTACTTGCATTTACTTGTTTTATAATTGCTGGCTGATTAGTAGAAGTTGGGCCAAGACCAGAAGCTAACTCCATCATATGGTCCTTGGTTTTGAACTGCCAACCTTCTGGTCAACAAGCCCAGTGTCTTAACCACTTGACCACCTGACCACCTTACCTATTTACTTACTTACTTACTTACTTACTTATTTTCTTTCCATAGCCAGCACAATTTCCTAAAAGAGAATACCCGCAAGACTATTCCATGATTGTCTACACCTTCAATTATAGCTCCTTTGCTTAACATTCCTTAGGTATGAATCACATGAAATTACATAGTTGGTTTTTAATTTAATTTTCATAACTTAATTAGGATGTGTTTTTATGCACACTAGGAGACAATTATGCATATCTATGCTATAGAGAAAGGCCATGGAGACAGTACACTGGGCAATCAAAGAAGAAATATTCTATGTACAATTTACACTCCCTGGTGCTTTCAGATATCAGCCCTGCTACAACATAGAATGCTGCCAGGTACTGTGTAGCAACACTTAAATCCATCAGAAGTTGACCTTTGCCATAAACCAATTAGCACCTAGCTTCTTATTTTGGAGTAATTGTGATAGATTTAGTTTGCGATGCTTCTTTACATACATACCCTTACCTCTCCTGTTATATTTTTTTATATTCCTTTTGGATTTTTTAGAAAATATTTTTTAGCTTTTTATATGATTTGTTTTATTTTGATGTATCTTTAATGGTTCTTATTGTGTATGCCATTCTCCTTATGCTAGACTTTGACTGTAATATAGGTTTGATTTGATCTGGTGTACAATAAGAACCTTACATTTGACCCTATATATAGAACGTCAGATAATCACTTAACTGTCCATAGCTTTGAATCAGTCACAACAAACTGAATCAGAGTCTGTACTTATTGAGCCCACACACAGGTTTCTATCACAGTTGCTTTTCCTCAGTCCTTCACTTCCTTCTCATTTCTCTCTAACTTGTCAGATATAATTAGCAGTTGTTGAATGAATTGATCAGCTAATTTCCTTCTCACCCTTGGATGCATTTAATCCATTAGCTGATGATTTGTAGAGACTTGAGCTTTTTTCCTGCTGGAAATAATTCTTTGACTGCTCTATATCAATAATTATATTTACTAAATCACCTTCGTTTCATGATAGCCCAACTAACCTTATTCACGGAATTTTTAACAAGCAGAATTTTGAGTTTTGGTTTGGTTTTTTTGCAATTCAGTTGTTTAAAAATCATTCTGCATGACACCTCTTCTTTCCTTTCTAATGGCGGTAGCTGCTACCTAGTAATTTTCTTGTTCTTGATAAGAGTTCAATAGATAACATGAACCTCTCCTTGTATTTTATGCAATTATTTCTTTATTCTCTGAAATTGATTTGAAATCCTTTTTAGTTGCAATTTCAGTGGTCTTTGCTTCCTACATATTTCATAGGAGTTTTTTAATTGAAATAATTGTAAAATATGATACATTAGAATGGTCGACCAAAATTATTCTCTTTATTATCTGGTAAAACACTTTTGATTTTCCAATATTCACATCCATAGATCTATGTATCCTTTTTTTTTCTTTCCTCCTCCCCTTTCCAATATTGGAACACTGGCATCAGGAAGATAAGGATTCACATAAGTTTTCTGTGGGTTCTGAAATCAAATAAACTCTAATAATGAAATATTTCCCAAATCTCAGGTAAATGATGATAAAATTCTAAAATGATGATAAACTTCTATTTAGCACACAAGAGAGGCTAAACTTCTAGCCTCTCTTGTGTGCTAAATAACAAAAGGCAGTGTGCCTTGCAATACAAGTATTGTTTCACATTGGGAACCAATTCTAAGTATATAGCTTGCCCCTTTAATCTAAATTAAAACTTTAATTCCAACATTTTGCACTACTATGGATTCAGACCATTGGTAACTATTATTTACTTCTTAGAAAAAGCTAAGCAAACATATCTTATTTCAAAATTTAAATTCTGCTGGCCATTGACCGTACAAACATTACTATTACTACTATTACTATGTATGATATTTCAAAACTTCTTAGAAGTGGTCTGTATGTATTATTTTTGCACAGTGTTTTGAATTTTCTTCATTGATGTTGAATCACGGATATATATTTGTGCAGGTAATAAGGGTAAGTAAAAAGTGCAAAAAGAGTTTTTGCTGGCAGTGCTCATTAGGATATAATGCTGCATTTAAATAAGACAATGAGAGAGATGTACAGTTTTGATGAGAGTGTGGAAATAAGAGCACGTAATAATGATGAGTCTGTAAGAATATGAATAGGAAGTTACTATATATGCTAACAGAGTACTATTTGTGAAGCAGTGGTGAGTTTCAAAATTTTTTACTACCAGTTCTGTGGGTGTGGCTTGGTGGGTGTGGCATGGCATGGTGGGCATGGCTTGGTGGGCATGGCAGGGGAAGGATACTGTAAAATCTCCATTCCCACCCCACTCCAGGGGAAGGTTACTGCAAAATCCCCATTTCTTCCCAATCAGCTGGGACTTGGTAGGCAGAGAATAGATGGGGGCAGGGCCAGTCAGAGGTGGTATTTACCGGTTCTCCAAACTACTCAAAATTTCCACTACCGGTTCTCCAGAACTGGTCAGAACCTGATGAAACCCACCTCTGTTATGAAGACACACTGTCCCGAAAATGGAAGATTTTTCTTATTCAAAATGATGCCAGGCTTATACTTGCATAGCACAGTTTCAAAATATTTCCCTCTTTATAGATCAATGATTTGAGAAATGTTGAGTCCTGCAGATGTAAATCTGCTCCCAAGTAATCCATGTGTCATCTATCCCAACTTCTTTTTACTTCTCACCCTTGAAAGAGACTATAGATTGGAAAAGGAGGAGTCTCTGAAGGATCTTCAGGGATAAAAAGGAATATCAGTGCTCAGGGTTATTTCTCCATGGCCCTGAGACACGCTTATATAACTATAATAATTTCAATTCTATTATGGGAGACCTCATGAAAGCTATAGAAATGCTGTTTCTACAGTAATGAATTTGAATGAAATCTATTTATGGTATTTTTAATAGTAAAAAAAACCCTGTTAATTGTTTTCTTGACATTTTTATACTGTAATGCTCTTTTCTAATACCAGGACCACATTTTTCCACTTAACCTAGCTTGTTTGATGATGGTCTGTGTATTCCCAGTTCAGTATTTCATTCTCTCCCTCTAATAATCTCCCCAAGTGATGGCTAGCTATCTCAAATTCAAGACAAGCTGTCTTCACTGACAAACACAGTTGTCAGTCATGCTTCTCACCAGAGGGAGAAAAAAAGCCTCTACAGTGCATAGCTACTGGCTCCATATTTTTTTTCGGGGACTGGATATGAATCTGTCTGCCTCCAACTTTCTTAGAACATTTGATTTACACTGTGACTTTATGGGATTAGAACATAAAGTAGGATGAGATACTGTATTACCTTGGATACCATTAACCTGAAGTATGTATATGTGATTCAATGACCATTCATAAGGTTAAAATTCCTGAGTGTGTCATACGGTCTAATTCTCTGCACAATATTTCCTTTCCCTCAAGCAGTACTTTTTAATTTGGTTTCCCTCCTTCCTTCCTTCCTTCCTTCCTTCCTTCCTTCCTTCCTTCCTTCCTTCCTTCCTTCCTTGAAAGATTTGGCTTTTCCTTTTTTTATTATGCCCTGGTGTTCAGCTATCTCACTTTATTTCTTGAATCTTCTTAGAAAATGATAAACAAATAATTAGTTTTCAGTGAGGGGGGAAAATCCACTACCATTATTTTATTTATGGTCTTTTTCAATCCAATCAGACTCTTATAGGTTTATGGTACAGTTCATAGCTTATTTGAAGCTATGCTTTTATTTAATATTACAACTCACAATGCTTGGCCCTGACTTTAAAAGTTGAATCTTAATTTGCCAGGACATACATACATACATACGTACATACATACATATATACATATTATATTTTATATATAATTTACTAAATAAGATTTGCTTTAATGTACAAAATGGCCATTGAGATATTACAAACTAATCATTGAGAATGAAAATTAAAGGTTGTTTTTTTAAACTTTATACAATCATTGAAAATGTGTCACTATTACTGTAGTTCACTGTTAACCTGTTTAATTAAAGTGTACGTGTTTATTTTGTTCCTTTTTCTTTTTACTTGCTTTTTATTTAAATGTAAAACATACCCTTTTTTTAGTTCTTTGAAAATTAAACGAAATAAAAAAATAAATGGAACTACACATTTCACCCTACTTAAATTCCCTAAAGTATTTTAGTTGGATATGATAATACTAATTCACGTCATTATTAAATGCCATAACTCAACAGTGTGATTTAATTTTTGATAAACTGTATTAAGCAATATTACACAGTACCTGTATATATATTAAATCAAGATCTGATTATCTCAAGGACTAAAATTTTCTATGTTGACCAAGAAAAAGAAGTTAAAAATCTATAGCTTGTGGATTATCTGTTCAGGGAGTTGTTGTTAGTAGAGTTGCCTTTTGTACTTTTGCAAAGATTTAGCCACATGATTGATGCATTGGTTTTGGTCTATTTGGCTCAGTAATCTATGCAATTTTCTTATCTTCCTAATCACATTTCTACCTTCTAACGGATGGCATTTCCTTTTTTAAACTGTCTCCTAAAATCTTCAGGTACTATGACAATAAGTCATTGGGAGCTACCCATGTGCATCTGAAGGTTTGATTTCTGTCTTGTGCCTTGAGACAAATTAAAATTTGCAAATTTAATGGTCAGGATTTCTTTATATTCAGGTTCATAGTAGAAGCTAACTGCATTCAACTGTACTGAAAGATGAACAGGTCCCTAGTAACATCATTGACTTGTGTTTGTGACTTCCTCTTTTGCTTTTCCTATATAAAACAGGAACATTTCTATCCCAAAATATTATGAGATTGGTGGGTATTGTGATACTGGTAGATACGAATATACAGATTTCCATCTTCTATCTCATCTTTGGTTATAGTCTATACAGTAGAAAATAATTCACTAATGTCATCTCAAAGTTTCATTTCAGCAATAGGACAGTGTTCTTAGGAAATCAGTTCACGTTTTGCTCAAATCACCTAATGAGTACCATCTGAGTAACTTAAAGTTTACATTTTGTCCTTAAAAAAAGGATAAAATTCAAATAAAATTAATGAATAATCATGAATGAACACAGTTCTTAGCTCTCCAAAGCAAGGTATTATATTTTCAAAGGGATAAATTTTCAGGATTATGAAATTATATGTTATTGAAATGTGACTGCTTGCATATCTGAATTTCTATGGTCCTTGTTCATTTATTCCCTCTCTTTTTGAGAATATGTTTGTGTGCCTTTGTGTGCATCTGCGCATGGACATACATGTGTGTGTGTGTACTCGTGCATGTACTATACACACATATATATTTATGCCCTTTTAATGTAACAAAGAAAGCAATTAACAAGTATAATAATAATGATAGCACAAAAAAGATAAGCCAGAAAAATAATTAAAGTCTAGAGAAAAATAAAAGAGGAAGAAAAAAGGTTAATACATTTTAGAACAACCTCAAGTCTTAAACATCAAATTAAACCTTGACTACTGAGAATCATATTGATTTCCACGACTTTGGAGAAAAGTACATTTGTATGCAGAAAATTTAAGCATTTCCTCCATGCAGGATTTTAAGTACATTAGAGTCTTTTCACTGGATTATAACAATCCTACCTGTCGTCCACACATAATAAATCCTTTTATAGGTTCCAATCTTTTGGAATATGTTGTAACATCTTTTGACATGCCCAGTATATTAAAAAAGATAATGGTAAATTAAGATATTTGAAACTACTGAAAGTTTCCCACTTCTATCCCATAATTTTTCATCTGTGAATTAAAATAACTAGATTTTGAAATTTTAAAACCTTTTTTCTGGTGATAGCAATAGCAATAGCACTTAGATTTATATACCTCTTCATAATGCTTTACAACCTTCTCTAAGTGGTTTACTTAGTATACTTAGTATACTTAGTATACTTACTTAGAGTCAGTATATTGCCCCCAACAATCTGGGTCCTCATTTTACCTGACCTTAGAATGATGGAAGACTGAGTCAACCTTGAGCCAGTGAGAATCGAACTGCCAAACTGCTGGCAGCCAGCAGTCAGCAGAAATAGCCTGCAATACTGCATTCTAACTACTGCGCCACTACGGCTCTGTGATATGAATGTTCAAGAAACTTCAGATTGAACTAAAACATCAAGTCATGTGTTATTCTAAATACATACAGTCATTCTTAATAAATTGGCCTTGAAAACCATGAAATGTTTTGAAAAAAATTAATAAGCTAGTATAAAATATTAATATATGTTTTAGCTATGAAGTCCAGAAAATAATTTTCTAGAATTACTAGGGCATTGTATCATATTGTCAACTTCTAATTATAGTTAAAATTACATTTAACTCTTCTTAGCATATTAGAATAACATATAGTAAAAATTTTGGATTAAAAATAAATATGACATTCTAAATTGTTTTTCTCCTGAAGGGGATCTTTAAATTTAAATTTTAGATTTTTAACTTCATTTAATACTGTAACAGTTTTTTACAAAAGCAAAATGTTCTTGCAAGCAACTGGATCCCATGCTTTTTAAGTTTTTCATTATTCACTCAATATTATTCCTAGATTCTCCAACATATATTTCATTTTTCAAGATCCACTACAGTGTTACCAATTAGCAATATAGTATAGCTTATATACTATATATATATTGTATTTTATACTATTTGTATTCCAAAAACTATTTATTTTTTATTCTACTGACTTTCACCTTTAATGAATTTTCTAAAAAACCAATGTCTTGATTACAGTGCTTATTTTTAATTTGTTCTATCTCTATAGCCATAAGAAATCAACTGTAACACTGGATCATACAGTTTGTATGGTTGAGTAAGAAGTTCCAAATTAAACAATATAGAATAATTTCATAGGTACATGACTTTATAGTATTCTTCTTTTTAAAATAAATTTTATTAGTTAAAAAGTACAAACAAACATACAAAACAAATGAACATCAATCAAGTCTTATGACTTGCTCTTAAAGTTGTTACATCGGTAGACTATTTTCCCCATATTTATCTATATATCTATATATATAGACTTAATAGTATTCTATGTATCTTCATAATATGAGGAACTGAAATGCCTATGCAAATAGCAGCAAGTACATAATGTGGATTTTATTATAAACAGAGTGGGATTAGAAGCTGTGCCCATGCCAACATTAACTTGATTTGTAATAGCTGTCATTTTAGTTATTTTGTTTCAGGCAGCACTTATGAAATTTGGACTTAAATACACATTATTAAAGTAAGTCTTGCAAAATTACAGCTTCTGCTTTGCAGGGACTGGATATTTCAGAGCTACTTATTGTAAAGAAGTTGTCATGTATTTGAGTTATGTGTTGTCCTTTACACTTTATATATGTTTTCAATTCTTTTTGGGGTAATTTGTTTAGTTTGTGTACTAAGATATTCAAAACTTTGACATTTAATTTATTATCGGGTGTTAAATATTATCAGGGTGTAATCAGGTGAAACATGAATGATGGATATGATAGACTCTCTCTCTCTCTCTCTCTCTCTCTCTCTCTCTCTCTCTCTCTGTGTGTGTGCGCGTGTGTGTGTGTGAGAGAGAGAGAGAGAGAGAGAGAGATTCTTTTCTTGGTGTTTTTTTTGTGTGTGTGTGTGCTGAAAGTTCATCTGAACTTGTGGCAGTAAGCTATTTTGCTGCCTAAAGGAAAGCACAAAGTAATGTCCTGCATAGTTACTCTACCTAAGGACAGAAAACAAATTTATGAGGCACAGGGCATGTTCTGTGATACACATACTTCTGTCCTACAACAGAGAGAAATGGCCGCAGGGGATTCCAAAGGAATACCAGTGGAATATTGCTATTTCCTGCGAATAAAACCTAAATAACATTTTAGTCCTCATGCCTGAACACCAGTTTATACTTTTCTTTTTAAATTTTTAAATTTGTTCTTCCACTGTTGTTCTTTTTCACCAGAGAAATTCACCTGGCATTTACAAGAAAACTTTTGCTTGGATTTCTCAGCTTTTAAGATTGTCATTAACAAGATTGATACTGAAGTTGATTTGAATATGGATTTTAAAAAGATAGATTACAAGAATGATATGGATAAAATATATCCAATAAAATCAAAGCAGATTATTGGCTTTTGTTTTAAGAGTCTCATTAATCATTTCTTCTTTATTGAAAACAGATATCACTCTGATATTGTTTTCACATTCTGCTAAGTCCTAAAATTGTTTGTTTGATTTATTTTGTCTTACTGTTTTTAACTTTCCCTTAGCATAATAGATAAACACCAGTTATGAGTGCATTCAACAAACCTAATTAAAAATATGTGGCTTAGCACCATATATAATCTCAACCATTGACTGAATAAGCATCCTGTATAACCCTAATGTGAAATTCACATTTATTAATTTAGCTGTTATTGTTACATTGACATTGGATTACTTTTCCTTCATGCTTGTTGTCAAATAAGAAATTGGGTTGCATTATCAATTTCCATCTTAAACAACTTCTATAGTGGTAAAAATAATTGATTTGCCTTTTTAGACCTCACAGTTTTAAGTCACATCAGAAATATTAAATATGTGAAGTTAGCATCATATACCAATAACCCTTGGCTATTGCTTCCAGATGTGACTAAGTGAGAGATTTCTGGAATATGAAATGCAGCTGTTAGATTGAAGAAATAGCGCATCCCTATTCTGTAGAAATTTTCCTTAATCTGTTTTTGCAACTGAATCCTGGGATACAATTCCAGATCACAGCAAACTTTTCTATAATGATTGAATATTTTTTACCAACATCAGCACTTTAAATAAAAATTCAGAATCTGTAACGTACTTGGCCTTTTAAAAACAGGGTTTTTTTTTGGATTAGTCTGTATCACATGGATTTGGACTTTTATTAGATCAATGTTTTGTAGTGCAATTCAAATATATAGTAACAATAATATGTTTACAGCATGAATCTGAAAGCTATGCATTAATCTAAAAGTTTTACCGGGTATGAAATTGGTAACTGAAACACTTCCAATGAGTTAGCCTAAATGTCTTAGTCAGCTTTCAACAATTGAACAGCACTGGTGGATTCTGATATCTTGTATTAGAATGATTTTAGTCTTTGCTTAAATATAATTTAATTTAATTTAATTTTAATTCTAACTTGATGAATCATATTTGCTAAGATTAAAAAAAGGCTGTTCAAAAATACTAAGGATTTGTAGATCAATTTTGTCTGTGTTGTAAGCAAGTTCATTTCTGTCCTCCCACTATGTATATGTATATGTGTATATACTACCAAAA
This sequence comes from Ptyas mucosa, assembly GCA_012654045.1. Lineage (NCBI taxonomy): Eukaryota > Metazoa > Chordata > Lepidosauria > Squamata > Colubridae > Ptyas > Ptyas mucosa. The sequence goes on from WNWU01000016.1 coordinate 10,459,375, forward strand.
TTATTTTGCTGTGGTATGATACATAGTTCAGTACACTTTTTTTTCTTATCTAGAAACTAAATGTATTTTTTGAAAAATTGGCTATTTGAATATTAATAAATGGGGAGAGGTGGGGAAGAATCAATGAAATATTCAAACTGATAAGCCTAATCTCTATGTATTCTAAGTATTTCAAAAGTTCAATGTTATTAAGATGGAAAAAACAGGGGTTTCACCACCTTTGTGTAAAGATGCAATATTTTTTTCAAGTAATTTGAAAACCTACCTTTATTATAAATAAATTATTTAAACGTATCTATCATATACTCTTATGAATTAATTGCTACTTGGCAGAAAATTTATTGATTTAAAGAAAAGTTAGACAATGTACAGTTCTCCATATGTGGCTAAACTGTAGTTCCTATCAATACTAGGGATAATGGATTTTCAATTTAGTGGTATCTGGAGAGCTAATGATACCAGTCAGGTAAGTTTTCCTTACTTAACTCATCTAAAACCTTCAGTAACTTGTTAAACCATATGCCAATGCAAATACTGACATATTGCTTACTTCATGTATAATTATAATGAATGTAAATCACTCTAATGATAAAATGGAAAAGGTCTAGGTTGCCACCACCCTTAGTCTGCTGGTTGCAAAGGGAAATATACTTTAAAGAGCCCAAACATCTCAATCTCTCTCTCTGTTCTGTGCTTAGTGATGTGTTTGGTCACACCATGATCAGAAAACAAGACATGAGAGAGTTGTCTGTCTCTTCCTATCGACTCCGGAACGAGATATTGTTTGATTCATGCTGTTGCTTTCAGTGAGCATAGCTGGGCCAGAATATAAAATCTAGCAGTGTTGGATAAAAGACATAAACAGGACTCTGGACAGCTCCAAGTGGAAGTGAAGCTACCATCTCACCAATAGGCAAACCTCCAATGTAAGTTCACTTAGATTGAACTTCACTTCACTAATGTTTTAAAATGCTGCAACTCAGATGCTTTATATATCTGAAATATATATAATATTTGCAACATATGCAGCTGTATCCAGGGGTGGGATCCTACCAGTTTAACAACCGGTTCGCTAAGTGCATGCTTCACGCACTGCACGCGCATACACAGTTTCAAGAAAACTCACCTTCCGGTTTGCTGCTGGCAAGGAAAACAACTGCAGTGCAGCAATCTACTCTGTCACGCCGATCAGCTGGGCTTCGGAAACGGAAACATCCCACTTCAAAATCGGAATGAACCGGTTCGCTCACAGATGAAAGTTGGAGCTAACAGTTCGCCTGAACCAGTCCAAAACAGTAGAATCCCACCACTGGCTGTATCAGTTTCTCAGATTCCATCAATGGCCTTTTTATTAATTGCAACAGTAGGAAGAGTGAAACATAAAGTCTACCCATGAATTGATAAAAGCTAAAAGTGGCTTTACTGTTCGTAAAGAGAGAGAGGGGGGCGGGGAGGAGGGAGGGAGGGAGAATTCCATCTGTTAGTATGCCATCTCACTGATAGCAATGCTACCTAGTCATTTGTTACATTTGAATAAAAATACAGTATCCCGTATTGGAAGCAACTGCAGGAAGAGGTGCAGTTGGCTTCAGTGATTATGGAAAATTTCCAAAAAAGTCAATCTGATATAATCAAAATATGATTATCTCTTGACAGATCCTAATTTACTATTAATTGACATATGATTCAGTGTTTCCAATCCTTTTGGTGAATATGATGTCAGCTTAGGCAATATCACCCATCTGAATTTTACTGTACAATATTATTGCTAACATCTGCCTGAATCAGTTTTATTGTTTCTTTCTTGAAGAATTTGATAAAAGTTTTATCTACTATCTGCATATGCACTTCCTTTGCACCTTGGCTTAGGTTTGTTGTCCCTTTTTTTAGCAATAGGATTGCAACTGACGAGTCCCCATGAATCCACATAACTTCAGTAGCATGGAAGAACGTTTGCAGTTTCACCTGATAAATCAGTTGTGATAAATCTTCACCTACTTGGAGGAGAAAGACCATGTCTTTATGGTTCATAAAGTGGTAATCTTATTTCAATTATTGTTAATGGGGCAGAACTTGAAGGCAGTCTATAAACTGCAACTGATTTAGGATGTGGCAGTATGCATGGTGAATGGTTTCTCCAGAAAATCCCATGTTTTCCTCAACAGGTTTACATGTTATCAGTTATTTTGTGATCTTACTTTGAGTATCTCTCATTGTTTTTGTTGTGAATAGCAAGTCAGTATTCACAATACTTCTGCCAGTCTTCCTGGCAGTATCTCTTCCTGGAGAGATACATTTTTTAACACATATGCAAAAGACAGATTTTTCCATACTCTTCTTCATTACTGTATTGAAGAGATTTAAATCCTTTCAAGACAAAAGCAGAACTTCAGGGACATTGAGATATAAATTGCAGTGTCTGAGCTGGGGGTGTACCATCATCCCACAACTCTGATAAATTATCCCAGAAGCTGGAGAAGGTCCAGGAACAAAGAAATTTGCTTTTGAATTCAGGTTCTCTCTAAGGAATAGCAAAACAGTTATGTCTTGTCTTAAATTTAATTTATTCATTCTATGTAAATGTTAGAAGCCATAGTTTCTTTGGGCATCTAGGTAATTTGAATAGTTTCATATGGAATTGAACAAAATTTTTCTTTAATTTATTGGGAACTGATGTATAACTTGAAATATGTCCCTTTTTCAAGTTTACTAATATTAGAGGATCAGGACTTCCAGCTTTTCACCATACAAACCAACTGTGCTGTTATAATAGTACAAACTGTGCACTGCTTAAATCCAAGCTACTTACCACTTCTGCTACACAGCCAACAACACATTGTTAGGTCGTCAGTGGGGTACCTTTTATGGGCTTTGTCACAAATAGCATTTGACTTTGAGGTCTTTTTTTTCTTTCTCCATGGTCTCCATATTAAATTGTAAACTTCCAGTAGTCTTAATGCCAGCTCCCAACTTTTAACAGTAAGGCTTAACCCAATTGTTTAACTAGGTCTCTCAATGCTACTGATTTACCTTCTATTTTTTATTTACCACATTTAATAATGCTCTGCTAAATCCTATGCATTTTCAAGAACTGTTAGCAGATTGTATGACATATAAATCTTTTAAACAGACTTAGATGAAGTACCAGAATATTGCTTATTTTCTTTCTGCCTCTGTTGCTTTACCATACTGTATCATGTCTTTTTAAATGCAAAATGCTAACTATTCTGAATATTTTGCTAGAACATGGTTTATAAACTTTTAAAACTTTTTTTTAGAAAGTCTAACATATGGGCACCATTTTCTAAATCATGACATAGTTAAGGAAGATTTGGCATTGCTGCTCCCATCATGGCCATCTCCTAAGGTTTCTGTTATTCTTATTGTTGGTCATACAGTCACCAAATGTTTAGACTGGATTTTGTATTTTTATATATTTCTATGCCAACAACCCAGCGCCTGGGATAGGCACCTAGGATTGCTTAATAATATTAAAGGTATTCTCACAGGATGTAAGCTGTTCTAAGTAAAGCTGCCTTTATTTATTTATTTATTTATTTATTTATTTATTTATTTATTTATTATTTGATTGATTGATTGATTGATTTATGCCGCCCTTCTCCGGAGACTCAATGCAGCTTACAATGCATTAAGCAATGGCCTTCATACTTTTTGTATATACCTGCTTAGTAGGGCTTTTTGGCCCCCCCAAGCAGTGTTCTATTTTATACAAAATCAGCTTATTGCCCCCACAAACCGGGTCCTCATTTTACCTACCTCGAAAGGATGGAAGACTGAGTCAACCTTGAGCCTGGTGAGATTTGAACTCGCAGTAATTATTATTATTATAGTTGGTTACACAGTTGGCCAGATATTTTAGGCTGTATTTGACATTTTCCCACCTATTAAATCCTTTCCAAAGATCTAGGATAGGTAGATGTTGATGTTTGATGGTCTTAAAGGTATTGCTACAGAATGTAAACTGTTCCAACTAAAACTGCATTTTGCAATTGACTGATGAGATTGAACCCAAATACCTATTTTATTGGTATTATCTTTGCCTTTATTTTGCCTCAGTTGTTTTACTTCTATTTTCAGGATTTTGTATTTTGTGATTTTCTCTAGTTTTTTTTTTTCTCTTTTCTTCTGATGTCTCCAGGTACTGCAATGTCCACTATCCAAATGTTGTTTCTTATTAACAATTGTTAAATAAGGCAGGTGTCTGTCTATTTGAATTTTAAGGTCCCAGAGCACTTTAACATCTTCATTTTCTATTTGTGAACTTTATGGTCCAACCAGTTCTTGCTTGTGGTCAAATGGTATTTTTTGCAGATGTACCCATGTACCATTATTGCTACTTTTTCATGCTATTGTTTGTAGTTAGTCTATGCTATCATCTTGCAGAAACTAACTCCTGCAAGTTTCTTCAGCTTCTTTTACAGAGGTAGCACTTGTTGTCTGTGCTGTCTTCTCAATTCTGGCTTTGCATGCCTTTCTTATTATATTTTTATCTTGCTTTTATAAACATACACATACATATCAGTGCTGGGTTCCTCCCAGTTCGGCCCGGTTCAGCCGAGCCGGTAGCGGTGACGATATGACGTCACCAAACCGGTTCTCTTTGTTCGAGAGCTGGGCCCTCCCGCCCCCGCTCCCCACTTTATTCTTACCTTTTATTTGGCCCCACCCCCAATCTATTCACTGCCTCCCAGCTGATCAGCTAGAAAGAAAAAAACTGTTTAAACTCTTGCCACGGGGCTTCAAAGGGCCGCTCTACAGCTGATCAGTGTTAAAAGGCAGTGGTGGTGGTAGACCGGTGCCTCCAAAAACAAATGGGTAGACCGGTGTCTCCAAAAGCAAATGAATAGACCGGTGCCTCCCAAAACAAATGGGTAGACTGGTGCCTCCAAAAATAAATGGGTAGACCGGAATGCTCCAAGAACAAATGGGTAGACCGGTACAGCTCTGCAAGAAGTTAAAAGCCTGATAGACCAGTACCTCTGCTAAATCCTAAAGAATTGTCACGTGACCATCAAACCACGCCCACAAAATAAGCCATGCCCACAGAACTGATAGTAAAAAAAATTAGAACCCACCCCTGACACATATGTATACATATATACATCTGGTCAATCAATAAGTCATAACTTTTAAAGGTAGGGGAAAAAAAACCTCCTTGATTTTCTGGCTTATTTCATCTCTACTGAAACTTTCTTGTCTAGAACAGAAAGTTAAATTTTCTTTCTAAACTTATTTTTGGTAAGAAACTGAATTGATCTGGATAATTGCTATTCGTGCATTGCTGTAAATTTATGTTCAGCAAAACAAACATAGAAAATAGAACAAAGATCAAGCAGACTAATGAAGACGTTTGTGTAGGTTGTTGTAGCTTCAAAATGATGGATGGGTATTAGCATGCATTGCCCCAAAAATCTTGGGTATTGTTTTAGGTAGTTACCCAGAGGGATAAAAGTGGCAATATTTTTCTTCATATAGGTGTGATTAGCCCTAGGGGTATAGAGTGGGAGGAGGAAATTAGCCATATAATCCTATTTACCAGTTCAGGTCCCTCTATAAATCCCCTTTCCCTTTTTATTTCACTTTAACTCAACAGTTACTAATGAGTCCAATTTGCTGCCAATTAGTTGCCCTCAGAAAAGATCACTAATTGTAACAAACAAATGTCAGCTCCAAAAAGCTTAAGGTGTCTATGCATGTGATGGGCAGCAAAGCCTTCTCTCCTTCTTTTCATTTTCACCAAGAGGTAATTTAATTTTTTTGTATTTGATGAAAAATGTTGTTAATTAGGAGCCAGGGAAGAGAAAATTACAATTCTTAAAGCTTAATTGGGGAGCTTCTGTGGAGGCTTTTATGTCCATAACTTTTTTTTTCCTAGATGGAAGTTTAATGATGTCCTTATCTCCCAAAGTTGAACATTACAAAGTATTAACTAACTCATTTCCCTCATTCATTCGGTGACATCCTTAGAATGTCAGACGAATGCCAGATTACCAAAACCTCAATGTGTGCTTTAGGTAAAGTAGGACAACAGACTGTGAGTGGGTGGGATAGGACAAAAGGGGGCTGTTTTCTTTTGTTTGCATTTATTTTATTTGTCAAAACGTATTTGGTAATAAGTATAAGTGTGGATTGGATACATAAAATAGATACAAATAGAAGAAACATTAGGACAGGGATGGTAGGCATGCTGGTACTCTTATGCACGCTCCTTACTGACCTCTTAGGAATGGGGTGAGGTCAACAGTAGACAGTCTTAGGTTAAAATTTTGGGGGTTTTGGGATGAAACCACAGAGTCAGGTAGTGCATTCCAGGCATTGACTGCTCTGTTGCTGAAGTCTTATTTTCTGCAATCGAGTTTGGTGCGGTTTACCTTAAGTTTGTATCTATTGTGTGCTCGTGTATTATTGTGATTGAAGCTGAAGTAGTCATTGACAGGTAGGACATTGTAGCAGATAATTTTATGAGCTATGCTTAGGTCATACCGAAGGTGGCATAGTTCTAATTTTTCTAAGCCCAGAATTTCAAGTCTGGTAGCATAAGGTATTCTGTTGTGAGCAGAGGAGTGAAGAACTCTTTTTGTGAAATATTTCTGGACACATTCAATTGTATTAATGTCTGATATGCAGTGCGGATTCCAGACAGATGAACTGTATTTGAGAATTGATCTAGCAAATGTTTTGTACGCTCTGGTTAGTAGTGTGATATTACCGGAGAAGAAACTACATAAGATTAGGTTTACAACTCTTAATGCCTTTTTGGCAATGTTGTTACATTGGGCTTTAGCACTTAGATCATTAGATTTGAGTACTCCAAGGTCCTTGACAAAGTGAGGGTCATCTACAAGGTCGTGTCCACTCAGCATGTATTTTATGTTCTGGTTTCTTTTGCCAATGTGTAAGACAGAGCATTTGTTGGTTGAGATTTGGAGTTGCCAGTTGTTTGACCATTCCAACACAAAGTCAAGGTCTTTTTGAAGGGTAGCAGCATTGTCAGTGGTGTTAAATATTTTTACATCATCAGTGAAGAGAACACAGTTGCTGATAATATGATAACAAAGAGATCTTTTTGGTGACTCATAATAACATCAACTAACATTGATGTTAATTAATTGAAAATGATTGCCCTGAGTAATTCTGGAAGGTTCTTCTTACTGTGTTTTAGTATGCACTCATTCAGGGGTGTCAAACTGGTGGCCTGAGGGCCGGATGCATCACGCACAGGCCATGCCCACTCCAGCTCCGTGAATGGGAAAAGCATTGTGAAACGTTATGTGACAGCAATGTGATGTGGCAAGTTTGATAGGTGCATTAGTTCATTTAGACGCTCATGCAATCACTAGATGCATCAGTGAGATGCATCAGTGATCAACGATCAGCAGGTAGTTGTAAAGTAAACTGAAAGAATTCTGCTCTTTGTGGCTGCATTCATTAAAGAAACATTAAGAAGAATACCATACACCTCCAGCTCTCTATCACATTCCTACCTCCTTGCCTTCCTTTTTATTCTCTCTTTGCAAGATGTACACTATATTTAAATAAAGTTATCAAAGCAGAAGAAAAATGGAACAGAGGTTTTGCATGGGTGATACGGCATTAGATGTATAAGTACATATGGAGAAAGAAAGAGGTTATTGGAGGCACCATCATTTGGCTCCAATTGACCTAGTCATGAATAGTTGAGAATATTTTACATATATTAAGTCAGGAAATGATATTAGTGTCCTTGCTGAGAAAAGATGTGGCCTGTATGTGTTTAAAGCTAATTTCTTCACTCCTTTGTTCCAAGTAAACCTGGTTTTTAAGACAGAGCCTCAAACTTGCTTCCATATTGTATGTCAATCCTAGGATGTTCCTTGCCTTTTTTTGTTTGTTTGTTTGTTTGTTTGTTTGTTTGTTTTTACATCAGTGTGAATGGTTCATGTCTGAAAAACCAAGCCTTGGAATATTACCTGGACTATAGATGACACATAGTGTTGTTGGAAGTTTATACAAAGCCTATTTTTGAAAAGCTAGGTAGCCATCTTTTATTTAACATGTGTCAGTAACTCAGTTATTTAGCTACAAACAATTCATATTCTAACTTTTACCTGTCTCCAATGAGCAAAATGCCTGAGCTTCTGGCATGGAGAAATGAATAGATAGTATTGTGGTGGAGAAAAACAGAAAAGCCCATTAATTCATTTCACCTTATATGAATGCATTGTTTTCTTCAGTTTTTATTACACTGCATTTTGTCAAATTATTATAATTCGGTATTGAGGGGATGTTATGGTACAATGTCTTAGGTTGTCTTAACACTGATATAAACCTTGAGATCTCATTGAAACACAAACCGTGCAGTTGTGTGCATTACAGATTGTTATTTCTGACTTATATGCAAGATAGTATTTTGTAGAGACATAGAATAGACAAGGATCAAAGGCCTTCCACCTCCACATTCCTGTCCTGCAAAACATTTACTGTAAAATCAAATGGATAGTGGCGATTCAATAAAATATCCACTCACTTAAGAGCAGTTCAACCCACAGTGAATTCCCTTATAATGTGAAGCCTTGAAGAGAAAATAATGTAAGTCAGAGACTTAGTGGAACAAAGAGACAAAACAATTCCCTAACAAATCCTGAAAGCTACTTAAAGCATGGCTGCTGTATTAAGGGGGAAGAATTGGTGGATGCCAAGCTGCTTGATTATGGTTGTTCATAGACTGGAATGATGGAAGAAGTTCCTAGGCCTTTGTCCTTCACAACATTTTTACTCTTAGAGTTGTTTTGTCATCAGCTTAAGGACTACCTCACGTTTTATGTGGCATTTTGTTTAGTTTTATTATTAATCTTTAACTTATGTTTTAAATTTTTTATTCATGTCTGAATAAAACAGGAGAGAGGTGGGTGATAACAGCAATTTCTTTCATTCTTAAAAATAGATGCATTTTTTTCCTTCATCAGCAGAGGGTGAAATGATTTTTTTTTTCAGTATTTCAGCACCCTCTACTGCTGGAGGGCAAATATTGCACCTTTTTTCTTCATTTTAAGAGATAGTAAAGCACTAGAAATCAGAGTAGGTGTGTGTTTCAATCTTTGGGGCATTTTTAAAAAGATACTAAATGCCCATTTTCACAATTTCATTCCTTGATCCTAAATTCCCTTTCCCTTCCAAAAAGTTTAGTCCCACCACTTCTAAAAGGTTCTAAGAAGAAGGAAGGAAGGAAGGAAGGAAGGAAGGAAGGAAGGAAGGAAGGAA
>WNWU01000016.1:10482154-10531852 GCA_012654045.1 Ptyas mucosa
GGAAGGAAGGAAGGAAGGAAGGAAGGAAGGAAGGAAGGAAGGAAGGAAGGAAGGAAGGAAGGAAGGACTATATCAATATCTTATTTTTTCATTCAGCATTTCATATACTCAATCTTATTTTTAGAATTAGGGATCTCTTCTTAATTACATGACAATTGGGAAACTTTCAGGGCTATATATAAGTATTGATATTAAATGATGCTTTTATAGTCCTATTTAGCTGAAATGGAGATAGAAGGAAGTAAAAGCATATTTCTAGGCAAAAGCAAACTTTATGTTTTTTTTCTTTATGTTCTTTTCCATGATATATGGGGGGGACTTTGAATGGAAAAAAAAATGTGTAACTCAGGGTTGAACTAGTCAGCTGATGAAACATCTGCAAACAAAGAACCAAGCTCAGAGAGCACCAAGGACTCTACAGGGAAGAAAAGTGTGATATTTCTATCTTTTAAAGCATACTTCCCAAATATCTACCTTACTTGCAGCAAGTTTATTTTTTTCTTAATTGTGAAATTATCACTGTCATCCATGACACAAGAGCCTGAGGAAGAGAGATTTTAGATGAGGTATGAGGAAATAAACCCTTTAATAATTCAGAAGGCAAATATTAGTCAAATCAACTTTAATTCTTGGAGGTATTCTAAAAATGAAAAAAGAGATGCAATTTATTAGAAAGGGCATGAGCCTCTAATTCATTCTCCATAACTATTCTGCCACCGTTGTATAGTTAATAGGTGGATTTAATAGAAATAAATAACTAACTTTTGCCTTTATACCCTGGACTAATAGATGTAAAGCTACAGTGACTATCTTTTGTATTGGACAAGACACATTGCTAAGCAAATCTAACCATGACTTTAATGTTTACTGAATCCAGATAAAACCACTAATCCTAAAACCAGCACTCTATAAAGCTGGACTGCAACTAAGCTTTAACAAGGTATGGGAGATATGGGTCCCAGGCACATGTTATAATCTATCCACTAAAACGTTAACGGAAAAACAATCAAAGGTCTTTCAACAATGACTGAAAGAAAGCTCTTATGTAAAAAAAAAAAAAAAAGCTTAGTTCAATAGTAAAGAAATGATTCTATGTTTTTCTCTTTAAATTCTCAGCGTGTGTGGATAATATTTTGCTGCCAGTACACTTTATGCTCTTCTGGCCCTGACTTTCAACCTTATTACTTACAGCTGATTTTAAGCCGAAGGAAGGAGTTGACAAGACTTTTTGAATGTTGTACCAGATATTTAAGCACACAGTTCATTTTTATTCATTTCTTAGCAGAATGAATAAGAGGATCAAGATGATGATCATAATGATCAAGTATGACGATGTTCACACTGACACAAGGGAGTTGTGGTAGATATTTTAGCCCCATTTGTAGTGTATTATTTTTGTATAAACATCTCAAGGCAGTAAACATATACTGTATAAATCTCCTTTCTCCCCTATTTACGGTAACTCTCAACTATATTGAAAGAGAGTGGCTGGCTCAAAGTCACCCAGTTAGCTTTCATGCCTAAAGTGGGAGTAGAACTCACACTCTTCTGGGTTCTAGCCTGGTGTGTTAACAACTAGACAATAATTTGTTCATTTTTGGCTTAGCATGTTGTATGAATTCAGCTACTGTAATATTTAAATTCTGATGTATTATTTAGTACAAAGGGTACAACTTACTGGTTCGATTTATTTATTTATTGGTTCGATTTATATGCCGCCCTTTTCCAGAGACTCAGGGCGGCTTACAATGTGTTAAGCAATAGCCTTCATACTTTTGTATATACCTCCTTAGTAGGGCTTTCAGGGGCCTCTAAGCGGTGTTCTTTTTTATACAAAGTCAGCTTATTGCCCCCACAATCTGGGTCCTCGTTTTACCTACCTCGAAAGGATGGAAGGCTGAGTCAACCTTGAGCCTGGTGAGATTTGAACTTGCAGTAATTGCAGGCAGCTGGTGCTACTTTAACAGCACTTAGTCTGCTGTGCCACCAGGCTCTTCTCAAACAATTACTAAACAAACCGGGAATAGTCTAATGTAAGAACCCAGATGACAACTGCGTCATTTGTTAGAATGTATTGACCCATTTTTATGCTTTCAAAATATTGGAAATAAAAAGGGAGCGATATACTGTGCAAAAGAAAACATTAGTCTAGATCTGAAGGCTCACTCCTGCATTTTTCTGGGAAATTAAATGGAGAGAATTTGATGTTCCAAACCAAAAGTCTAAAGGTAAAGACAACATTTTTATATGTTCAGAAAGTGTGGTGAATGGTTGCTTTGATAGGATGCAGCATCTCAGAAACTGTTTCAGAAACTTCACAAAATGTTCTCCAAGAATTTTGCAGGTACCTAATTCACAGTTTGGTAAAAGGCTTAACAAATATCTGAGTGTGAGTATGGTTGTGCATGTAAGTAAATAAGAAATTTGAAAGAATTACCTCATTCTAAAGGGCCAGATGTGTTTTGCAGGTTTGTAATATAAGACTTCTGTGGTTGTTATTTAGACCCAATTATTATATGAAACAAAATAAAACCTACATCATTCACTGGAGTGATACCCTTTTATGTGGATGGTTAACGGTTCAGTTTACACTGACCATAAATAACTTTTATTGGATTTTTAGTTTTAATAGCATATAGACAGTGTTGCTGTCAACCTGGAGATTACTTGCACATGCCTTTGTATAGATCTTTACAGCATTCAACTAAGCATTGTTCTTCCCTTGGGCCAATGGTACAGGAATATGGACACAAAAATATAGGAATATTTTTCCTATATAAATACAGCATAGTGCTTTTGGATAACATCATTGGAGAATGGAACTCCTCAACAAAGAATAATATTTCCATTGCAATTGTTAGAATCAATCCAAGGATTAGAAGTGGTGGCAATGTTCATTGAGTTATAAATCTCTGGTGTTAAACAATGATATCTTACAAGAGATTTTACACCATCTAACTCTTTTTCAGCTTGAATCATACTGTGAGATAATAGAATTTCTTTCTTCTCTGTTGAAGACCCTACATAGCCACATAATCTATTGGGTTCCATCTCCAACCAAGTTGATGACAGATATTCTAAAATACCAGACATAGGTGGGAAAGACATGGGAAAATTAAATTGCTGACTTTGTCCATTATTTCTAAGTAAACATTATATACGGTAAATAATATTTATACTGTGAAGATGAATTTGAAAACCTGTTTAATCCTAATGTTGATGTGTATACATTAGAAGAATGTGTCACTAAGGAACATGTATATCATTCTTCTCCAACATGCATCCTTCTGAATGTACTATTTCTTATTTATTTATTTAGAAAATTTATATTGCCATCTACTTGCACATGGTAACTAAAAGCATCTTACAAGGTGTACATGTGTCAAAATGCCCAATCAATATAGCAGCAAGTTGAAGAAGGATTGATATCATTTAGAGGAAGGTAGAATAAAACTGAATAAAGATGTGATGTCACTCCAAACTGGCATGACTGCAAATCTCAAGATAAAATTATATTTTATCACACAGTATTAAAGAAATCAGCTGTGAAATCTTTATATTTGTTTCTTTAGTGTGCTGTATATAGTAAAGTACAGCAAGGGACCAATATGTTCTAGAATAATGTCAAAATAGCTCTTCTTAAAATTTTCTTCAGCATTCTTAAATACCCATTTTAAGTTACACAGAGGAGCAACTAACTGCTATAATATGGCAAAATCAGCTTATGTATTCTTGTACAGTTCAGGCTACATTTCATTTTTGACTAGCCATGATTCACCTGTGAAAACAAAAAGAGGCTAAGTTCATTTTTGTTGAGAAAAGAAATTGTGCTGTAAATCTAATTCAAGGTTTGCAGAGTCTGATTATGCAAAGCATAGTATTGTTTGTCTGCAAAATTGAGTGAGACAAAATTACCAAACTTTTTCATCTTAAGGTGAGGGAAAGTATTCATCCTCTTTATCAATTTGACAGCTGTGTGCAAATGATACATCAGAATTCTCTACAAATTTATGGATGGAGAAATCAAATGTATGACTGATACAGATTTCTCTAGGAGAAGATATTCTCTAATGATTTTTCAAAGCAACATTCACTTTTAGCAGTGACACTTGCATTGCTGATAAAACAGCTCATTGAGTGGAACTCACAGTCTTGTCTTGGGATTGAAGTATGGGAAACATAGAGATGTACAGAATAGTATATGAAGGATATTATAATGTATTAATATAATAATTATATAATGTAATATAACAAAAGGTAATGATCATATCATGAAAGATTGGACATTCTTGACTGCCATCACTGACTGAGTGCAATGCTACTACACTTTACCCATGAATATTTTTCTAAAAATGCAGGTAAAATCTTTGTAGCAAACTGATTAAAAGACTGGGAGAACAAACTGCTAGAAGTGAAGAATTTTGTTACAATTCATTCATTTAGTTATAATGATAGTCAAAATGATGTTAAATGAAGCAATTACCCCAAAGTGTTAAATCACAAGTTTTAATAAAGTAGAAAACAGACACTGCAAACTAACAGTTGAAGAAATACAAGTAATTAAAATGCTAATAATCTTTTTCAAGCTTTGCCTAAATTCACGATGCCGCAGATTATGGAACTGGCCATAAATATGTTTCTTTACATTATATAATTTCTTCAACGGTGATAAGAAATCCTAAACAAGGTTCTTGTCTTAGAGCTAAGTTTGATAAAGCGTAAATCCTTTTTAAAAATATTTGCTATATAAGGAAGGAGACAAATTAAGAAAAGAAAACACCTTCTTTGAATTCAGCAGCTTTCAGATATTTCAATAGCTTCCCATAATATTCAATGGCAAAACTGTATTGTCCTACCTAATATTTAACATCTATCTTCTACTGTTCAACTTAATATAGGAGCAGGGACTGGGAAACTGATCTTGAGTTATAGTAAGATAGGAAAGTTTCTGATTAGTTCTTCTATATCAGACGAACTGATTTTTATATCCCCTTTGTCCTTCGCAAGCTACAAGGAAAGCCATCATGGACACTTTATAGAAATAACCTGGAAAGATTCATAGGCAGCCCTAAAATCGAAAACCACGTCTTTCTTCACCATTTTCTCCCCATTACCAGTAACCCTTGAATCATTAATGATTTTGCATTGACTTACTAGTGCCAGTGTTTCTTTAAAAAAAAGTTAAGGTAAGATTTTTATTTTTTTTAAAGTGCATGCTGTATTCAAAAATAATTGAGCTGGACTCTGAAGTCTCTGAGGTGCAGACAGAGAGGGAGAAAGACAGAAAGATTAATTTTCTTCTATTGGAGAACTAAAGCGGTGCTCTGATTTATGACTCACACACTTTCCAATCCCTCTCTTAACTGTGGTCTTAAATATGCCCTCATTTCAGGATGCTACAGTGTGTTATATGAAACTAATGAGAAATAGAACTTTATTTGTCACATAGGGCAGCTTGTAGGAGCCAAGAGAGATGAACTGCTGTTTCATTTCTGTTCCTGAGACCTTGATCAAAAAATACTTCTATACTGATTTAATGTGATGTTCCTTCTAACAACAATGTTTCAGAGTCCTAAGTGCATGTGGGTCACCCTTATATTATAGTGTGTATTTTTTTAAAAAAAAATCATTCTCAAGACAGATATGACTGTGGATCCTGCACATACCAATCAGCAATTCCAGAACTAATTTCTTAGAGCCAGTAACATAAACAAATGACATACAGAGTTAAATTTGTATTCTGAGGGACAGAGATCAAATACAGCTGTTTGCTTGAGCTAGCCAAGGTCACTGAAAGTTAGACAGAATACAAGTTTAATATATGTGTGGGTAGTAAACAGTTGTAAGGCGTTAAGATTGGTGGAAATTTAATAATTCAACTACTAACTAAGAACCAAAAACTTTGAATTATGATTCAGTATTTTGTAATTTTTTCCCAATTGTTTTTCTTAAATCCTAGCTTCACATATTATTATGGTTGGTTGCACAGTCAGCCAGATGTTTAGACTGAAATTGGCATTTTTATTCAGCTATTGAGTCCTTTCCAAGGACCTGAGATAGGAAGATGTTGTTTGATGGTGTTAAAGGTATTGTTACAGGTTGTAAGCTGTTCTCAGTAAGGCTGCCTTTTGCAATTGACTGATGGTGATTTTGTCAGTGCTGATAGTGTTCAAGTGTTATTTCTGGGATTGTGTGGGATTACTACTGATACTATCTTTGCTTTCTTTTGCCACATTCATTTTACTTCTACCAGTAGTATACAGTAGTGGCCAAACTTGTGGAAACCTTTTGGGAAAAGTGTATTTTTCAGGTTTGCTGGCTAATAACACCACTTCTTTTTGGAGTTTCAAGATAATCATATTTCACTGCTGGGATGGCCTGGGAATAGCCCAGACTTTAACCCAATTGAAAATCTATGGAGCCAACTAAAGAAACTTGTTAGTCAGAAGCGACCCAGCAATAAAACCCAGTTAATAGAAGCAATCATTCAATCTTGGTTTCACATTGTAACAGCTGCAGAACCAAATGACTTGATTCACTCCATGGGAAAACATTGTAAGCTTGTAATTCATGCTAAACATTACCTAACTAAGTATTAACTGACTTGATAATTTTGTATATCTTGTTTTTTCTACATGTTTCACTTTTCTTCTTTATACTGTAACTGCTATTCTAATACAAATCCTTCATAAAAGTTCTTGCATTACATTCTTGACTAAATTATTTTTCCATTGATATATAATTTTATGGTAGTACTTGGTGGTAGTTTTAGAAAATACACTTTTCTCAAAAGGTTTCCACAATTTTGGCCACTACTGTAGGTTGACCTCATCAATGATCATAATGGAGCTTGCCATTACAGTTAAATGTGATGACAACTGTTAAATGAGACACTTTGATTCAATGATTTCATCTTCTGTTCTCCCTGACACCATCATTAAACAAACATGAAGATCATTAAGCAAACATGGGGTACCTCATTAGTAGGAGAGGCCTGCCACTCAGCTGAGTCCATAAAGAAGGCAGACCAGCAGCAAAAGGCTTTGCAGACCAAAAGCAAGCCAGTAGAAAGGAACAATCCAGCTAGATTAGGGCTCAGCATTGCATTCCAATGCTGGAAAAGCTTTCAGAAAAGCCTTTCTGCAGTTTTTTTTACTATGAGCAGCTAAATAAAAAATTCAGTCCATAGGACTCATGGGGAGCAGGCCCAATTGCCGAGGGGCCCTATCAAGATGGGATGGCATTCCTATGGTTGGTCGTAAGGGAGAATGACTGTTGAGAGGCTTTAGCTGCCATAAGTTTGAAACAGGCTCATATATAGCTTCAAACTTCAAACAGCCATTAAGTGACCTGTCATGTACTACCTATATTTGCAGGTCTTTGTATTTTGTGATTTTCTCCGGTTCTTTCACTCCTATCTTGCTGCCACTATCCAGTCTTTTTTGTCTTATTGACAAAATAATATGTGGTAGGTTTTTGTCTATCTGAATTCTTCTTAGCATTCCTATTCAAATGTTTATCTTTTATTTTGGAATAAATAAGGATAGATGAAACTTGAATTTCTCTTCTCTTCTACGTTTCCACGCCTTTGTTTTCTGGATTCATTATCAAAGCCATCCTTAATTAGTGGGAATTTGTGGTTGAGAGAAGATGTTAAAGGTCATCTATATATTTTGGATGTAGTAATTTGCTATGTCCTCTTCTATTTCATAAGGCTCATTGTTAATTATCTCTTGGAATGAAGCCGAAGATGCTGTGAATGATCAAAGCCACTGGAAATCACTTGCTGCCCAATGAGCTCTACACCGGATCTAATGATGATTGTTAATTACTTTTCCAAACAGAGGGAAAACATCCTATTTCAGCATAATCCTTTGTGTTCAGCTACAGTACATTCCTTAGATCTATCAAAGTGGTTTTGCCTGCATACTGTCAATATTCAGGTAGGAGATAGGAAGAAGATTTTTCTGTGGCTGCACTTAGATTAAGAGACATCATCACTAATTATATTTGCTTTGCAACCTGTCTTAATGGTTCTTCATTATTTGTTAACAGTAATGTTTCAGAGTTACTACCAAGAAAGTTAAGATTCTGTTGGCTGTTCAAAAATTAGATTTAAAAAGAGATGCATATTATTCTATTTTTGATTTAGCAATCCAACAGCAAGTCAAAATGCCTACCTCAT
This sequence comes from Ptyas mucosa, assembly GCA_012654045.1. Classification (NCBI taxonomy): domain Eukaryota; kingdom Metazoa; phylum Chordata; class Lepidosauria; order Squamata; family Colubridae; genus Ptyas; species Ptyas mucosa. Next base: position 10,490,340 of record WNWU01000016.1, read on the forward strand.
TTGCAGTTATTTATCTTATAAATAAGGCAGGTTATGAGAGGGACATGGAAGTAAATCTATAAAATCATTCATATCTTGGTAATCTGGAAAGACAAAGAGTTTCTCTCACATTAGAATCCAGGATCATCTATCCAAGTGAAAATTCTGCAGGAAGATTCAGAATTAAAAAAAGAAGTAATGTTTTTCAGTAATGTATAGGTAAATTTCACCTTAACCACCCCTGGTCTAAGAAATTCAAAAGCCTTGCTGGATTTCTGTCCTTTTACAGGTAAACCGAGTACTGGATTACCATAATCTTTTATATTACACTAGAAATGGCCACTTTACAGATTTCTGCGGTTGAAAAATACCAACATTTTCTTAGCCAGCCAAAGGGGTCAGCACAGAGTCTAAATATAATTTACACACGGTAAATTATGAATATGAACATCTATCTATATTCTAAAGTCAAGACATATTTGCCATCTCTGTAAATGCTCTGCTAAAGGCATAAAAACAGTAAAATGAAAGTTAAGCCACAATGTTCTTAGGAAACTTCTGTTAATGCAGATAATTGGGACCTTGGAAAAGCTAATCAATTGATCACAAATGATTTAAATTATTCAACTATTGATCAGATCTATGCGAGAGTGCTTGGAAAAGGCAAACAGATCTTGCAAGCACGATTTATAGGGTGTGTTTTTTAAAATACTTATTTTTCTGGACATTTAACACATCAATTCATTGTCCTGAGATTTCTTCCTGGACATGAGCCAAGGAGAGACAAGACAGAAGTTGAGATAATAAAGAAGGGTTTCAGGCAGATGTATTACATGATAAGAACATTTTATAAGTTATATATGCAGGATGAGCTTTATATTCATCTTGAATATAGATGGATCTTCAGTCTGGCCCAGCACTATTTTCTTATGCATTTAAAAGTATTCTTTTTCACAGGTTAAAGATGCCAATCAAAATATATTTCATTACACAATAGCTTCAATTACAGCATGATTAAGTATATAACAGCTGCATATTTTACAAATTAGTGATAATTACTTCCATAGTCCTTTATTCCCTTAAGATCCAGATATTCAGGAGCTAATTTCTAGTAGTCATTCATTTATTTCTAGTAGTTATGATCATTAAGGAAACTGACAAAATAAAATTGCACTATGGATATAGATAATTACATCAAAGTCTGAAATTCTTCATGGAGCAATAAGCACAATATAAAAGCACTATTTTTTAAAAAATTCAATTCTGCATTTTAATTTTTCAAGATGTACAGTGCCCTATATAGCAATCACAGAGAAATGGACCCTGACCTTCATATATCTTAACATTCCTTAATATAAAGAAAGTCTTATTTGGACAACAGACCCCCAAAAAATCTAATCTGGTCCTTTTCTATGTAACACTTAGTCAAATAAATATATCAGACATAAAAAAAGAATCAGGAAAGTTAAACAGCTTGAAAAAGCATCTAGTTCAATAGGGCGAATGTAATTAATGAAAGAGGAAGAAGATTAGAAAGCATCAAAGGGGGTTTAATTATCAGTTAAAGAGTTTTTTTTTCTCAATATAAATTAACTTATTTGGGAAGTAACGAAAAAGGAGATAATTTCCTTCAGTTTTAGATATGACTAGGGGAATTAAGTCAGATGTTTGCTTTATCAGTTTCTACATCATCCCAAGAAAAGACAGGAGACAGACACACCAGGAAATTTGTGTCTTGTGTAGGTGACAACTTTCTTCTTCAGAAGTTGAAAAATGGTGAAGGAGCAATTTTCAGAAGTAATTAGAAAGTGATGTTTGCAAATGTTTTGTTCTTTAAAGCAGGAGTATTAAACTTGTGTCATCACGGCGACATCATGTGACATATCACGACTTTTCCCTCTTCACTAAATGCATGGATGCATTATGTGGCCAGCACATAATGCATCCGGCCTGTGGGCCACGATTTTGACAGTCCCGCTTTAAAGGTCTTCACTCAGTTGCAGCAACATGGCTGATTTTGTCATCTGCTGGCCCGCAAACTGATGAAAGACTGCTGTCCTGCAGCTGCCTCATCTGCCAGCCATCCAGAGGACCGGTGGGCAATCTAGTGTTCTAGCTTTTTCTAGACACGTTTCAAAGAATCAGACTATTCACCATTCCTTGGTCTTTGCTGCAGTTTTTTGGGTTTGTTTTTGTAGAGGCATCTTCAATTTACCATATGTCTCCAGAAGTCCAGCTTCTTGGAAAGAATTATCAATTAAGAATATCAGAGTTTAGACATTAGGAAGACTGGTGTGTAATTAAAAGAAAAGAATGAAGTTAGAAGAAATATTTTTTAGATTAACTATAAACTATTAGAGAAATTGAGATACAAGTATTTCAATGGCTGTCAGATTCTGCTGATGACATGTATGAATTGAGGTCAGGTAAATCAATTTCCTTGGAGGTATTTCACATCAATGAATAGAGTTTGTTTTAAAGGAATGAGCTTTGTGCCAGAGGTTTTGTAGTTTGTGCTAATGAGAGGCTGCCTATCAAACTTAAGTAGCATCAAGTTGCTGAGAACAAGAGCTCTTGGGCATTAAATGGTTCCTACCAAATACCAAAGTCATTATCATGATTGGCTGTTATGGCCCTCTAAACAGCAAAAGTGATTAAGTTGGTCGTTATGAAACCCTGAAGATGCATAATTATGAAAAATATAGCTTGAGTGAAAGCATATTTTCATCTTTAGATTGCTTTCTATCTCAGAAAGGAAGATATGTTTGGATGTTTCAAAAGCATAATTGCGTTATTCAGACACTCAAGGTTCAGAAAACCGTACAGCACTGGTGATTTACTGAGACGAAGTAAATACATATATCTGATGTGCATTCACCACCATGGGTCTTATTCTGACAAGAATATTGCCATTAATTCAAGTATAACAGCAGAATCAGAATACACATAGACTTTAACACACACCCTTCTTTAAAGTAATAGCATTTATCCCTTCTTTTAGCAATTGCACATAATTTTTTCCTAGAACCTATATCGGTAACTTCTAATTGTAATTTCTGAGGTATATATTTGCCCTGTAAATCAATGCTAGACACACTGTAAATCAAATTGTAGGTTCTGGCATCATCAGAAACTTTTAAATGTAGGCTATGTCATATTTTTAAATTACCACTTCACATGTATTGTTCTTTCGGAATTCATATTACAGGTTGCCATTTCATTGCCTTCCACATTCAAGACTCCACTAAACGTAATAGAATTCTCTGTATGCACTTTAATTGAACTCAGATTTTCAAAAAACATTAGGAAAGTAAGGAGAAACATATGTTTTTAGAGTTTGGATTGATCTACATCTAGGATAGTGAGAGTCTTTTACACTGTTCCTCTAAGGAATTTAATTGGGTCTTCCTCATTTTATACATTTTTATCTCTCAACATTTTTATCCTGCTCTGGCTGCAGTGAAATGTAAATGTTCTTTTCCCCATTTGTCTTTTGTATATAACACCATTGCCTTTTTCAAGCCTCATTTTATGAAGTGTTTTTAGGGTTTTTTTTTTCTGGAATAGATAATAACCACAATAACCTGAACTGCAAATAATGATCTGAGATAGTGAAAGGAGATAATGAGGTACCAGCTAGGTATGTGAATCAAAGACAGAAAACTTATATATAGATAAGACCTTGTGTTTTTATTGCCAAGGATTTTCAGAAATGATTTGCCCTAAAGTTAAGAGAAAGTGACTGGCCCATGGTCATCCAGATGGCATTGTGCCTAAGGAAGAACTAGAATTCATGATTCCCTGGTTTGTATCCTGATTGTTCTGCCCCAGCTACGGACCCCAAAGAACGCAGCACGCACAAAGTCTGTACAAACCTTAGTTTACTAAATTAAATCAGTCTTTTTCAAACAAAGGCTGTTAATTAACTTTCTTAACAGCCTACAAGAATCCAAAGAATAAATAATCATAATCTTACTATGGTTGACAGAAAGCCCAGAAGCAATTTGCAGAGAACTAAGATCAAGACGCGAAGGAGAGTGAACGAAGTTGTTCCCTGCAAATTGCCTCAGTCATCGTCCTTCCTTAAATAGGCTAAGGGAGTGGCCAATTAGTCCCAAGCCTTACTCTCAAGGAGACCTCCTCCTGCAAAGCCACTCCTGCCTTTTGGCAGCTCTGTACGCCCGTGTATCGAGAAGAGGCTCCTCCTCTTCTTCCTCTTCACTTATGGGAGCTTCTGGAGGTTCTGAAAGCCCTGGCTGAATCTCCACCTCTGGCACCACATTTTCTCCAGTGTCCTCATTATCTGATTCGAATGCCAGCTGGCACAGCACCACACCAGCCTCCTCGCTGTCGGAATCAGCTACTAGCTGCACAGGCCGCTGACGGGCAATAACACTGATATTTTAGCTACTACTCTGCACTGACTCTCATATGGGTCTAGGACAATTAACCATAGGCAGATATCTGCACCAAGGGTGGGTTCTAGTTACCTTTACTACCAGTTTGCAACAGGGCCGCGCACGCGCTCTTCTGCACATGCGCAGAAGCATTCCGATGACGTCTGGGTTGGTGGGCGGAGCCTCCCACCAGTTTTACTACCGGTTCTATAAAACCGGTGCGATCGGGGGCAACCCACTGGTCTGCACCCGTTTCACCACGGGCTCCCTACCGCAGCCAGCCCATCATGGGCATTTATCATTGGATGATCCTCTACCAGCACTTCTCCCCTGACAATGGTCCATTGGTGCTCCTCCAATGCACCGTCCTCCCAGGCAATTTTCTGAAGGATAGTTCTCCATGGCCAATCCACAGCACGGGACAAATAATCACACATCCTCGCTTTGTCTCCCCATTGATGTAGTCCCTTTTCGATGTGGCTTCCGGAGTTGGAAACTGGAAAGGTTGAGGGGGTGCAAACCCTTTTCAATTTGTGTGCCCACAGGGGGCTGGGATGGTGAATCTGCTTCCAGACATTCTACACTGTTGCTGGGAGCCCCTTGGCTGAATGCTGCAGATTCTTGGCAAGGCAGTAGACAGGCAGAGATTCATGGTGGTTCTGAAAGGGAGCGATTGGCTAGTAATAGAGTCCTTCCAAGCACATCCAGAAATCAGAAATTTGTTTTCAGTTTCAGGATCAATGTTCTGAAGAATATGTCAAAAAGGTTTGCACAACAAAGCCTCCAAGAAAAAGGCATGATAAATGTGAAGGTCCCCCCTCTCAGAAAGAGAACTATCAACCACGCCCTGAGAGCTTCTCCCCAAAGCATAATCTTCGTAATTGTAATCAGAGAAAATAAAATGAAAACATTAACGAAAGTTATTTTCTCAGAGGAAGAAAGAGAAAGACCCCGCACAGATAGAGCTGGATAAAATGACATTATGCGTATGAAAATGTCCAGAGAGATGTTTGCAACAAGCATTACAATTCCAGAAAGCGAATCCATTAGCCTATTTAAAAGAAAGGTGTTTTCTTGTAATAGAAGCGTAAGACACTAATCCTGATCTGTCATAGAATTATTTCTCCTAGCCAATATGTCTTCTTCCATCTTATTAGGACAATGTTTCTGGTTGATTTCAATCAGTGGTGGGATTCAAAAATTTTTAGTACCAGTTCTGTGGTCGTGGCTTGGTGGGCGTGGCATGTCTTGATGGGCATGGCTTGGTGGGTATGGCAGAGGAAGGATACTGTAAAATCTCCATTCCCTCCCCACTCCAGGGGAAGGTTACTGCAAAATCCCCATTTCCTCCCAATCAGCTGGGACTCAGAAGGCAGAGAATAGATGGGGGCTGGGCCAGTCAGAGGTGGTATTTACCAGTTCTCTGAACTACTCAAAATTTCCGTTACTGGTTCTCCAGAACTGGTCAGAACCTGCTGAATACCACCTCTGATTTCAATATCAGGCATCTTCTCCTCTTCTGTCTTCTCCTTTCTCTTCCCCCACCCCACATTTCCTTCCAGCCCAAACAAGGTCATCTCCTTTTTTTAAAAACAAGGGCTGGCAGTTCCTCATATAAGATTAAGTTCTAATTATGTTATAGAACTAAGTGTTTTTCTCTATAATAATATTCCCTAAACAATATCAAGCATATCCTTTCTGTCCCCATATCCCCAATCACATCAGAGCAGTGATGTGTTCAGAGTCCTAATAATGTTGGGATAAACACCTTTTATTATACAGGTAGTCCTCAACTTACAACCACAACTGAGCCCAAAATTTATGTTGTTAAGTGAGAATTTGTTGAGTGAGATTTGCCCCCATTTTATGACATTTCTTGCCACAGTTGTTAAGTGAATCACTGCAGTCGATAAATTAGTAATCTGGTTGTTAATCTGGTTTTCCCATTTACTTTGCTTGTCAGAAGGCTGCGAAAAGTGATCACATGACCCCGGGACCAGAGGTGGGTTTCAGCAGTTTCTGACCAGTTCCGGAGAACCGGTAGTGGAAATTTTGAGTAGTTCAGAGAACCGGTAGTAAAAATTCTGACTGGCCCCACCTCCATCTATTCTCTGCCTCCCGAGTCCCAGCTGATCGGGAGAAAATGGGGATTTTGCAGTATCCTTCCCCTGGAGTAGGGTGGGAATGGAGATTTTACAGTATTCTTTCCCTGCCACACCCACCAAGCCACACCCACCAAGCCATGCCCTGCCCACCAAGCCACACACACAGAACAGGTAGTAAAAAATTTTGAAACCCACCACTGCCCGGGACGCTGCAACAGTCATAAGTATGAACCAGTTGCCAACACATGATCATGGGGAATGCTGCAAAGGTTGTAACTGTGAAACAGTCATAAGTCACTTTTTTCAGTGCTGGGGTAACATTGAACTGTCACTAAATGAAATGTTGTAAGTCGAGGACTGCCTGTAATTTTATATTTTTAAATGACCACGAAAGTGCTGCAAGTATTGATTCTGGTGAGAAGGCAAATTCACTAATATGGAACTGAAAAAATAAAGATTGATTATTTATAGAATAGTCTTCAGGGTTATATAAATAAATGCAAAACCAGAATGCTCAAGGAGAAAGTAGAAACTCTGAGGCCACCACATTTCATTAAGCTCTTCAGAAAGGCATAAAGAATGAGGCTTTGGAACATTGAGTTCTTGATGGCTCTTAGCTTTTCTGCTGCTTCAGAATCCATCATTGTATTGTACATTTTGTATTACTTGCAATTTTGATTTTATTCTTCTATTTTAAAAAAAAGTTGAACTTATACTGAAACCTTATCATTTTTTTTGATCCTGGCAAATGATCTAAAAAACAAAAAAGATGAAAAGGAAGCAGATATTTCAATTCATCTTAATATGCAGCGTAACACTCTTTTTAACCAGATATTTTAATACCTTTCTTGTTCTGGTTTTTATTTTGTTTTGTTTCTGGGTAATTACCTTTGCTTTTCCTGGTTTTGCTTGGAACAATGCTTCAGTGTGTTAGAAAAGTAAATCAGTGCTGACATTACTTGCTCTAAGAAAGTTTTTATCAGCAGAAACAGTCACTATTGCCCTGGGCACTCATCAATAACCAATTATGAGATCATCTGGATTTTCCAGCTTTGTATTTTTACCCATTTGAAAAAGTGCGGCAGGGAAGAAATGAAATGATTACATTTATTGCTACAGTTTATTCTTCCTAACTGCGGTACAAAAAAAGCTGAACCTGATCTGCTACCACTTCGAAACAAAATGAATATATATCCTATGCAAGAAGAATCTACAACTTAAAATCTTTAGGATAGCGACTAAATCTGGAGAAGTAAACAAAGAACAACAGTCTGACAACCTAATTTTCAACAAAACGTTTTCTATTTTAAACATTTCAAATTGCATCCCTTTCTCATTTGGGAATTACGCATCTTTCCACAGTGTGTTATTTTAAGTGTTATGCAAATTGGTCTCTGACAACTCTGCAAGATTACTTTACTTCCTCTTTTTTTGACCCTGTGAAGTTCATGGTTTCACAAACTTGTACTTATTTCACCAATTACCCATTTCCCATTTCTCTCTGTGTCTGATGTACATGTATAATATTTTGTTATATATACTGCTAAGAAAGATCCAAGGAATTAAAATGAAAAAGGTTTAAAAAGAAATTAAGTTTGCTCAAAACTCCAGAAAATGCTTTAGACTATTTATCCAACTCTAATGATACTCAGAGTCCTTTCATACTGCTTTCAATATAGTTTTGCATTTTCTTAATAAGACCTTGAGGGCAGAAAGAAGATTGGGAATGATTATATAAATGCCAAAGAAATGAATGTTTGTAGTCATTGTGAGCTTTCTCATGGCTGGCATACTGATACAAGGATTTGGTTTTCAATGAGATAAATCTTTCCCAGAACATGTCAATAGAAACACATAGGACAATATTGACTAAATACAAAAATTCACTGCATGACCTTTGTAATCTTGAGCAAACAGCCAATACAAATTCATTGCATGTAGATGACAGCAAGTCAGTAGTTATTTGATGCAAACTGCTAATCATTCAGTATTATAAAGCCAATTACATGCATCATCCAATGATGTGGTAAGATAAGTTTATCAATCATGATGACTCCATAAAGCCAATAAGGCTAGTTACCTCAGTGAAAGTTGATTTATTGAAAATGATTGAAAATACTTGGGGGGAAAATGCATTCTACAGCCTCCATTTGCAAACACATACGTATTTGTGGGAATATATAAAAATTCATACATAACCAAACTTACATTTAGAGAAGGAAATATTGACATTTTAATAAATTTATTCATGTAGGCTTTCCAATATTGTTTTAAGATAAAATATTAATACTGCAATTGAGCAAACATTAACCAGGAGCAGCTTTCAAAAATCAAATTAGGGAGAGGAGAATAGAATGGGTTGTTTATAACATGCAACCGATAGCCTTATTTTTCAATTTGTAAAACAAATGTGAACACATATCAGTAGAACACCATAAAAAGAAAGTGAATACATGTGTGCAATCTTTCTGTAATTTAGAAAACTGTGGGAAAGAGACATAGATTCTGAGTAAACAAAGCAAGACAAGTGTTAGAAATCAGAACATAGTCTTCAAACAAGCACATTTCTTGACTCAAGCACTGTCAGGGGGAGGAGAATGAAACTGAATAACATTAATACACATGCAATAAAAATGGGAATATTGGGAATCTAATGGAAAAACTATAAATGAAACATCAAGGGTTCCATGTGCTATCATATTCACCACATATATAGCTCAGATTAGCATCAGGTTTAATGCAATGTTAAACTTCTGGTGACACAAGACAAATTAATGCCCACACATTTTTCTCCAGATTTGTGCAGATTTTAGGAAAATTATGGCCAAAAAAGGCAGGTGGACGTGAAATCCAGACTACCGAAATTCTCTCTGGAACAAATAGAAATCTGGAGATTGTCTTTATTTCCCCCAAAATAGGTGATTTTTTTTAAAATGAGTAGATTGCAGAAACATATGTTTTGCAGGCACTTGCAATCAGCTGGGAGTCACAGGTTTCATCATGAAAGGTAAATGCAACCTTTCATGAACTCAAAGTTTGGTCAAACTCCATCTTTTTAATCACTTTGGAGCTTTACTTTTTTAAATTGCCTCTGTAAGATTGAAAACCTTCAGATTCACAAGCCTACCAGTCACTAGATGAGTTTCTCTTCAATCCATTTAAAAAGAAAGAAAATTATGCCTTTTCAGCTTTGTAATATTTTATTTTTGCAAATTTTTAACATATAGCAAAGAAGTGACTTTAGAATTCAATTTCTGGAAAGTTTTAAATACATTTTAAATACTGAGATATTGTGAAACTGATTTGAAGACTTTAAAATTAATTAGAAAGATTCTCTGGTATGGGGAAAAATCCTTGTTTACATTTCAAATGCAAAACAAAACTTTGAAGGTCGATTACTAAAGCACATGATGTCCACTTTAAAGGAAATGTTGTATCTGTGGGTTTGTAAAGTGCTCAATTTTTTAAAGTCATTACTGACTGAGACCAAAATGGTGGACTTTAAAATTACACCTTAAAAGAAAGATGTAAATACTGGATTTGCAAATGGATTTAAATGTTTATTCAAAAATCCAAAAGGATATGCAAATAATGTATCAAAGAGTGGTGTAGACTGCTTCTATAAATTGAAATATACAATACTATACAGTAAGAGATGTATTGGAGTTATTTGATGGAAATTTCAAATGAACTTGGATAAAGATCATAAGGACTTCAGAAGAGGCAAAGACAGTAGAACAGAGTTAGAGAATTATCAGTGGGATGCCTGGGAAGAAGAAGGGGAAAAGAAGGGTATCTTTGACAATGGTTAAATGATGTGTTGTTATATTTGGTGATGTTTAATGATTATCTGGATTCGACAGTTGTTCCTTTGAAAATGTTTAATAGTGTAATGGATTAGTTTGTAATATATGTCATTATTTTTGGTATCTAAATAAGCATTTATTATTTATGGTGAGGTACAGATTTAATAGCTTTTTTTCAATATTGTTAAGAGAGAGATGGGAGGGTTAAACTAATTGGAAAGGAGAATTATATATTATGTTGTTAGGTATTTTCATTCATCTTCACTGGAACTCTGCTGATTAATAAGGAGAACTGAAGAATTAGAGATGAGTTTATAGAAAATGGGTGAGATTTGGAATGAAGATGTATCTGGTTGTATTTAAAAGAGAGTAATAAGGTAGGTGTAGGTTTTGTTTTATCTGTTTAATATAATCCTTAATAAAAATTATTGGGCCTTCCATTATTAATAGCAGAGAAGATAAATGGCAAAAAGGAAAAGGCATTCTAGTTGGCAAACAATGATGTAGCATTTGTTAAGGTGCATACCAATTAAAATGGTAGAACCCAGTCTCAATCACCCACCAGAAATTTCTTACCTGTTTGTATATTGTGGAGAACCTGGGTATTTCACACATGATTTCACCCTGCTAAAATTGCTTTCTTAAAAAGCACCCAAAGGTGTTGCATTAGTAGGAAGCAAAGCATTCTGCAAACAAATCTCCTAACTATTGCACATTTTTCATGTCAAGAAATGAGGTGACATCATCTCCTCAGAGCTCAGAGATTAGAACAATCAAAAATTAAGTGAAGTCCAGACAAGCAGAAATATACATTGAACTAGCAGTAATAAGCAACTTAGTTAATTCTCTGCTATAAGCAGCAATGTTGACTCTGTCATCTCAGCCTATCAAATTACCTTTGAGAGCTAAGTCTATTTTATAATATATAATTTTTATTAAAGATTTTCTTAAAAATTAAAAACTTCATAATTCTAATACAAAGTAAAAAGAGAAGAGAAAGAAAGAAATCCTCTTTATAGAGTTGAGTTTATTAATGGCCAATTGTCATGCTCACAACCATAACAGAATGCAAGAATTTCTACAACCAAGCACAGCTAAACACCAAGATTTTAATGCATTTTATATTTAGTGTTCCAAAAGTCCTGGGAAAGAGACTTACAAGCTATATATATACTTTATCTCTGGATGGACCAGAAGCCAAGAATTGTTTCATCATAATACATCTCTTGCCATGCAAACAACGGGAAAAAAGTGTAGGCTGTTATATCCTCTTCCCTATGGACAGAGGCTTTAGGATATAGTTTCCTTGGACTTTATAACTACTATATGTCAAAGGCCCAAATACCATTCTAGTGATAGTTGGTTGTTTCCTCTTGTGAATGCCTTTCTACTCCAGAGAGTTTATTTGTCTATCCAACTGGTTTGTAACTATATCTTGCCCAATCTTCTGATTTCTGACAAAACCCATAGTTCACAAAACATGTTTAAAGATCTGTATCGCCTACTGGAAGTAAAGCATCACCTGTCTTCTGACTTTCAGCCATTCCTGGATAGAGGAGACGAATTTTATATAACAGCAATATCATCATAAAGAATAAAAACTCCAGCAAATCTTTTTACCTATAGTTACACATTTACTTATAAGGATTTAGTTCATGCTTAAAATGCAGTTCACACAATTATCATTTCAGGCTATTCACTTTTTCTACCAAACAATTCCCAATTTCTTCTGTTCTGGACACCTCCTGCTTTTTTCAGAAATGTCCGGCCTCTTTAAGATCAACTGATTTATGCCAAAAACCACTTTCAAGCACTCTATTGACTATCCTCACAGGAAACTCATTTCCATATCACCACTGGCTATCATACCAGCTTGCTATCTGCTATTTCCCTCCATGTGTTTGTTAAGAAGCTGATATCAAGTTTATTGAACCATTCCCTGCAATAATACAGATCAATCCTGTACCCATTTGCCCACAGCTTCCAGACCACACAGGAAATGGACTTTACTTTCTAGTATTTCTTCCTAAACCTGGAATGTTACCTTGCATACACCCAACAGAAGAGAACCAAAAATGTAAAGCAGGACGTGTTTTGTGAAATGCTTATTAATTGGAATATTCTTAAGAGGTAGCAGATTAGGCTTCCTTTAACCTTTAATATTTGCAATATTCTTACAAGTCTAAGCCATCTCACTGGCTACAGAATAAGCTTCTTCCAGTTCTGACTCAAAGAAAGAAGAATACAATAGCACAACTAATGAGCAGTCTTTGAAATTGTCTGACCTAGAGATGAGAGGGACAGTTCACATGTGGAGAGAGTTTCAGATGAAAAAGATCGAGATGCAAGGAAACAAACTTCCCCAAGTGATTAGAAGAAGCAGCAATACTGGACACTTCCCATGAAAGGAAAGAAGGGGTGGGGAAGAGGGGTGGTTTAAAGATTATAAATAGTAAGTCAGAAACGATTGTTGTCCATATATGGCTGTAATGTAAATATAGCACAATTGTCCATTATCAAGATACCAAAAGCCATGACATGTATCTGTCATTGTAAGTAGAAAGGAGGAAAGAAAACACTTCAAGTGTCAACCACTGAGAATGAAACTGCATACAAAACACTTGATTGCCCACAACAGGATAAAGATGCCAGGGGCTTTGTTCTTATATACAGTAAAGATCCTAATCTAGCCAAGCTAGGTCAGGGAATCTTTTGCCAAATCAAGCTTAAAAATTGATCTATGGTTGAAGTGCCGGGAGATTACATAAAACCTGATACAAGTAGCTTTAACAGATATTTTGGGTCAATAAGCAACAAATCCATGAGAGGCTTTCAGAGACTGGCAATTACTAATCCTGGGCTTGCGTTGGGCCTTCAAATACATTTTGTTATTTTAACTCCAGCCATTCAATACAAAAATGTCTACAACACCAAAAAAAAAAAAAAAAATCCCAACAAGGGGCACTATCTACCCTAACAGGACTTGGGAAATGTTGAGACCGAGGCCCAAGTAGTGATTACCAAACACAATTCAGTCCTGTTTAATATATTTTATTAAAACAGCTGAGAATTAATTTATTCTCAGCTTAGTCCAAAACAAATTCTTCATAACCAGCCTGTCGGCCTTATCACCAACCTTTGATGTCTTTGGCAACCTGCCAAAGGCTTTTCTTGGCAAAAAGTCCCCAAAGTTCAAGAGATGCTGACAAGAAGCACTGGAATCAACGTTGCTTTTCTACAAAGAACCCAATGGCTCGTTGCTGCTCTTTGAAGCCTTATGGGAATGGCCAATCATCTTCTGGCCTTACTCCTGAGTCGTCCTTTTTGCTTCAGATGGTCTTGCCTTCTGGCAGCTCTTTGCATGTGTGCACTAGGAACAGGCTCCTCCTGTTCCTCTGCCTCTCTGCTGTCCTCCTCTGGAGGCTCCGGAGTCCGCGCATCGCTCCCAGATGGCCCTGGTCCCATCTCTACCTCCGACACAGAGCCCTCGTCCGGGCCTTCCCCTGACTCCCGGACTGACCCATTGTCCTCCCCAGCCTCCTCACTGCCCGACTCTGGTGCCAGCTCCGCAGGCTGCTGGCAGACCACAATAGGAAAACAGCCAGCTCTTCAATGCATTCAGTATATCCTGTTCAAGGAATGAGAACTTGTTATTTGTATGATCAAAAATATATAAAGTGAAAATGGAATGAATGACATAGTCCAAAAATGATAAGACAAAATATAGAGTCATAAAGTTGTAAGATATCACAGGATCAACCAATCCAACACACTGCTCAGTGCAGGATACCCTGGAAACACCTTTGACAGAACACGATCCAGCTTCTGTTTGAAGAATCTAACAAAGAAAAACTTATAAAGTTTCTAGCTGGGAGTCTTACTGTAAAAAAAACTTCTCTTAACTCACAGATTCTGGCCCCATCCTCTTGTGGGTAAAATAAGTTCATTCCCTTGTCTGTGGAACAGTCCTTAGAATGTTTGAAGACTGTTATCATATCTCTGTTCTCAGTCTGCTTTTTTATAGTTCTATTTTGCACAGGATTTGGTTTTTAGAACTTTTACCATATTGGTAGCTGATCTTGCCTCAGTTTGCTCTTGTTCTTTTCTAAGTTTAGTGCCTAAATGGGGTTTGATCAAGTGACACTGATGATAAACTACATCAAGCCCCAATTTTGGATGATTGCTGGGCACATTTAGAATTATCCTAGAATGACTGATGAGAATTCAAAACCTCTCTGCCTCTGGAGGCATAGCCAGTAACAAAGCACCAATTAATCAGATTATTCTCCCTCCCATTGGCTCTTCCCAAAGATATATCCATTTATTTTCTAAATAATTCATTTGCTAATGGATAAAGCTTTGCTCTGCATCATGGTGTTTTTAACAGAAAAGTGTTTTTAAAAACATTGAAAAGTCAGGTGCAGATATATTTTCACATAGACATTTGTTCTTTAGAATCCTAGGCTTTTATAATGAGCACAAATCAGAATAGTGTTACGTCAGGAGTGTATGATTAGATGGAGAATATTTATTGTGACTTTTAACACCTAGCTTTGCTCTTTTCTTCTCAAAGGACTTTCTGAAAAGGAAGATTATTCTTAGAACCTGAAATCAGGGTAGCCTTTGTCATGATGTATGAATATTGAATCCTGGCCTCTATTCTGTTCTCTTTAACTTTCACACACCAGATTTATCTGTAAAAATGGAAAGTATCACAGTATTCTGAAACAACATGTAGTGCAGCTAAATCTTAACTTTTAATTTGCTTCCTCCAAGAGATATGAAATGCCCCAGAACCTTTTGTTGTTGTCCCGTCCCTGTGTAATAGTCTCTCTACCCTCTAGTTGCCCTGTGTTGTCATTTAGTAAATGTGTAAAATGTCCCACCAATGTTATGATGTTGGACCTTTGGAATTTTGTAAATGGTTAAATCTGCTTAAATCATCCATATGTGGAGAGCACTGATAAGAGCACTGATTAGTATTTTTTTATCTTTGGGGTTTTTTTAATGTAATCTACAATATTTAATGTTTAGATAGTTTTATAGTTATTGTTTATTTTGTATGATTTATGCTATCTATTACCTTCAAATAGTGATGGAGAGACAAGATGATGGACAGAATATAAAATGGCATAATTAATGAACAAACAATATATTTGAAAAACAAACTGAAAGACATAAACCAGAGCCCAAATGCAGCCTCCATGTTTTCTTTTCTTTTTTGGGCTTTGGAGCAATCCATGATTGATAAAACTTACTTTTCTTCCAGTTGGATGGCAAATGGCTCACATCTGCAATGTAAGCCCTAAAATGATGTAGAGAAGTATGGAGACAGCCTTGAACAAAGCATGCAGCAGCCAATACAAAAACATCAGCTTACCCTAAACAAGAAACAAACTCAAAAATGGTCTGCCCTGTTTCTTTTATCTATTAACAGGGAAGGGAAGCATTTACAGACTTTCAAAATGATGATGCCATGTAATAATAAGGTACAGTTCAATAAGGTACCTTTACTACTGGTTCACAATGGGAGTGCGCACCCGCTTCTGCGCATGCACAGATCACCCATGATGACGTTGTGGCAGGTGGGCGGGGCCTCCCATTGGTTTTACTACTGGACAGAACCAGGAGCAACCCACTACCGGTACAGTTACAGTAAGGTCCTTTCACAAATACCTCTTCCTAAATAGAAATAGCAATCACACTTAGACTTCTATTCCAGCACATAGTGCTTTACAGCACTCTTTGGGTGATTTACAACATTATCATATTACCCTCAACAATCATTTTATCGACCTCAGAAGGATGGAAGGCTGAGCCTCAACCTTGAGTCCGTCAGGATCAAACTCCTGGCTGTGGGCAGAGTTAACTTGCAAATACTGCATTCTAACCACTGCGCACCAGGGCTCTTCCCATTCCTACCAATGTGATTTGCCCCAGACACTTAGCAGCCTTTAGTCCCCACCTTACACCTCACATATAGTAAGCATGATCCTTGGTCAGCCATTGCTTCTTCTCTCCAATCATTGTTATCTAGGGCCCAGTTCTCTAGCCTGTGAAAAATGCAAATGTACTGTATCTGGTTTTATTATTATTCAGAGATGTAAACAGTGGTGGGATTCAGCCAGTTTACACCACTTCGGGAGAACCGGTTGTTAACTTTCTGAGCAGTTTGGCAAACTGATTGTTGAAAGAAATCAGTAGAGCAGAGAACCGGTTGTTAAATTACTTGAATCCCACCACTGGATGTAAACATTTGGGCATTTAAATAACCTTGCCTAAGAATCCATGGACATCCAAAATTATCTTAAAATCCTTAATTGCTTCAGAGAACTGAAATCAGCTCAAAGTGTTCTAAAAGTTGCATAAAATATGCAAGAAAGAAAAACCTCATAAATTTTAGAATAACCATATTATGATTATGGAAAATACATATACAGTATTTTATTTGAATTGCCTTACTGTATATCAGAGTGGTATCTCAGTTTTAGAGATAATACACCAAGAGCAATTACACTCAGTATGCACTTTGTACATTTTGTCCATGTAACAAGTGTCATCAGTAACTGATGGCACTAACTATTGGCACATTCATTTTTTTCCCATAACATTTAAAATTCAGAGCAACTGGTAAGACATACATTATTTCTAATGATGAATAATGATTTTTTTAAAAAAAACTTTTAAAGTAGTTTCTTTTCCCACTTGAAAGAATTTCTTCTCCTATTGCATATCTCAGGAAGTGGTCCTTTCTGACTTTATAAATAGATGATGAATTAGAAGTATAGGACAAATGATTAATGCTTCCAGAGAGGAGAATAGAAGCTGAAATTATATTTAACTCCTTCATTCTCCAAAAGTATATAAAGGAAGAAAAGAAAGTCTACATTATTTATTTATTTGTTTGTTTCTTTGTTTCTTTATTTATTGGTTCGATTTATATGCCGCCCTTCTCTGGAGACTCAGGGCAGCTTACAATGCGTTAAGCAATAGCCTTCATACTTTTGTATATACCTGCTTAGTAGGGCTTTCGGGCCCCCCTAAGCGGTGTTCTTTTTTATACAAAGTCAGCTTATTGCCCCCACAATCCGGGTCCTCATTTTACCTACTTCGGAAGGATGGAAGGCTGAGTCAACCTTGAGCCTGGTGAGATTTGAACTCGCAGTAATTGCAGGCAGCTGGCAGCTAAGTGCTACTTAACAGCGCTTTAGTCTGATGCTCCACCAAGGCTCTTTTTTTATGTGTTTGCTTGTTTGTTTATTATTTCAATTTATATAGCAATAATCACCCATGTATATAGCCATAACCACCCATTTCAAATGTATGACTGGATGACTTGCAACAATTAAAAACAATGCAAAAAACTCAAAATACCATATTAAAATATATAAAAACCATATAAAACCATAAAGCATAATCCACAGCCAAGATATAAAAAACAGTCAACACAATTGTGATTAGTAGACAGGTTTTACTTCACAGCCAGATTCCCTAGTGATAGCTAACCTTTTCTGGACCAGGTGCCCAAAGCACAGGCCCAAACCCTCAAAATGCAATGCGTACACACACCTCTGCATGCACCTTGCCCCACTATGCATGCGTGTGTGCCCCACATGTGCCCCACAGATACACACACACACCCCGCATACATCCCACCCCTCCGCACATGCGTGGCAGAGACCTGAAGACCAGCTGGCCAGCGGGAGGCATGCATGTGCAGCAGAGCCTGAACTGGGGCGATGGCTCACGTGCCATCAGAGAGGGCACGGCATGCTACCTCTGGTTTGCCATCACAGCCCTAGCCGGTGACTTTAAGGCTTTATGAAAGACTAAAGGGGGGGGGGGGAACAATCTGATATCCAGTGGGATGATGTTCCAAATATTGAGGAACACACTCTGTGATTTAGAAAGCATTTTGTTAATTTAAGAAATCGGGTAGCATTTTCATAATTTATTTCCAATTATATTAGATTCCAAATATTGCTCAATAAAGACAAGCATGCAAACATCCAAGTGTATATGTGTCTTTCCTGGATCTTTTATTATGCTATATTCTGAATTTTGTAGTCAGTACATTTTGCCATTCCATTAAAAAAAGGAATGTATTTTAAAAAGAAAAGAACCTTCCCCAATACTATTGATCTGGCAAAGAAATTACTGTACAACTTCAAAGCTTGGTTAGCAGAGAAGGCATTTCAACACAAAATTAAACACAGACAAGGAAAGTCTACAGTTAGTGAAAGTAATACAAATAAGCAAGAGTTATATATTCAATATCATGGTCAATATCATAGTTTACTATATCTTAGGCAAGTAATTTTTTTTTCATGGCATCTTATTCTTCATCCATAATATGTTCAGAATTTATTGGTTTACCTTCATACAGTACTGTGACTCTAAAGATTAAGCTAACTGAAGCTATAAATTACAAAGCAATAGTAATTTGTGTGTCTTGATTCAATATTCATGTCATTATTGATTTCCTAACTTCTTTGGATGTCAGAGCCAATCCTTTGAACTTAGAAGCAACAGGAAACTAGCTGCATGCAATCTTAAGTATTGATAGAATGTGTTCTTGATGGCACATTCCTATCAAGCAGGGATGCTAGTATATTTCATGTCAGCAGGAGTTTCCAGCCTATATTCTATGGTTGGGAGGTAGCAGTGGAATTAATTATTCAGGTCTGAATATGAATAAGTTTGTGCAAGAAAAAACTCAACTAGTCATCAACTACTGAATTTGAATTGAGTAATAAACTTAAAAACAACATAAATATCTATTGGAAGAGAATAGATGTATTTCAGTGTTCAAGTGTGGAATCCTTGATGTTCTCTGAACTTGGTTGTTTGCTTGTAGATGTTTCATTACCTTACTAGGTAACATCATCAGTGCCAGTGAGTGTGGAGTTTTTTCCTGTTTATATACTACAGCTTGCCTTGCCAGTTGAGGTGTGCTTTGTGCTTGGTAGATCCTTGATTAGAGTATTGTTTTCTGCTTGTTTTTTTTGCCTGACATTAATTGCTGCTTATCTCAATGTTGAATCTAAAGAGGAGATGTTCTGTTCTTTTTATTTCCTTTTTAGCTTTTTATTGTCTCCTTTGAATTTGTGTATGAACGTGGTTTATCTCTAGGTGTCCATTGATGGCTGAATTGTCTGAATGCCAAACAAAGCTTCCTAGCATTTTTGAATTGCCTTGGACTAGCATGTTCACAATTTCCCAGTTGAAAGTATCGTTACCCTGTCTCTCTGTTGTGACATAAAGTTTTCATCATGTCTTTTAACTACTAGTTGGCATTCGTGGTTGTGTTCTGCTAATCTTCTGCCTGTTGTAGTGGCTGTTGCATTTCTTATACTGTATGTTGTAGATCAGGGGTGTCAAACTGACAGCCCACGGGCTGGATGTGTCACGTGCAAGCCACGGCCACCTCAGCTCAGTGTAGGGAAACATTGTGAAATATCACATGACCGCAATGTGATGCCACGAGTTTGATACCCATGTTGTAGATTATTCCGCTTCTTCACACACACACACACACACACACACATCTTGGACTACTGGATCTTTTTTTTACATGAAAACTTTCAGTGGTCTTTTAAAAAGTTCATGTATGTAAGAACATTATTCTATTTACATTATAACGAGTCATGTAACATTTATTTTCACAAGAGCATGTAGGGCTTAGTTTTCTTTCTTTCTTTCTTTAACTTTTTTTCTCCTAAGGCCAGGAAAGGACTTTGGTTAGAGTACGTTTCCTTTTGGGGGGTTGAGTAAAAGTTTGGTAGGTCTGATCCCATCTATAAATCTTCAAAACATTGGAAGCAGAGTTGATAATACTAACAAGATCCTTTATTATTACAATTTACATATGTAAAGAGCGCTAAAAATAGGCTCTTTACCCCCAACATCTGAAATAATTCCATATAGTATTGTTCCAATGAGCCGCGGTGGCGCAGTGGTTAGAATGCAGTACTGCAGGCTACTTCTGTTGATCACCAGCTGCCAGCAGTTTGGCAGATCGAATCTCATCAGGCTCAAGGTTGACTCAGCCTTTAATCCATCCAAGGTGGGTAAAATGAGGACCCAGATTGTTGGGGCAATATGCTGACTCTGTAAACCGCTTAGAGAGGGCTGTAAGCCTAAGTACTATTGCTATTGCTATAATCAGACAGGAATGAGAGCAATTGTAAAGGTCATAAAAAGTGCTTTTCAAAAATGAAAAAAGAATACATTTTTTAAAAAAAATCTGGTCTGGTATATCATGTCAGAGAAATTATCTTGAATATGTAAAGGCATTTCAAATGAAATGTTAATAAAAATAAGGGACATTTTATAATGCTTGGTGGATATGTAAAAACTTTTTAAAAATGGATTCAGATGCATTCTTTGATACTGAAGATTTTAAGGATTACTATTCAACTGAAGCTAGAATGCTTTCTTGTAAGACTAATGGATAAACAGAAAAAAACATGGAAGAGTACTTAAACATATGATTACTGTGTTGAAATTATTGTGTGCACAATTAGAAAGATCCACCATGGAAAAATGGTTCGTAAAATTGTCAGATCTTGCAAACTAACTTCTTTGATAACAAAAAAAAGATACTATCAACATTTATTGGTGACTAGAAACTTCTTGTGGGCTTTTTGTATAAAAATGAAAAAAATGAACTTGTGACTTATGGTTTTCATGATTAGATAGGATATATTATAGAAAAAAAGTATGATGTAACTTTAGAAAGAGGGGTTGTTTTTATTTATTTATTTATATTTATATGCCACCCTTCTCCAGAGACTCAGGGTGGCTTACAATGCGTTAAGCAATAGCCTTCATACTTTTGTATATTTATACAAAGTCAGCTTATTGCCCCCACAAACCGGGTCCTCATTTTACCCACCTTAGAAAGGATGGAAGGCTGAGTCAACCTTGAGCCTGGTGAGATTAGAACTCGCAGTAATTGCAGGCAGCTGGATGTTAAATGCTGCCTTAATAGGAGGCATTAGCCTGCTATGCCACTCAGGCTCCGATTAAATGTAATTGTACTTTTATTTTATTTTATTTTTTAAATTATTGAGTATTTTACATTTTTAAAACCAAACACACAATAGCAAAAGAAAACAAGAGAAAAAAAACACAAAAACACATACACTTACATCAAACACTAAAATACAATACTAACAACAGGTATATACAATTTTATAACTTTCTGCATCGACTTTTGTCTTTACTCTTAACTTTTATCTTCCCGTTCCTTCTCTTTATTTTTAAATATTCATAATTAACTGTTTTGTTAGCAGGGTCATTATTTACATTTATATCCAATATGTTAATATCAAATTTCACTTTATATTCTTATTTCTTAATTTGATTTCTGTTTTCTAACCATGTATAGAACTTTTTCTACACTTTGTAATAATCCGAGTCATCTCTTTCTTTGATCTCCATTATTAATTTGTACATTTTGGTGCATTCGAGGATTTTTTTTTATTATTGTTTCTTCCGATGGTGTATTGGTCGACTTCCACAATTCTGGCCACCATTAGAATATGCAATATAATATAATACAGACTTTTTTCTACTTTTCTTTCAATCATTCCTAGGAGGAACATCTCCAGTTTAAAATCCATCTTTTGCAGTGTAATCTCTTCCAACCAACCTTTAATTTTATACCAAAATTTCCTCACTTTAGGGCACATCCACCACATGTGGTAGTATGTCCCTAGTTTGTGACCGCATCTCCAACATTGGGGTGATAGGTTGGGGTACATTTTTGCCAGTCTTGCTGGTGCTAAATGCCACCTATAAAACATTTGCCACTTCTCTGGTAGTAATTGTACTTTTAACTTATTGGTTAATATATTTTTCCTTTCTACTTTTCTTTAACTTTTTCTTTTCTTTTTTTGCACTTTTTGCTTTTTCCTTGATTTCATTTTTTTCTTCCTATATTACATTGTATTAATTTTTATATTGTCCTTAAAAGGTTTTAATAACTACACATATAAAAGATTCGGGAGGTAGTTTTAAACTAAAGTGACAATAAGCTTTTCTAACAACAGAATCTTTTTCAGTTCATGGTTCTGGTTTCTTGTGATCACAAACAATATAAAGTTAACATGCAGTGAAATCCTAGCCAATTGATATAAGAACCCAGATTAAAAGTAACAAACTTGGTTTCAAAGTCATTAGAGAAATTTATCATAATATATAAATTATTATAAATCTGGAAAGATCAAATTGTTCTTATTTGGGCAAACAGCAACTAAAGGAAACAGTAAATTACTGCTGAACCTTTATGTACCTGCTATCCAGAATGCTCCAGTCTCTTTGCAACTGCTTGCTTCACAGCAGGGTATAATCTTCTAACTATGTAATAGATTTTCTATCCTGCCATTATTACAGATTTAGCACACTATAATGTTTCTGTAAACCATATGTCATGTGGTCCGTCTGTAGGCATACAGACATATATCTGTTATATAGAGATACAAATACAGATCTTATACAGAGATACATACAAGGGTTATATATGAGTCTTCTGAGATTTCAAAGAAAGCCTAATAAATTCAACCCAATCTTCAGCCAGCGTAGATTGGTGCTATTCTTGCATCTGGCTACTTATTCACTTTGCCTTCAGGCCAATCGTGCATCTGGCTACTTCTGTTTCCCTACAGCGCTCGATGCTATACTTAGCAGGCATACTTCCTTAGCAATGGTAATTGCTACAGAAATTTTAGAAGTCAGAATCCAATTACCCTCGATTTTCAATTGACATTGCTTTTACACCAAAGTGCCCATATACTTAGTCATGCTTAATTACTAAAGTGATAAATGCTTAAATTTATATATATCTGAAATCTTGCCATCTGTCAGAAACAGGGGTTCTTTCAAGCACACAGAACAATTTTGCAGTCTATTACTAGCATTTCAGAAACACTATATGTCCTCTAAAGCATTTTCTTATCAATAGCAAGTATATAAAGAGTGTTCTTTAGCATTAAAACAAATTCTGGGAATCTTGCTTAACTTTCATTTAAATTAAACTTTATTTCAGTGGAGGTTGATTAATATACATAGATTCAAATTAGAGATATTCAAAGCTGAAACGATATAGGAAAAGCTTAGTCTAAATACTTTGCTTAAATTTCTCTTGCAGTTTTTCCAAAGAAACTTCTGGGTTTTTGTTTTTTTTTTCATTTTGGTTTACTGTATTCTCAGAGTAGGAAACAATTTTTGAGAACATTTTATTATGTCATAAGATAATGCTGATTTCTTTTTTATTTTGAAAATTAATTGGCAGTAACAGGAGACATTTGAAAAAGCCAAATGCCATGTCTCTGCTTACAAAGATTGGGGTTGTGGAAGCCACAGTATTCCCTGTGGCATTCAATGTAAGCAAAAGTTGGACTTTACAGAAACAGGCTAGGAAGAGTATTGATGCCTTTGAATTTTGGTGTTGAATAAGATTCTTGCGAACACTATGGACAGCCAAGAAAATAAACAGAAGGATTGTTGAACAAATCAAGGCAGAGGAAAGGCACACTCAAATGACCACGCTCAAATTATCCTACTTCAAATGCATTGTGTGCAAACCTAGCTCCCTAGAGAAAGTTCTAATGCTGGGAAAGTTGGAAGGAAAGAGAAGAGGGTGACCAGCAGCAAGGTGGTTAGACTCAGTTACACTGGAAATGAGTGCACTAATGGCAAACTTGAAAGAAAAGGTTGGGGATATATCATATGAAGAAAATCTATGTGGTTTCTAGGAGTTGAAAATTTCCTGCTGAAACATACTAAATCAAAGGGAGATGTGGGCCACTCCTGCCATTTCCAGAGAGAAAAGTCAATGGAATCACTTTATTTAAAAGCCTTTGGAACATGAAGGTAGCACTGCTGGTGTGCGTGTTTCTGTGTTTGTGTCTATGTGTGACATCTAAGTACTGCAAAAGTTTTATTTTCAGAGAACTGCATCACTTCAGATATGAAGCAGAAAAGCTAGTTCAGAGGGCGTGAACATGCCCACCTATCACAATCTTCTTAAAAAGATATATCTTTTCACAAGCTTCTGTCTTTGCTTCATGATTCCAGCAAAATATTCATCTTTTCCTCAGATTACACAGTTACTGTGCACCAGTGGTGGGATTCAAGTAATTTAACAACCGGTTCTCTGCCCTAATGATTTCTTCTAACAACCAGTTTGCCAAACTGCTCAGAAAGTTAACAACTGGTTCTTCCGAAGTGGTGCGAACTGGCTGAATCCCACCACTGCTGTGCACCTTTCTTAAGGAAGTGCTAACTGCATACTGCATCTTACCTATAAATAATGAAACCTTTTAATTAATAGAATCATAATAAAGCTCTATTTGTGCATGGGGAACCCTTCAAGTTACTCATTTGGATATAAATTACAATAACATTGAAGTGAACATATGAAATCTTTTGTAAACATCCACAAGCAAGAGAGATCTGAGATACCAAAGATCAAAGCTGGCACACTGAGGACACAAGGTTTCAAACTAGGGGTCAGTTCTACTTACCTTTACTATCGGTTTGCATCACGTCTGCATCTGCACAGATCACTTATGAGGATGTCCAGGTCCGTGGGCAGAGCCTTCCGCTTGTTTTACTACCGGTTCTTAAAAACCGGTCCAAACCAGGGGCAACCCACCACTGTTTCAAACTATCTATCTAGTACCATGTTTTCTACCATTCCGATACTCTATGGATCTTACAATTACAGGAACTGAGTTTGTCAGAAAATGTAACAGTAGCTGTAGCACTCTTTTTTTAAAAAAATAGTACAAATTAACAAAAATTCTGAATGTTTCTTGGGAACTGAGAACTGGTGTTTTTATTTATACTTCTAAACATGCCTTTTCTGAAGCAAATTTAACAAGGCTTGACTATATCAATTTTCCAATTTAAGCCTACTTTTGTACTTTTTATATTTTGGCTTATAGAATATTAGTTCCTAGTATATACAAGATTACAAGTTTGACTAAATAACTACAATCATTTTGAATGTTATTTACTTCCAAGATAAATTGCAATATAACCTGAAAATCTCTGTCATTTCTGTATGTTTAAGGAAAACATCTCTCTAGAAAAATAACAAGTTCACAATCTATATTGCCAACAGTCAGACTATGTCTTTCACTAATTAATATACAGCAACCGTGATATTGTTTGATAGAGATGATTTAGTTTGGTTTATATTTTAGTCAAAACTGGATATTCTAACTCAAGAATCTAATGAATTTTCTCTTTTGAAGAGAATATAACTGGGCGGTTTTTCACCACATGGCCGAGCAAGAGAACAATACTGAAATAAAAACAGTCCTTACACTTAATTATGTTTAATTAATACACTTTAAAATATACTTGAGAAACAATCATGTTTTCTCTTTTTCCCACTTTTTTCTTTGTTTTCATTATTTTTTTTAGCTTCTCTCATTTGCAGATTTTAATATGAAGAAATTTAGCAGTTATAGGCATTCTGTCATAGAAATGAAATTACTCTGACTAGTTTTGCCCTAGATTTATCACCTCTTTAAATAGCAAGATAGTGCCATAGTACTGTTATATAAAGACAGGAACAAAGTGAGGAAACAGCCATTCAGTAGTTGTATGCAATTCCCAAACTAAAGTTATTCACCCCTGCTGATAATTTGAGGATACAAATGTTTAAGGGAGAGCTTTATTCTCTTGTGCATCATCAGTGAAAATCTCTACAGGATTTTCAACTGAAGAATATGCCCAAGGAGTAATGCCATCCATTCACTTGGTGAATCACTTCCTTCATTTCTATTCCTCCTCAGCTTTACTCATCTTATTTATTTTCATGCTTAATATTTTTAAATACCAAGGCCTTACTCTATATATTTCTCACATCTTTTTTTTTATATTTTAAAATTTAAATTATTAATTAATTTTCAATCATAATAAATCTGTTGCTACAAAAACAGAAAGATATAGGATCTAGTAGTATCATGTAACCTGAGCCTAGGAATATCTATTCAGAAGTAAACTTTAGTTATATTTACTACTAAGCAACAGTACATAGAATTATAGCCTTGATTTTTGTAAGCATAAATTGTTACAATAGAGTTTGTAAGAAATTGTTCAAATTTCTACAGAATTCCTTCATTTATGTTGTTGACTGTGGCGAGGAAAAGAGTCTGGGAAATAATCATTGGCAGTATAAATACAAGAGCCTTTTTGGTGTAGGCGTTACAGCATTGGGCTAGAAACTGGGAGACAGTATATTCTAGTTTTTCCTTAGCACCAGACCACTTGGATGAACTTTAGCCAGTCACTCTCTCTCTCAGTCCTAGGAAGAAGGCAATGGCAAACCACTTCTGAAATCTTGCAAAAAACAAAACAAAAACAAAACTCTTTAGGGATTTATCCAGGCAATTGCCAGGAGTCAAAAACTAACCCAAAAGAACAACATAATAATGGAAGTAGGTTTCTACAGAAGGCTTTCAGTCTATCCATAGACATAGATGTTCTCTATTCGCTGTGATTGACTTTTGTCTTGTAGACATTAATGCAGGCAGGTACTGGTGCAATGGTCAGGCATTTCAGTAAATAGTTTTAATGCATGGCATGATATATTAAATGCCACGCTAATGTTCTGCTTTTGCAAACACAGCCTTTTTCCCTCAAGACATTATTGTTACCGTTGTAACTTTAAGCAACCAGTCCTTGCTTTTTCCTATACAGATATGACAGCTAACTCTTACAAATTGCCATGGAAGTTTATTTTAACCATCATTTATCATTACATCCACAACCATCATAATTGCATGCAAAACGTATGCTCAATAACCACCAATTTTCATCAAAAGTTAAGAAATATTAAATGAAAATTGTGATGATTTAGTCAATAACAGAGGAGTAAACAATATCAGTCAAATCTGTGGATGTATCCCCCTCCAGTCCTATATATATAGCTTAACTAATCATGTTAAGCAAGTGATTGAAACTAGATTATATCTAAAAGTTAAAAGTAATTTTCTGATAACATTTGTTTCTGTGGTACAAAAATAACTTCTTAACCTAATTTGTTCCAAGACACGTTCTCTCTCCTACTAAATATTTTAAGTTATCCTTTTTAAATAAATAAATGGAAACATGGCATGCTGCAAAGCAAAACATTATATTTACATACATTCCCATCAGAATGATTGGCAGTATCAACAAAATGGGTATTTTGTGAGTGACCATGTCTGCTATGATAGATATTCAGGGAACAGGTAAGTCAATCATGTTAGCATTGTATAAATTCACTTGCCATATTACTAATGGACATGCTGTTTGGAATGCAGTAGTTATAATCCAAAATATAAAGAAAAGAGACCTGTCAGTTTTAAACCACTAGTGTTTCTTTGTTTTGTTTTGTTTTTTATGTGTTAAATCAGGAAGGAATGGTGAAAAAAATGGAAAGCTTTTAATGTTTGAACAGTTTTTCCATACTAATTTTAGATATTAGAGACAATGTTATAAGCTTACTGTTTTAAAGAAGACCCTAAATATAATAAGCATACCTGATGGATATTGATACCCAGCTGAATATGGTAATTAAGGCACTGTACCTCTAAGGAAGCAAGAAATGTATTTTGGACCGTATGTTATTCAGCATGGTAGATAGAGTATAATGGAAACAAAACTCCCAAAGAAATTGAGTATAACCAAAATATTCAGGATACTAAGAAATTAATAATGCAAGAAAAATACACACTGCAAAAATGTTGTTGTATTTGAAGATTTCAGGTATAAAACATATAAAACTAAAATTGCTAGACAGATTAAATTACACCTAAGAACAGTTGATTTTGGAATTAACCAAAGAAACAACTATTTAGAATTTAATTCTAGATAATGCCCCAATATAACGCAAGATAGAAACATGGTTTTATTGTCTGGAAACAGGGTTAAATATAATATAGCCCAAAGATGAATCTTTATAAAATGAAGAAGAAAGAAGAAAAAGGAAAGAAAAGAAGAGGTTTACCTTGAAAACCAAATTTGCAGAGCAAAAAATCTTGAAAATCACAATATCATATTCTGTGTTAGAATTAATGCAACCATGGCAACTAGAGGTTAAGGTGAGTTCTTCTTATGAGTTAAAGAGTTACTGGCTAAAGAGCAGAAAGAAAAGAACAGAAAGATATGAACAGTTCTGACACTGCAAAAATGTAAACAGTAGTGATCTTCCCATCAAAGATTTATATTAGAACCAGTGAATTTTCACTTGTTGCTAAAGAACAGGACTCAGGGATTAGCAGAAAAGTATCTGGGTTTCTAATTATTTGGGGTGGGATTGTAAAAAAAAAGGAATATAATAATGTGATATAATTAATTAATTCCGTATCATCTTTGATTGCTGGAA
Organism: Ptyas mucosa; assembly: GCA_012654045.1. Taxonomy (NCBI): domain Eukaryota; kingdom Metazoa; phylum Chordata; class Lepidosauria; order Squamata; family Colubridae; genus Ptyas; species Ptyas mucosa. The sequence continues at coordinate 10,519,015 of WNWU01000016.1, forward strand.
ACAAGTATTATGTCAATTCTTAGAGGGTAAGAGTGGCATGTGGCAGTCATGTGAAATCCTGTACTTGGATGAATGATATAATGTAAAACACCAGTATTTGAAAGATAAGTGAATGGAGACCATGCCATATGTAGCATTCTAACAGTGTTTGAAGAATGTTATTCCATCTCCTCTCCATTGTCAGTTAAACAGGTGAGCAGAAGCAGAGTTTTGTTGGAAGACATGATACAAAGGCCTGCTGTGGGGAAAACCACTGTATTAAATTTAAGACTTAAATAACTTAACATGATAAATTTTATGATAGTTGTTCTAACATGTCTTCACTAGACCAAGGCCAGCTTTAGGCTAAGGCTGAGTAGTCACTGGCCTAGGCCATCAAAGCTTAGGGGTGCCAACATCATCCATCTTTCCGAATCCTTCTAAAAATGTAAATCTTTAAAGTGGTAGAAAGTGGATCAGTCTGTGTGGCCTATAGTGCCTTATGAATTTAAGTCAACAAGGAACTAGCCAAAATGAAGGGTGTCTCATTGAAGTAAATTTGCTTGAATTTTATTTAAATGCAGAAACAGCTTATTTAGACATCATATTAAGTTTTGTGAATAGGTGAAAGTTAAAATGAGGTTTGTAACTAGATCTGACATTTGCAAGAATGCTTATATCTGCTATGAAGATTTCCATGTTTGTTGTTGTTCAGAATAATTATAGTTATTAAAAACTGAAGTAGAAGTCTTCTTGCCTTTGTCTAACTGCATGAATTTTATAAATCTTACTTTCTTTGACAGTCGACAGCATAATGGTTCTGGACAGTGCCAAATAATCACCTGCATACTTACTGAGACTTGGTGCAGACTCTTTAGAAGTGAGACAAGGAAAAAGCAATTTACTTTACTTTTCTCTGAACAGCAACAGCTGGAGGAGGGGAAACAGCATATCTGAAAGTGTGAAAGAGAGAAAAGATAAATCTTGTTAGTGAAACCCTTTTTCTAATATCTTTCATCTTTCCATTCTGTGTTTTCGGTCTATTTTATCTAGTTTTCACAGTAGTGTTGCCTAATTGTGGACAGTCAAACAGAAGCAAATACTCAGTCTTTGATTCTACAATTCTTTGATTCTCCAGAATATGAATTTTAAGTTCTAAGAACAATAGTTTATATTATACCTGATCCTTGTATATATCCTATGGTTCTCTCTGTATGTGTATGTGTGCTATATATATATATAGCAAGTGATGCAGTAGAGGAGATATTGGTACTTGATTAAACATGTTATATTTGTATATTCTCCCAGATATTGATATTGGGTTTTTTCCATGGCTGAAATCCAGCAGGTTCTGACAGGTCCTGAAGAACCAGTAGTGGAAATTTTGAGCTGTTTAGAGAACTGATAGTGGAAATTTTGAGTAGTTCTGAGAAGCAGAAAATACCACTTCTGACTGGCCCCAGAGTAGGGTGGGAATGGAGATTTTGCAGTATCCTTCTCCCAGGAGTGGGAGGGAATGGGAATTTTGCAGTATCCCTCCCCTGCCGTGCTCACCAAGCCACTCCCACAGAACCGGTAGTAAAAAAAATTGGATTTCACCTCTGGTTTTTTCTTCTTACTTCTTATCTTTGCAATGGCTTTGGCCATATGGATATTGATCTTGAAAATAACAATGACTTACTCAGTTTTCTAGGGAAGAGGATTCATACAACACAGAGAACTATATTATGTACTAAGCATGCTGAGTTTGACTGAGTTTACACATTCTAGGTTAAGATGCAGTTTCCTAAATAACCTACTACTTAATAAGATAGAAAAATGTGGGTTAGACAGCATCACCACCAGATGTGGTGGCTGGCTGACCAACCCCATTCAGCGTGTGGTCCTCATTCAACAGGGTCCTACATCAACATGGAGAAAAGTATGCAGTGGGGTACCCCAGGCCTCTGTTTTAGGCCCAGAACTCTTCAACATATTCATCAATGGTTTGGACAAGGAGATAGATGGGGAAATTCATCAAATTTGCAGGCAACACCAAGCTGGCAAGAATAGCCAACATTCCAGAAGATAAGCTTAATGAAAAATGAAATGCAATGGTGAAAAGAATAAGATTCTACATTTAGGCACAAAAAAACAAAACGCACAGGTACAGTATATGTGGTACCTTGCTCAATAGTAGTAACTGAGAGGGATCTTGGAGTCCTAGCGGACAATCATTTAAATATGATCCAGCAGTGTGCTGCAGTTGCCAAAACAGCCAACACAGTTCTAGACTGCATAAACAGAGGGATAGAATCAAGATCATGTGAAGTGTTAATACCACTTTATAATGCCTTGCTAAGGCCACACTTGGAATATTGCATCCAGTTTTGGTCACCATGATGTAAAAAAGATGTTGAGACTCTAGAAAGAGTGCAGAGAAGACCAACAAAGATGATTATGGTATGGAGACTAAAACATATAAAGAACTGTTGCTGGAATTGGGTATGTCTAGTTTAATGAAAAGAAGGAGTAGGGGGTAACATGATAGCAGTGTTCCAAAATCTCAGGGATTGCCACAAAGAAGAGGGAGTCAAGTTATTCTCCAAAGCACCTGAGGGCAGGAGAAGAAGCAATGGATGACAGAACAATTAATCAGTGAAACAACTTTCCTCTAGAAGTTGTAAATGCTCCAACACTGGAAGTTTTTAAGAAGATGTTGGATAACCATTTGTCTGAAGTGATGTAGGGTTTCCTGCCTAAGCAGGGGTTGGACTTGAAGACCTCCAAGGTCCCTTCCAACTCTGTTATTCTATTCTATCTGTTACAGCATTTCTTGTTCAGTGTATCATGAAAACACAGCCTAGATCGCCTAAAAAACTCAGATCTGAATCTAACATTATAAGACTAGGTTTTGCCTTCCACACAAAAAATTCATTTTCCAAGAAACAAATGCTATGGAGAAAATTAAGACATAGGGGAGAAAAGGGAACATCACATGTCAATACTGAGGGGTTATAACATTATAAAAAGTCTGCCAAATTTGTCATTAGCTAATATCAAAGAGTAAGAACCCTCTGCATCTCTTTGCTGTGTTGTGGTAACTGTAAATTTTTTTTACAGCCCAGAATATTATTTCTAATAATAATATCCATATGCTAAGTATACAGTTAATTGAGGAAAATATCTTTGCAGACTACGCTTACTAGTTTGTGAATGAATGACAGGGAGAGGGTTGATAGGACATTGCAACTTCTGTGCTCTCAAAGGCCCTTTCTTTTTGTCTTCACAAGACAGGTTAAACAGAGAGGACCTGGTTCCTGTCATACAGCTTTACTGTATTACAATTGTTCTGTTACAAATATCCCATCAGCAAAGGGAAGTTATGTATCTCAAAGTTAGTGAATGTGTTTGACAAACAGACAACTTCTGTTCAGGTTCATATGCGGGCATATGAACATGGAAAAACCATTCATTTCACATTTGGAGAGGTACTGCTGCTCATTCAGAAAACATTGAACAAGATGATGCAGTTACCCGGCTCTTTAACAATACAGTTGGGCAGCTCTTTTCACATGTTTTCCTTTTCCATAATTTCTCCAGAATCTTCTTTCAGTTACATCTTCTGTAGATTCCAAATTGTAGGTAGGCAGGCAGGCATGCAGGAAATTTCTTAAAGTTAAGCCTTGAGCTTTTGGAATCAACAGAAAATTAAACCTTGGTGCAACGTTCCATTTTTTTTTAACCAACCCATTTTAATATTCTCCATCTTTAAAAAAATGCCTTTCCAGATTGTGAACAAATGTTTTTAAATGGGTCTTTTATTATTTTTGGTCATGTAAATTCCTAAGGATTTAACCTTTTTAGAAATGAAATTCAGGCAGGATTCTTCATTTGCTTTAGAGCACTTATCCATTTGATCTTTCAATCAGTTTCTATTTGAAATTTGCTATGAACTATCCATATTTTGCCTGTGCAGTTTGATAAACAATCAGCAGTTACAAATTCCAATGCAACTTTGCTTGATTCATTTTTTTTCCTATTTCTTTTGTTATCCTCCATGTCTGGTACATCAATAGTTGGGACACTGTTCAGATTTTTTCCTAATTAAAAAAACAGCTTATAAATCAACCTAGCAGATAAATTTCTCTTTTTATGTTAACACTTACTAACAATTTTCACCAGCCAGCCTGTCTCCCTTTGTTCTCTCCTAACGTATTTATTATCTGATATATGAATGTTGTATATATGAAGAATTTCAAACTAATTTATTTTTATCGGCATAAAATAGTATAGTTCCATTTTCTGTATTACCCCTTTCAGCAGATAAGTAGTTCCTAGTGTCATGGTGTCATTCATTAACTACCCAGTTGCAATATTAGAAAAGAATCACACAGCACAACTTTGAATAGTCAGTCACTACTGTCAGAAATTGCCCAACTTACTGTCTGGATATCTTTTCTGTGAGAAAATCTTAATCGTTGATTCAGATGTTGAGAGCCACAGAGATAGCAAATAAGTTTGCTTTTGTTAAATCAGTGGCATATGAAGAGCTTATTTTTTTAAAAAAAACCAACCCATTAGTGACAACTGTATAATTATCATTACATTGGTTATCTACTTGGCCCTGTGTTCATTTAAGTATGAACATGGATATTTGCATTCATATCCGAAAGGAAAATGAAACAGCTGCAGTATTGGAATACAAGCACACATTGTACAGCCTTCTAAAAAATCTGGATTTACAAGCTTCAACAAAAGTTCCCACTCAGATATCACCTTTGTAAATGTTCAAGTTTTGACTAGGAAGGTACATCCAGGAGTGAAATCCAGCAGGTTCTGACAGGTTCTAGAGAACCGGTAGTGGAATTTTTGAGTAGTTCAGAGAACCAGCAAATACCACCTTTGGCTGGCCCCAGAGTGGGGTGGGAATGGGGATTTTGCAGTATCCTTCCCCTGGAGTGGGGTGGGAATGGAGATTTTGCAGTATCCTTCCCCTGCCATGCCCACCAAGCCACGTCCACCATGCCACACCACGGCCGCCACACCACGCCCTGAGAACCGGTAGTAACAAAATTTGGATTTCACCACTGGGTTCATCATATTTGAACCAATCCTGAATCCAGATGCAAAACAGCATAATCTGGAGAATACCCTGTGGGGTCTTGAATAAAGTAGGAGAAACCATTTTTTTAATTTATTTATACCTGTACAGATAAGAACTTGTATATCTCTGGAACTCTGATGTCCATAACAACAAACCTAGAAAAACTGTTCTCTCATGTTGCTAATGGGTCAGATGGAAAAGGTCATGATGGAGAGTTAAGTTTTTTTAAAAGGTAATGAATGAGAGCATTAAGTAGCTGGCAAGCTTTTCTTCAACTCAGAAACTAACAATAAGACAAATGAAATGAATTCACTGTAAACATCTAGAAAGATTTTTATAGAAAATAAGTCTACAAATTTTCTGGAGAAATCATCTAATTTATTTCTTATTTTGTTAAATATGGAAATTGGAACATTTCTGAGTCACTCCAGGAGTAAAGAACATAATTTTAGAAAATCTTTATCTTGCACATATTGGAGTGGATTTTATGATTACATTTGGGAGTGAAATTAAAACTCAAGATTGGCTTTACAGATAATATAACATCTTTGCAATGTAATACAATATTTTAAGCATAAAGGTTTTAGTCCAAAAAAGAAGCCAAAAGAATTTAGCACAAGAAGCTGTGTATGCACGCATGTGCACAAGCCACACGTGCGCTGAAGCAGCGCATACACACACACTCACATTTTCGGCGAACCGGTGGTGGAATTATTTTAAACTCACTTTGTTGTTAACCATCCTGCTATATCTGGCCAAAACATGGTGGCTGTACCATCTGATATTCTCTTTTTTAAAAGGCTTTGGTTAGTACAGATCAAGAAATAATCTGCTTGAAAACTTGGATAAAATCTAATAGCCACATTATCTTTATATTTTATGTAAATTGGTGTTGCTTTCCTTTTCTTTTAAATTCATTATAATTGAACAGATTCTTGCCACAGAAGAATTAACTAGCCAGAAAACATGGTACATGTGCTGTTTTTTTTTTCCAGGTAACTTTTTCATATCGATCATAATGAAAATTGCCTCATAAAAATGCAGTCCTTTAGCTATCTTAGATAAAAAGAAACAAACTCTTTACAAATGCAATCCAGTTTCTCATCATAACTGGAGCCTGGAGAATTATTAGGAAAACTCCCATTCAGACAAGGAGAGGTCTTGAGAAGGAGAATTTCTGCCATGGTTTCATTTAATGACAGCTGGCCAATCCTTTGAAGCCACACATCCATCCATAGATTTAATTGACTTTATATTGGATGTCATTCAGGATTTACAGAGTTGTTTTCCTCGTAAGAAAAAAATGAATAAAATTACTATCTCAAGGGGAAAAAATAAGTACCTATCTAATCAACAAACAGTAAAAAAAAGGGGTGGGGAATGGTTTCCAAGGAGCTACTATGTAAGAAGATAAATAATGGCAAATACAGATAATAGGAGCCAGAAGTTCTGCAATGGTTTAAAATTGACTGAAGAGGTCATATTGCCCAACTCAGAAAAAAGGTATCCTTGAAACATCCATATTCTTTACTTAAAGATCACTCTGAGAGTCTCATTATTCCCCCTACATTAAAAAAGGGTTGTGTGCTATGTTAATTTATTCTGCAATAATTGAATCTTGTACTATCTAAATGCCAATGCGATTATTTTTTTGCTTTAAAGTTATGTTGGGAAAATAGCATTGCCCTTCAATATGTTATTAACAGTTTAAAATATAAACAGTATGTGTGAAATAGCACAGTTGATGTCCTTAGTTCTGATGCACAGAGTGCAGCTTCTGTAATCCTTCTGGTGTTAAGGGAAGAGATCTAGAGATAGAACAACCTGGAATAGTACAACTTGGAATGGATGATGGTTTTACTCATGATGCACATTATTTTGCAACAGACTGATCTCATCTCTTTCTCCTCCATTTACATTAAGTATAGCAGCTTAGCTGTTAGCACTTCAACTTGTCACAGATCTGCATGCCTAGCCCTAAAGACTGGGTTACAACTAAAAGTATTTAAAGTAGCACTGTCCTGTGGATTTTTGCTGTCCTGAAATGGAGTTAGGCTTTTATGAATATACCAAGTGGACCTTGGCCAAGCATCCATCCCATCATCCCTTTGGTGTATCAAAACATTTCTTATGTCAAATTCCATATCAAGTCAGTAGTATTAGGTGCCTCTTTTCATCACCAAGGAAGTCATATACTTAAATAGGAAAATAACAATGCATTGAGCGGGGTGAGCAGCATTGTGGTGCTTACATGGAACCAGATGCCTCTTCCTATTCTAAGGCTAAGTCAGAATCAATTGGTAGAGGTTGAATCCTGTGAGGGGATAAAGTAGCTTTGGCAGTGTGTATACATTAATGGATAAATGCATGAATTGAATGGGTGTGGGTATGAGTACCATGGCCTGAGAGATGGAGGTAGAAGGAACTGGAAGGAGAAGTGAAGGCTGGCAGAAACATCAAGCTGTGAAGACTAGACATAGATGGCTGGAATTCCTGGGTATGCCAGGAATACTGCTTGAGTATGATCCTGACATCTGGTGTTCAGCATTTTCTCTTTGTATCACATCAGCATATCTTCAGTGGCCTTGGGCTCTGACTGTTCTTTGAAATGCCAGGTCAATAATAAATCTGGCCTCATTCACAACCTTATTGTGGATAAGGATGCTGACCTGGCATGCATTAATAGTGGCTGGTTGGCCTAGAGAGGGGATCATGAACTGGGTTCACCCATGTTTTGAGTTCTACATCAACTGAGATCCCAGGGGAAGATGGTTGGAATAGTTATTGTGATCTGTACATTGTTGACATCTTTTAGAAATAATCAGATGTGAGACCATCTGGATGAAGTTGGGCTACAGGGATCAGTTAAGGTTGTTGCTGGTATAATGTCCTTTCTGCTGCATTGTTTGATTTGAGATATTAGATTCTGTTGTTTGCCTGACAATGGAGATCCCAAGAATGTTTTTTTCAAGGGTTTCTATTTGCTACCAGGAAATGTTGAATCTCTACAGGTTAGAAGTTTGTCGTCTTTATGGCCGTGATGGTGAACCTATGGCACGTGTGCCAGAGGTGGCACACAGAGCCTTCTCTGTGAGCATGTACGCCATCACCAGCTGCTCTTTCAGGTTCCATCGTGCGCATGCGCTCCGGCCAGCTGTTCTCTTCAGACTTCTGGCATACACACGCGCATGCACGCTGGCCAGCTGATCTTCGCATGTATGCTCCAGTTTCAGAACTCAGTGCCAAAAAAGTTATCCATCACTACTCTATGGCAACCATGGTTCAAGTCATTAAGGGCCCAATGCATATCAGAGATATCACATTTGATCTGGTTTTTGTCTCTTGGTCATAATCTGGCATAATTTGTAGTGGAGAACATGTTCATTTCCATGGACAAATAACTCTTTGATTGTCTTCTAACTTGCTGGTGCCACCCCTTCCTGTGTGAAAGTAAGGAAATAATGTTGACCCATGCATCGAGTTTCAGAGAGAGATTGAGGCTTTCCCAAGGATCTGGTGAGCAGTTCAGCTGAGTACTTAGGAGATAGGTTTTATAACAGAAGCATTGGATCACATTGCTTCTATGTAACCTATATTCAGACAACTAATCAATTTAGCTTTCTGAGGAGTTCCTCCGAAAGATGAAAAGAGACACCTGCAGCACCATTGGAGAAAGACAAAAAGTGAGTCCAAGTGAGCATGAGTGAGAGCCCATATTAGGGATGACACTTTATTTATTATTTAGCAAGCATGTAGCCGCCTATCTGTTAAATATTAATTGGATGGCAAACAAAATAAAAGCACAACACAATAAAAAATTTAAAACAACAAACAACATTAAGGCCCTCATAAAAATCTCATTTATCCACCAACTACTTACTCCATGCTGCTTGGAGTTGGCTAGAAGATAGGTGGCTATTTAATGTAATGTAATGTAATGTAATTAATTAATAACATCCTGACCCCACTACCTGGGCAAAAGCCATGTCATCACAATCCCAAAGGTGCTTTTTGAAGAGGCAACTGGACTTTCTGGTTTTTCTTTGAAGATATTTCACTTCTCATCCAAAAAGTTTCTTCAGTTCTGAAGAAGCTTCTTGGATGAGAAGTGAAATGTCTTCAAAGAAAAACCAGAAAGTCCAGTTGCTTCTTCAAAAAGCACCTTTGGGACAACCATGACCTGGATGATTGAGAATCTCCATAGACATGTTATCACAGCTTTCCTGACAAGATTGGGCCATCTTTATCTCCATGGGGAAGCTCTTCCATAAGGCAGGCACCAGGACAAAGGAGGCAATTTTCTGAGGCCTACCAGAGGATATTCTGACCCTGCTAGATCTGTAGGACAGGCAGCAGCCATTGTACATAAGCAATCTGACAGGTAACATGCCATTGTATGGGGCTGTATTGTAATGATAAGGGCAATGAGACATCATAGTATTTCCACCTTTATATCTCTGTCAGTAACCACCCAGATGATACTATCAAACCCTAATCTACTACATGGCAGCTGTGTAAATTTGGATGGTGAGGAACAGACTTGAGTTAAATCCTGACAGTTATCTGGGGCCTCTGGATATACAAATATTTCATCTTTGGTCTTAGATGGAGTTGTACTTTACCAGTCAAGACTAGTGCATAACCTGGGATTTTCTTGAACTCAAATTTATGCTCAAGGAGCAAGTGGCAGCTGCAACCTGGAGGGCCTTTATATGGGCTCACAATTGTGCCCTTTCATGAGCAGGAGATCCTTCAGATAATTACTCACAGCTGTCATCTCTTGACTGGATGACCCCAATGTGCTCTACATGGGCTTCCTTAAAGACTTGGTAACTATTGCTGGAATGCAGCACTGCAAGACTTGATAGGCTTGTCACATGAGCCTTTGTTACTTTTTGTTGGTTTGAGATATTGTTGGTTTGAGATATTTTGTTGGTTTGAGATATTTGTCTCTTCCAGGATCATATTATTAGAGTCTGTCAATGTCACTGTATGGATGAAGGCCATGATTCATTGTCATTTTTCTGCTCTTCCTATCAGGTCTTCTAGTTCAGCTTGAGTCCAGGCCACTATTTCAGCTAATAAAATTACTGACATTGCCCAGGTGATAATTGCCCTGATGATACTTTCACTACTGCATTTGGATTTAGAGACTTCTTCACTCTCATGATTTCTTCACTTCTTCACTATCCTTCTTGACTTCAGCATGCTTGATGTTTTTTAGTGATCCTCTCCAGACTCTTGATGTTATTTCCATAGAGATTCCTTCAGCAGGAAAATGCATCAATTTTCTTTTGAGGATCCTGGAACATAGAGAAAGTCTCTCATCAGTTCCCAACAGAAAGTTGGCATTCTGATTTTTTTTTTTTTTGCCCCATTTATCTTAAAGTAAAGTCCCCAGGTTTATAAGGACCTGGAAAATTGCACATCTCATAAGATCAGAACAAATCTCACAAAGGAGCAGGAAGGATTACTACTTTGGGAGAGTATCAATTGCTCTTGATTCATCTATTTGTAGGAATGTTGCAATAAAAATATATCCACCCCATACCCCTCTGCTAGCAGGTTGATGCACATTTGCTTTGATTACATTGGGGCTCCTTTTTTAGATAAACATAAATAGGATTCCATTCTTAAATTTTTATTTAAATAAGAGTGTGTGAGACTGTGTGTGAGATGGAGGGATGGAGAGGGAAGGAGAAGTACAGTCTTGGTAAAGTGCATCTGAGTATGGCCTTTTTTGACTAACGTTATGGAAGGTTCTCACTGTGCCTTCTCCTTTGTCCAGCCAGCAAACTCTTGCATGCAATCAAGGCCTGGCAGAAGTGCAAGCAATAGGAAGCTCACAAGGGAACCACATAACCTAGCATGTGAAACCAAAAGGAAACAGCAAGCTGGAGCATTCCATACTTTGATATAAAAAATGAATGATCTAATAATTTATTCATCAAATTATTTGCCTTCTTCCTTTTCCTCTCATTTCTCCTTTTCCTGTTAAGGTTATATTGCCTATTCCTTTTCCCTTGTCCTTAATAATGTTATTATGCAATTTTCTCTTAAAATGCCTCTGGCCTGGACTGCTAAATGGAACCCTAAAATCTTTAACTCCTTGAAGCCCATTTCTAATCTCTGCTGATTCTAATTGCCTCACTTTCCTTTCACTACACAGGCCATATGCATATATATTCTTAAATGGATTTAGAAATATTATGAAGATATAAATTCAGTGGATTTCACTGATGCTTCACTTTTTCAGATACTGCAGATGTGCTTCTGTTGATTGGTGAACCACAATGAATGCTTATAGATCAGAATGTGTGGGCATCTTTGAAAAAATTGCAGTGACATACCGAAAATAAAGGTATACATCCACTTGTAGCTATGCATATCAATAATTTAGTATGGTTGTTAGATCTTAAAATATAGAAAACAGATGGTGATTCAGCCAGTATTTTAGTAACTTCAGTGAAGAAAAAGCACCATTAATCTCTGTAGATTTCTGCTGAATACCATATAGGATAAAAATTCTGTTTCACATATGAATGCCCAGACAAAAATATCTTGGAAAGCCAGGAATGTTTTCATTAAAGAATCATTTCAAAAGAGAAGAGAATTTTGATAATTTACCTTGAGTAGAATGTAGTGCTATTCTCCGGAGAAAGGCGGCATATATAAATTGAACTAATTAAATTATTTCATTTATTTAGTTACAAGCTGGAAAAAGGGTTATATATGATAGAAAGGACATTCACTCACCTCCTTAAAAAAACAAAAACGAATTATTTCATCCAATTAAAGTGGTAGGGGAAAATGCAAGGCGGTCTGTTTAGCAGTACCTAACTTAATCAGTCAATCTGAATGTGGAATCATTCTAGTGTATCTAGCATTGAAAGAGAAAATATTTATGCCACAAGGTAATATATAGATCTGTGATGGCGAATTTATGGCATGCGTGGCCAAAGTGGCACGCGAAGCAATTTTGCCCTGCACGCGCGGCCTTGCCTGTTTCTCTTCCGATCAGCTGTCCTTCGCAGGCATGGCAGTGCCAAAAACCAGTGTGTGCATGCACACTGGCCAGCTGATTGTTAGGTGCAGATGCATGCCAGAACCCAGATGTTCGGCTTTCCGGAGCGTGATCCTTTTGCGTACACGGCAGTGCCGAAAACCAGTGTATACATGTGCACCGGCTAGCTGATTGTGGGTGCGCATGCGTGCTAGAACCTGGAAGTTCAGCTATTCCGGAGCGCAGTTGTGATGAGGCAACGCAGGCACATGCAACATTTCTATGCGACCTTTTCAGCACTTGGGGTATAGATAGTCTTCAATATGTGTGGTTGGCATGAAGAATGTTTATAAATAGCAAAAATTAAAAGAAGCTTCCTACTCTCTCTTCTCTCCATGCTTGCTAACACTGATGTTACCTAGTCAGTAATGAAACGTCAACAAGTAAACGATGAAGTTCAGAGAGCATCAAGAATTCCATAGTATAATCCTGAGCTATATACTTTATGTTCTCTTCCATTGGAACTAATTATATGGCGAAACACAATTTGATTTTGTGACCAGAAATATATAGAAGATACATCTGGAATCTGCTCTTTCTTAGGGATGACACCCTTATATCTGTATACAAGGCCTGTTTACCATTGTACAATCTGCTGTGGTTCAGCGGTAAACAGTTCATGTAATTACTATTCTGTATAAGATTTCGGATAAAGATGTCCCTCCTTCCTTCCTTCCTTCCTTCCTTCCTTCCTTCCTTCCTTCCTTCCT
>WNWU01000016.1:10538664-10596591 GCA_012654045.1 Ptyas mucosa
ATTGTATGCTTGCTATGGATTTGAAAATTAAAGCGATAAACCAGAAATCTAAAGGATGGAGATGGGTCCAGGAAAGTACCATTACCAAAGCTATATATTAACTCCCTTTTTACGATCCTGTAATCCCTTCATTTGGGATAGAATTGGGGCAACTGGATGGAGCATTTACTGGCCAGATGCTCTTCCTGACACCATGAAGAGTTCTCAGCAGATATTTTTCTTTGCACCCTAGGAGAGAAACATCTGGCACTACCTAGGATTGAACTCTCAACCTTCCAAGTGAGGTTCTTCACACTAGGTTACCACACCACTCAGCTATATAATAACCACATATAAAAATATAACTGTTCTTCCTGAGGCATCTCAGTCAATTAGCCTTGTAAAGATGCAGAGGCAATCACATAGGGGGACATGCCCAAAGGAAAATGTCCTTACCTTATTAAGTTCTCTGTGAGATGGCTGAAATAATCCAATTTTCACTATAAATTACTTGCTGGAGCAACATACCTTCATATCCTGCTGGTGGTAAGTCTGCCATACTACTGTACTTGTTCTAATGACTTATAAAATCTATTAGGTTAAAAAGAATTCTTATATTTAAAAATTTCCCTTCACATGCTAAACAAATGTTCAGCTTCCATTCATTTCCTTTGTTGTCAAATGCTTTGACAGTACTAAAACCCATTAGAGGACATTTGAAGAACTAACTTTTTATTATACAGTAAAATTACAAGGATCCCAATCCTAATCAATCAAAACAATAATTGCTTATAAACATTTTTTTAAAGTAACAGCTATACTTTTAGGAACTCCTGATAAAACATGTTTGGGAATGCAACCATTTTTTTTCCTCCTTGTTTCTGGAATCATAACCTCACAACTTATTATGTCCATAATTTTATTGAGTCTACGCTCAAGACTATTAAGACAAATGTATCTCTAGAGTAGGATCAAAACTAAAGCATTTTTAATGATTTAATTGTCATTGGGGAATGTTCGCCCATTTCAGTTAATTCACATAAATGCCGATCAAAATTTTTATTAGCTTTCCAACTAATTGTCCTCCCAATGCAGCTTTCAAAATTGCAGTTCTAATACATCTGGAAGTTACCAGATGGGGAAGGCTGAATTGTTTCATTAAATCCCTGTGTTCCAGCAAGTTGAAAAGGTACCACTTGCAGAGTTGAAACTTAGGAGTCTGCAATTCTATGATACATACAACAGGATCCTTCTAGAAGCTTTAGGATTTTAAAGTTTGTGTTCCGTTTATTTATTTGATTGCTATAATGTAGCTAAAGGCAAAGAGGTCATACTTTCAATTACATTCTCATATACAGATTATGCTTTAATCATTTTTTATGCTTAAGTTTGAGGTTGCGCACTACAACCCCTCTTGGAATTCTGATGGCTGCTTAACTGGAAGGTGATAGCCTAACATTTCTGAAAATAGGTCTCAAAGACCACATGCTAAGCTTCAGAATATCCGAACAAGTCTGATTCGCCTTAGCCTGATTCACCTTCATCACCTGTTTATCTTTTCAACACTTAAAACTCTCTTTTCAAAAGAGAGCTGCTACCTCCAGTTTAAAATACAGGTGCTAACAGGCCTATTAAAAGAGGCATCATCAGTGCTGTAAGAAAAGGGTACAGGATAGCAATACCTAAAGCTATCTGAAAATACCCATGTCCATAATTTATAGAAACTCTATAGATGCCCATTGGCAAGGAATTATTTATGCTCAGAGCCCTCATTTATTTTTGCTTTCCCTGGCTTTTTAAATTTCCATGGCTGGCCACAGGGGTTGAATGAAATAAAATATCCATAGTTATGCAGCCAGCAGGCAGCATATCGGAAGCATTTCAACATTGGGATCTTTGTCTAATACTCAGTTTGCTATTCATATATATGGAGACTTCTGTGTGATTGAAGAACAAAGCCTGTTGTAGCTGTTTTGTTGACCAGAAATGCATATCTGAACCTTGGAAAAAATGTCTTGATGCCAAAACCATGACAGTCATTCTAAACTTTCACAATACCAACCACAAGCGATTCCTTAATGACATGTTGTTCTTTGTTTGTATAGTTGCTCTTATTATCTTGGGGTCAATAGTTGAAAGTATCTGTACATAGGCATCTGCAGGGATATAGGGGCAGGTGACAACATACATATGGTGATGTCACAGTGCAAAACTCACATCTTATATACATCCAACTTTGGGGCACAAGTATAAAATAATGGAGTTTGCACTGTGCTGTGTGCTTGTCCTTTTTCATCATCACACCTAGTAGCAGTTATCTTGATACCCAGATATTTTTAAGTCAGTTGGATAGATAATCCTTATAAGAACATCCAAAAACAAGGCTATTTTCTATGGCAGTTTTAAAACATACGCATAAGCTTCTATCAATTTTTTCTAAAAGCAAAATGTAAGAACAACCGCCTGGGAATTTTCTAATCAAATTGTTGGTAATTTAGTAATGAATGGCTTTAAACAGTATTCCATATACAGTAGTGTACCCCTGGTCTGAGTGAAGGACAGAACATTCAATAAAATGCATAAGCACTTTGGAGTAAATTTTAATCGGGGAATTAGGGGGATTTCCTTACTGGTGAAACATTGGTTTGATTATTGGACTATCATCTCTAAATTTCACAAAAACTTGGATTGGTACCATATTCTTATGATCCTTTTTTAAAAATAATAGCAAGGCATTTGTATATAGATCTCTGGGTTATTTAATCCTCTGGAGAGATTTTGATCATGTATTTATTTTATAGTCTCTTTTTTGTCCTCTGGCTAATTGCCAGTTTTTGTAGTGATTTTTTTAAAAAATTTGCTTGACATCACCCATGTTAAGTCTAGAGATAAATTATTTTCTTTCTGATGGTTAAATAAAGGTGAGGAGAACTAGTTATCTCTCAGCTATTTTCGTAGTTATCTGACAGGTTAAGTAGAATGTAGTAAATAGTCTGTAAAGCACTAAAGTTGCTTTCCTCTGGGGTTTTGAAATGAAGGTTATATAATATGCATAACTAATATCCAACCTGGATGCTGTAAATTGGCACATCTATT
This sequence comes from Ptyas mucosa, assembly GCA_012654045.1. Lineage (NCBI taxonomy): Eukaryota > Metazoa > Chordata > Lepidosauria > Squamata > Colubridae > Ptyas > Ptyas mucosa. The sequence continues at coordinate 10,541,740 of WNWU01000016.1, forward strand.
ATTTATAACCTTTTTGAGGTACTCCATATCTATCCATTCCATTACGTGCTTGATTTTCATCATGACTGGCCATCCAAAATGAGCTATTAAATAAAAAAGTAGGAGCATACTGTGAGAGCTCTATATATGAACAATACCTAAATACTTAGAAAAGAGCCCCTCTTTTTCCAAAGGTAAATAATTGAAAGTCTTTCTTGTTTAGTTGAAGTGGTGAAAAAGGAATTCACAGTTCAGCTCAATTTTTTTTTCTGCTGATGCATCAAAAGAAGCTAACATTATTTGGTAAAAGAATCCCGGTATGGCAATATTGAACGGGTGTCCAGGTAAGCAGTTGAAATGGCTAACCACTAAAGCTTTAGTGGTGAGTATTTATTTGTACTCATTTCCTGTGTTGTTCATGTCCATGTTTATACTTATACCTGTTATCTTGTACATGTTTGAAAAAAAAGAAAAGAATGTGTACTGCACTACTGCCATGGGGTTTAGACCAGTAGTGGGATTCAAATCCCATCACTACCGGTTTGCTTGTGGGTGCGCACGAACGCACACGCACAATGCTTCTGCACATGAGTTGAGACATCCAGGCGGGTAGACAGAGCCTCCGCAGCCACTGCTACCGGTTCTCCCTATCCGGGGCGAACCGGTAGCAACCCACCACTACTTGAGACCCAATAATGCATGGAGGTTTCTGACTAGAATCAGAAATAGGATGTAAAATCACCTGAGAAGAAGCCTAGGGAATACAATAGAAACCTAGGGAATATTATCTATGCCTCCCATGCAGATTTTTCAGCTGGTCAGTTTCATTCCATTGTGGGTGATTTTGACCATCATAGTCAATTTTTGTTTCCTAATTTAGTTTTTTATATTGAGCACTAAATAGATTTAAATGTGTAAATTAGAAAATAGAAAAATTAATTTTCCAATGTGAATAAAGCCTGGGAAAACATTCCCAATCTTCTTTTGATGTTAAAAGATTGTATTTCAACAATACTTTCCTATCAGATACTGAAAAGAAGGAACTGATACAAGCCTATATTAATGTACAATTATCTTGGTATTCAGGAATAATAATTTCAGAATACAAGAGTAGATTGAGTCATATAAAATTATGATATATTTATATAGGAGATACTTTTTACATGAGCTTTTGGTATGTTAATTCTTTCTGGGTATGACTTCTTTTTTACTTTCTCCCTGTCTAACTTTAATCTTTATTACAACTTTACAGCCCAAAAAATATAGTACACATCAACTGTATATCAAATATATACAGAAACAGATAATCTAAAATTTATAAATACAAGTATAATAAAGTATAATAAAAAGCAAGAATAAAAAAATAATCAGTATCATCCTAACTAAAATAATAATGCCAATCACCAAATGTAATACTATTTTTCAGTCATGTTTGACTGACTTCATTTTGTTGCCTCCATTTATTTGACTCAAAAACAGTAACAAAAACATGAAGAACTTTTGTTTGTGACAGCCAATGGCACATAGAATGACATAAATAATACAGATTGCTTTTTATTTAAATATGATTGGTGGATATCACACAAAAGGCATGCTGGGAAGAACACTGCACTGAAAGAAAATGTGTCAAAAAATAATTTTGCTGAAGCCTTGAGCTATGAGAATAAGATGTACAAGTGGCCCTGTATTTCAAAGGAATGCTTCATTAATGGAAGCATGTCATTTATTTATTTTTCAACACATTAGCATAAATCTTTTGTACTACAGATTATTTTGTTAGCTCAGACTTTGGGACCACCAAGTCTAATTCCTCTTTCCATTTCTGGAAATCAGCCATTCCATACGTGAAGTTTTCTTCATCTTGAAAAACCAAGTCTTCCACAAGTTCAGGTACAAGGAGTACTCTTTTTTCCTGCTCTGTTGAGCTGAGACAAAATGTCAATGGGAATTTGCTGTATATGAATGGTAGATGGACATATCAGAGATGGACATATCAGAGAATTATTTTTTTTACAATTTTTTCAATTGTAAAATAACAGAGATAAAAATCCATAGTATTGAATGACAAGCCATGAAATCCTTATGAAGTCTTATTCTTTCCCAGAAAAGTTCTTATGTTCCTTCTACCCATATCCATCCAATTAAACTGGGTGATAAATATTAGCTCAGTGTCAGTCTGTACTGTTGGCTTTGTGAGAGCCCATTTTCACTTTCAAATCATGATTGGATGCTGCAGTGACTCAGAAAGAACCAACAATACTTGATCACTGAAAAGTCAGCCCAGTGAGATTCCTGTATAGAATTTCTGGTGATGGGTCTAAAATATGGTTTTATGACTGCACAAGGATAGGTTTTTATATGTAAAAGCCATCTCATATAAAACAATTCTGTGTGCCTATGATATCTGGATGTATTTAGGTGGGCAGAGGGGAAAAAATACTTGCTTATATGCACAATCCTTCTCCCCAAAATGTGTACCGGAATAAAATGTCTATTGCCTGTGCACTGTGCAATTTGGCAACCACTTTAGCGGCTACAACCTGATAACACAGTATAAAGTATCTTTATAATTTAATTTAATTTAAATTATAAATTTACCTGGAGTATTCTCCAGCAGAGCTATTCTAGAATATTTTCCATTGAGATGCTTTATGTTAGATCAGGCGCAGGAAAGAAGACAAGACCAGCGGGGTCTGTTCAACAAGTTTTATTCAGCTCTTAACTAAGTCAGAACAGACGAACGGCTGTGCTGCCGGAGCCCTTTTTATAGCGCTCCGGCAGACCAGCCGTCCAATGACAGCGGTTTAACTTTCCCGCCCGGAGGATTAACCAATCCCCGGCCGGATGTCCTTATAAGGACATAACACTCCTCCCCCCCTAGATGAAACATGGTTCAGCTCGTGTCGATCAACAAACGTAGTCACGCAGGTAGGCGGGACGTCTGGAAGCCCTGCTCGACCTGCGCAGTTCATTCTGTTCTCCGTCGTCCGTCTGGAAGGTGGCTGCTCCGGTGTCCTCCGACCCTCGCCCCTGGGATGCCTGCCGCTGGGTCGTTGAAGGTGCCGGCCTTGTCCGTGCGCCTCCGGCCTTGCTGCTGGGCTGCGAAGTGGTCGTTGCAGGTACCGGCTCCGGTGTGCCGCCTCCCGACCCGCTGTTGGAATATATCTGCTGGTCCGGTTGGTCTCTTCCCTGTCCTGGGTGCCGATCGTCGTAGGCCGGTAAGTCCCTTGGGTTATTTATATTTTTTGCAAATTGTCCGTATCTTTTAGACTTGTGCTGGTCGACCCTGTCTGGGTGGTGCAGGTCGACCTGGTCGGGTCGTTGTTGCTTGGGACGGGGGTCAGCTGGACGGAAGATTTCAGACGGGCGGTGTAGTTCTTGCATGCAGGGGTGTCGTAGGCCTCCCTCACCGGGTTGTTGTTGGCCCTCTCGGTTGGGCATGTCCCGGTCTACTGGCGTTCCCTGGAGTTCCCTGCCGTCAGGGTGGCGTTGGGCTGCCTTGCCGGGGAGGCGTGAGTCTTCGTTGCCGTGGAGTCCCCTGTCTACTCGGCAGTTACAGTACGGTAGCTGGTCTGCTGGCTGGCCGGTCATGTTGGGGTGGTACGGCCCTTCCTCGACTGGGTGTTGCAGGGCTACCTCACAAGGGTGGTGTTGTCCTGCCCTGCCAGGGTGGCGTTGCCCTACCTCGACGGGGTGGTTTTGGCCTGCCCTGTAGGGGTGTTGTTGTCCTACCTCGTCGGGGTGGTTTTGGCCTGCCTTGTAGGGGTGTTGTTGTCCTACCTCGTCGGGGTGGTTTTCGCCATCCCCTTCCCACCGCTTCCGGAGTTGGTCGATGTGACGTCTACAGACCACTCCATCTTGCAGTTCAATAGTGTAGGACTTCGGGCCGGTTGTGCTCTCGATTCTCCCCTTAAGCCATTTCGGCAGGCCGTGGAAATTAAGCGCGAAAACCGGATCTCCTGCAGAGAAGGCTCGGAGGGGGCGGCTCGCGGTTGCGGAGACCTCAGAATGGTACAGGGGGTGAAGTCGGTCCAGGGGTGACCTCAGCTTCCTGCCCATCAGCATTTCGGCCGGGCTCTTTCTAGTGGTGGCATGCGGCGTAATATGCTGTATCAAGAGGAAGTTGTCGATCTTCTCTTGCCAATCGCCCGGTCCCATCCTGGCAAGGGCTTCTTTGGTGAACCTCACCATCCTCTCAGCTTGTCCGTTGCCAGCCGGTCTGTAGGGGGCAGAGAGGGCATGGCGAATGCCCAAACTGGCCAGGAACTCCTCCATCGGTTTCGAGGTCAGCTGCGGGCCGTTGTCAGAAACAAGGACGTCCGGCAGTCCGTGGGTAGCGAACAGCCGCCGGAGGGCTCTAATGGTGACTTCAGTAGTGATGGATGCCAGGGGGATGACCTCAAGCCACTTGGAAAAGGCGTCCACCACTATTAGCAGGAACTTCCCTTGCATCGGGCCCGCAAAGTCTATGTGTATTCGCGCCCACGGGTTGCTCGGTGTTTCCCATTCCGCAACAGGCGTTTGCGGAGGGGCGGGGCGGACTTCTTGGCACGGATCGCATCTGGAGACCCAGTTCTCAATGTCTTTGTCCAGTGATGGCCACCAGACGTAGCTCCGTGCCAGTCCCTTCATGCGCACAATGCCAGGGTGCCCCTTGTGCAAAGTTTCCAATGTCTTTATGCGCAAAGCCTGGGGAACCACAACCCTGTCACCCCACAGCAGGCAGCCCTTCATGGTTGACAGTTCCTGCTGCCTCTTTGCGAACGGCTTGAAATCGTCGGTCAACGGTTCCGCAGGCCAGCCGCGCAGCACCCAAGACATCACTTGCTTCAAAGTCCGGTCTTTCTGGGTTAGCGCCGCGACGTCTGCGGATGTGACTGGGCAAGCCAGGTCGCCATCGATGTGATGCAGTCCCAGGGTGGGGGCAGGGTCCTCCACTAAGTCCTTTGACGGGCATCTGCTCAAGGCGTCAGCGTTGCAGATGTTACTGCCGGGCCTGTGGCAAAGTTCGTAAGAGTACCCGGCCAAAAAAATTGCCCAGCGTGTCATCCTAGGCGATGAATAGTTCGGTGTGGGCTTGCTTCCCGACAGAAGGCCCAACAGGGGCTTGTGGTCTGTGATGACCGTGAACCTCCGTCCGTATAGGTACTCGTGGAAGCGCTTGACGCCAGCGACGATGGCCAGGGCCTCTTTGTCCAATTGGCTGTAATTTCTCTCGGCGCTGGACAGCGTCTTCGAGAAATAGGCGATGGGGGCTTCCTTCCCGTCCGGGAATTGATGGCTGAGGACTGCTCCGACGCCATAGGGGGATGCGTCGCAAGTCAATAGCAGGGGGAGCGTCTCGTGGTATTGGATGAGGACACTCTCGGAAGAAAGCAGGTTCTTGACAGCTCTGAATGCTGCTTCCTCTTCCTTCCCCCACCTCCAGGAAACCGCCTTCCCCAGCAAGCGATGGAGCGGTTCAGCCACGGAGGCTTTCTGTTTCAGGAAAACACTGTAAAAATTCAGTAGTCCCAGAAACGCCTGAAGCTCCGTCTTGTTTTGGGGGGCTGGAGCTTCATGGATAGCCCTAACCTTAGATTTAGTGGGGTGAATGCCGTTCTTATCAATGAGATAACCCAGGAACTCGACTTCCTGGACCCCGATGATGCACTTGTCCCTCCTGACTCTCAAACCCTTCTCCTTGAACCGCTGCAAGACCATGCGCAGTCGCTCAAGTAGTTGGGCTTTGGAGTGGCCGGAGATCAAGACATCATCGAAGTAAGGGACCGCCCCTGGAATGCCTTGAAGAAGGCGTTCCATAAATGATTGAAAAATACCTGGGGCTGCGCTGACCCCAAATTGGAGGCGCGTGCATTTAAATGCCCCTCTATGCGTGACAATGGTTTGTGCCTCCGCAGTTTTTTCATCCACTGGCAATTGCTGGTAAGCTTGGGCCAGGTCCAATTTTGCGAATATTGATCCGCTCCCAAGTGAGTGCAGCAGATGTTGCACCACTGGAACCGGATATGCGCTCTGCTGGAGGGCCTTATTTATAGAACACTTATAGTCGGCGCAGATGCGCACAGACCCATCATGCTTCATCGGGGTCACAATGGGGGTCTCCCATGCAGCATGATCGATCGGTTCCAGGACCCCCTGGGCGACAAGCTTATCTATCTGGGCGTCGACCTTGGGCCTCAGGGCGAACGGAACCCTGCGGGGCTTAAGCCTAATTGGGGTGACATTTTTGTCCAAATTGAAGGAAATGGGTTTCCCCACAAATTTCCCCAGCTTACCATCGAAGACTTCCTTGAACTCTTCGATGATGGCGTCGAGTTCGTCCCTACGAATTTGATGGATCCCGCTGATAGACAGCCCCAATGGCTCGAACCACTCCATCCCCAGCAGGCTCGGGCGGTTTCGCCCCACGATAGTGATGGGTAGGACGCCCTGGAAGTCGTGGTAGGTGACCCGGAGCGAAGTCCTCCCCAGGATCTCAACAGGGTTGCCGCCGAAATCGACAAGACGGGCCCGTAGGGGCTTGAGGTCTTTCCTCGAGATGCCCGGTTTCAGGCGCTTTAACTGGTGCCAGTCCATGATGGAGTAGTTCGATCCCGAATCAACCTCCATAGAGCAGGGTGTTCCCTCCACGAATACGGTGGCATGGAACTTTGCGGCCGCATCGTCAATGGTGTGGATGCCGGATGACAGCTGCTCGGTTCTGACCGCCGCGTAGCCGCCGCCTCGTTGCTGAGACCTGGCAGAGGACCGTTTGGATGGTCTCTGGTTGTCTTGCCGTTTCTCGCCCCAGCCGGGGGGAAACGGACCCGGGGTAGGTGCTTCGGCCCTGCAGGCTTCAGCAATGTGCCCCCGCTTGTTGCAGCGTCGGCAGACAGCGTCTCTCCAACGGCACTTGGCTCTGGCATGGCTTCCTTTGCAGCTGCCGCAGGGCTCGATCCGGGCGCCATCTTGTTTGCGCTCGCGACGGTTTTGGCGGGAAACCTTGTGAACGGCCATTTCGTCGTCGGAGCAGGAGCTGGCAGACGACTCCTCAGACGAGCTCTTGGGTTGGCGGTGCAATTTGTGCACCCCTTTAGCCCTACTCATGGCGGCAGCCGCCCTTTCTGAGATCTCGGCTGCGATTGCCTCCTCAATGACGTCTTTCAACGCAATCTTCTTTCGGCTGAGGAACTTACGTTGCAGTCCAATGTCCCTCATGCCGAAGACAATGCGGTCTCTGATGGCGTTCTCAACGTTGTCAAACTCGCAGTTTGACGCGAGTTGCCGCAGAGCTGCCACAAAGTCCTTGATGGGCTCCCCTTCCAACTGATTCCTTTGTTGAAAGGTGAATCTGTTGGCAATGGGAGTTCCAGTGGGAGCGTAGTGCTCCTTCAGCACATCTTGCAGATCGGTCCAAGACATCTCCTCGATGTTCCTAGGGGACACGAGGTCGATGGCCATCTCCAGCACCTCGGAGCCGCAATGCGCTAGGAACAGGGCTCGTTTCCGTTCATCGGAGAGGTCTTGATAGTTGTTTCCCCGCAGAAACTGGCGGAAACGAACCAGATAGGAGGTCCATTTCTCCACTCTGGGGTCGAATTTGGAGATCGGAGCCATCGCGGCTTGTGACGCCTCCATCTTCAGTGACTTCAGCTCAGTGAGAAAATTCTCGATGAGTGACTTAGCTCCGCGTGGCGGTTCTTTTCAAATCCTTCGTCGCCAGTGTTAGATCAGGCGCAGGAAAGAAGACAAGACCAGCGGGGTCTGTTCAACAAGTTTTATTCAGCTCTTAACTAAGTCAGAACAGACGAACGGCTGTGCTGCCGGAGCCCTTTTTATAGCGCTCCGGCAGACCAGCCGTCCAATGACAGCGGTTTAACTTTCCCGCCCGGAGGATTAACCAATCCCCGGCCGGATGTCCTTATAAGGACATAACACTTTAACTACTGGACACGCCTTCTGACTGGAATTCAAAATATTATAGGTGGAGTTAAATTCATACAATGAGACATTTCCACTCTTTTCCTAATAAAGGTTTTGCATCCCCATACAAGAGGTATAGTTACCATTTAGGAATTCTATCAACAAAGAAAAAGATAAAGATCACAAGTTTGCGCTGAATATGAATTGCTGGTTTATATGTACTATATAATGCTGACTTATATCTGTTGTAAATGCTGTATAGAGCTCATTGAAACAAATAGGTTGGAATATATAAATGGTGAAGATGTCAACCAAATCACCACTGCGTCTGTCAAACATGCACAACATTGTATTTTCTGATTATAATGTTGTGTGTGTCCCACACAGAGAGAGATAAACCTCAGTGCTCTAATATTTGGGAAACAAGCTAGGAAGGAAATGAGCCTTGGTACCAAAACTGAGTACAGGTTCTGCAACTAGCATCAAAGCCTTTCCAGAAAAAAATTGCAGTAGGACAGAAAGCTAAAATGCTCCATCTATATTTTACTTAAGTTTCCTGCTTCCCTTACTTCTACTTTTCTCTAACTCATTCTCTTTTATCCCAATAACCCTAAATAATAATAGCATATCACATTTTGGTCACAATTATTATTATTATTATTATTATTATCATCATCATCATCATCATCATCATCATCATCATGAAACTCAGTCAACTGGACATTTAAAAATGTGTCACAAATACCACTGACTGATGCTAATGGTTGATACGGGCTCCTGCCAGTATCCTAGGTATCAACCAAGTATCTTCTTAAAATATATGATGTTCCGAGTAGCACAGTTTTTTGCAGTTCCCTGGTGCTATTGCAGGAAGCTGCAATTTCTTGATGTGTTTTGTAAAATTATTGGATGTGGTACCAAGTGCCCCGATGACAATGAGTATCACTGTTAAATGTTTCATCCGTGTAGTTTCAATGGCCAGGTCGCATTATTTCATGATTTTTTTCCAGTTCTTGTTCTTCGACTCTGGCATCTCCTGGTAAAGCAATATCAATAAACTGTATGCTTTGGCCTCGACAACTGTGATATCTGGCATGTTGTGTTCCAAATGCTGATCCATCTGTATTCGAAAGTCCCATAAGATCTTCACCGTCTCATTTTCAGTAACTTTTTCCACTTTGTGCTCTCATGACTTTTCGGATACAGGTATGTTGTATTTTTTACATAATGACCAGTGGACTAATTTAGCAAATTATTATTAGTATTAGTATTTTCTTCATATTCAGGGGAGGAAAGTTGCATTTATTGTGCATGAGAGAGACCAATTGGTTAACACATTAATGGCTTGTGCTGAAGTTTATATAATAAATCTGATATTTGTCTCTCCAAGAGGACCGTGCTGATTATTCATGAACTCTTTATCTTTATTTATTAATTAGCCCTTGGGCCATATAGTTCCAGAAACAAATCATTACTAAAATTTGATAAAAACAATTTAAAATGGAATTGGATAAAATACAATTTAAAATGATATTGGAATAAAATACAGTCTAAAATGAAATTGGAATACAATACAATAATTTAGAGATAGGTAAAATAATCTCATATCACTTCTCCTGCTCCTTTTTTTCCACTTCCTTTTTCCACTCTATTCTTGATGTACCTGTACACAGTTTCATTGGTTGTATTCCCATTAATCTACCCTGTTCTGATGCTACTGTAGGCATCTATATACAGCAGCAACCATTAAAGCCACTGACTACAATCCCAGCTCAGCACATGAATCCGAAGCATGCTTGAAACTTTCAAACAAGGGGAACCCACCATTTTCTTTCAGTAACTAGTCTTACTATTTTTTTTGCTAACATTGTTCAGAATCCATTATTTCTTTCTAGAACAAGAAAGATTAGGTTTTGATCTTCATCATGTAAAGCAGTTGAAGAAAATTATCATATTATACTCCATCAGTCATTTTCCCACAAAGCTAAGTATATGCTCAGCCCCTTAAATCTTGAAAAACTATTGTTTCCAGTCCCCTAATTATCTTTGTAATCCTTTTCTGAACTTACTCTAATTTATCTAAACTATTCTTTAACAGAGTTGCCTATAACTGGGTAAAGTACTTGAACTAGTTTCTGTTCATAAATTTACCTTTGATCTCTGTCTGAAGACCACTCTTAAGTGAATATTTAATATTGGGGAGGGTCTCTCCTCTATTCTGATGTAGAACAAAAAGGAAAGAAATATAATGAAATGTGGGAATTTTTATCCTTCTACTGCAGATGTTTTTACTTCAGCTTCTGCATGAAACAGGAAGTTGCCTTGATGGTCTAGAGGCTCCTTTTAAATCTATAATTCTTAAAGAATTTCATGAGACCATATGTGAAGCAACACATAATATATTCAGGGAAACATTATTATTGTTTCTTCCAGATTTCCCCATCAACATCAGTGAGTTAGTGGAATTGGGGGGGGAGCTCGATTTAATGTCATCTGCTTAGGCCTTGAGTGTATATAATTTCTGCTGTTTCTGGTCATTGCAGCAGTGAAATTAGCTGGGTCAGGAAAACATTTATTGCCATGGAATTTCACAGAAAGTAACATTTCTGCAGCAATGTTTTTTTCATTTATGTTATATATTAATCAGATTTATAATCTGTCTAGCACCAAGTCCTTTTTGATGAAAATGGGATATAAATTTGATTCACAACAGAAGCAACTGCTATAACAATATAAATGCAATTAAAACAAAAACAAAACAAAATATGACATCAAAACTTCCAAGCTCCTCCAAAGCATTCTTAAAGACAAACCAACCATCAGTAGAAGGCCATTCCAAAGGACTGATCCCCCTGCTAAAAACTTTTCCTGGCTTTAGCCTTCCTCAAAAATGAGGGACACCCAGCTGGCATGATTTTACTTGAATCAGAAGTGTTTACTTTAGTCGGAAGAATTCATCCTGCAGATAACTGGTGCTAAAAGCAACAGCAATGGCACTTAGATTTACATATCGTTCAGTGGTGGGTTTCAAAAAATTTTACTACCGTTTCTATGGGTATGGCTTGGTGGCGTGTCATGGCTTGGTGGGCGTGGCTTGGTGGGTATGGCAGGATACTGTAAAATCTCCATTCCCATCCCACTCCAGGGGAAGGTTATTGCAAAATCCCCATTTCTTCCCTATCAGCTGGGATTTGGGAGGCAAAGAATAGATGGGGGCGGGGCCAGTCAGAATTTTTACTACCGGTTCTCCGAACTACTCAAAATTTCCGCTACCGGTTCTCCAGAACTGGTAAGAACCTGCTGAAACCCACCTCTGATACCGCTTCATAGTGCTTTACAGCATTCTCTAGTCATTTTTCAGAATCAGCATATTGTCCCCAACAATCTGGCTTCTCATTTTACCAAGCTTGGAAGGATAAAAAGCTGAGTTAAACTTGAGCTACTGAGTATCAAATTCCTGGCAGTGGGTAGAGTCAACCTCTGCACCACACAGCTAAGCCATAAAGAGGTTTATAAGTTAAATCCATCATTTTCAATTACACCCAGAAGGCAGTTCAAGGCCCATAGTGTAGGTATAATATGTGCACGCCAGTAGTGGGTTGTACCCGGTTCGCACTGGTTCTATAGAACCAGTAGTAAAACTGGCAGGAGGTTCCGCCCACCGACCCTGGCATCATCAAAATGCTTCTGCACTTGCGCAGAAGAGCACGTGCATGCACAAGTGAAGCTAGCGGCGTGCGTGGCCCCGCTGCGAACCGGTAGTAAAGGTAAGTAGAACCCACCCCTGGTGCACGCCCACTGATACCCTGAGTACCTGGGGTGCATTTTGCACCATTTTAAACAACATTCCCATGTAAACACTATTGTAGTAGTGTAATTGGTGGATATGAGGGCATAGAACAGTGCAATTGATCACATTTGGGGTTATGTCTGACATGTATATATAAGTGACCAGCACCAACTTACACAACCTTCCCAATCATATGTGAAAGCTATATATGAACATAGGCTCTGTGGCCTATTACAATAAGTTTTGATATTATATTGGATATATTTTTTTTTACTTTAATTCTTCATTTTCATGTTAAAATACTTTCTTAGCCTGAATCTTACCAGACAATTTTAATTCCAATTAATGAATTTCACTTATAATGGTTATGAAGCAGTGGTGGGTTGCCCCTGGTTCAGACCAGTTCTATAGAACCGGTAGTAAAACTGGCAGGAGGCTCCGATCCCGTTGCAAACTGGTAGTAAAGGTAAGTAGAACCCACCCCTGTTATGAATGATAGGAATTTTAGTTCTTCTATAAAATGCCACCTTGGGAAAGACTGATTTAAAGGATGAATCCCTGGAATTGGGATGAGGTACCTGTTCCTGATGTTAGCAGTGCATTGAGGTCAAAGTTAATGGGAACCAGTACAATACTAAGCTCATTCATATACAGGGTCCTTGCTATAACATAAACACATACTTGCTTCTCTTTGCACTCTTGGTTTTCTTCCTGTGGACAGAAGCCTTGAGATTGCAACTGTTTGATCATTCTTCATCCCTGCTCTAGAGAGTCAGCTTTTAAAAAGGCTTTAAATCCTTTTGATTTCAGACAGTATGTAGGAGGTAAACTATATTTCAGACTGGACTCATCCCACAGAAATAACCTTCATTTATCACTAGAGCATGACAAACATCCACATAACAGTAAAAATGAGATATGTATGCACTTTTTTTACATTCCTTGTGTTTGACCATTTGCTACAACCATAGAACAGACAGATGTTGTTGCCAAGATGAAATGAAAAGATTGCCTAAACTCAAAATCAAAAGTGCTGCTCTTTGCAATGGAGTCATAGGTTGATGATAGATACATGAAGCAACAAGAATCCAGTGACTTTACCAAGAGCTATTTATACTCCATCCAGGCTGAGATGTACTCATTCTATTGAGTAGTTGTTCAGAGTGAAATAGTTATTGATGAGTTTCTGAAAACTACTGAGTTAGAGCTGCAGTCATAATATGTTGATGATACCCAGGCAGTAGATCTCAACTCTGGGCCAATATGCTGCCTACTGCCTAAAGGCTATTTGAGCCTGGATATGGAAGATTACATCCAGACTCAATCCTAGCAAAATAGTGAATATAGGTTCAGAAGCCTAAAATATTCCATTTTTGATTCAGAGTGGGGTCCCTCTTCCCAACGCTAGACTGTTGTGTACAGTGATCTGGTGGTCCTCCTGTAGTCACAGTCAATCAGCAAGTAATAGCTATGAGCATGAGGGCATTTGCACAACTTTTTTTAGTGTACTAGTTATTATCATGACTGAATCAGGGCTCATTTCTTACAATCACTCATTCCTTTGTCACCTCTCAATTGGGCTACTGTAATGTGTTCTACAGAATGTGGCCACACTTGTACAGATAGTCCTTGACTTATGATCAGCACTTAGCAACCAAAGTTACAAAGGAACCCCCCCCCCACCTCAAGTTACTTATGACCCAATTTCAAAGTTACAATGGATGCATACACACATGCAGAGTTACATTCTCACATTTTGGATGCTTGGCAATCAACTCATCTTCACAGTTGTTTGCAGCCATGTGACCACTTTTAAAACGTTTTTTGTTGTTTACTTCTGATTTCTGTCAACACCCCCCCCCCATTGGATAAAATGAATTTCTTAATGACCATGGTGTTCATTTTACAACCATGGTTGTAACTAGAAAATGGCCCAGTCATGTAATGACTTGCTTAAGAACTGCAAGAAATTATGATTGTAATTCCTCAATTACATTTGTAAGTTGAGAACTATTTGTAGTTAAAGATATGTCAAGTAACACCATGATATGAGAACTCCACCAAAGTCAGTTGGCTCCTAGGATAATTAAAAGTGCAATTGTTCTTTTTAAACCATGGCATGGTTGATGACATTAGTATCTTTAGAACGTCTTCCAGTGCCATCTGCCCTTTCAATGAGATCTGGAAAAATGGATTCTTTTTACAGGTGTCATCAAGGTTCTTTCCCTTTTTTTGAGAACACCGTTCTTCCTGAATGGTAACAAGGCAACTTGATTGTTCTGCAAGGGAAAGATTTTTTAAAAAACTATTTTATTTCTTGTAGTTTTTGTTTGGGTGGGGTTTATTGTTTTATAACTGTATTGATCTTTTGTGTTGAGTTATACTTTATGTAAGCCTCAAGGTCTCAGGATTGTGCCAGGGTAAAAAATATGGTCAATAAATAAATGCATAAATAATGCTACGCACTGTTCATTAGTTGTTATGAAATGATATGCCAAGTCTATTATTACTTTGTATTATGTTTATTGCTGAATTCTTTTTTATTGTAACTGAGAATATAAACGGTTGTATATTAGTTCACAATCGAAGTAACTTACGAGCTTGAATAAAACATCTGAAATAATTATTTGGCCATTCAAGGCTCGTATTTGTCTAGATACTAATTTCATCTATACATGCATTATCCTGTGCAACTTCATACAAATCAACAAAGCAGAAAATGTCAAGCATATTTAGCCAAAATAACAGATGTTTCAAAAGATTACCTATGTTTCTTATGCAGCACTAAAAATCAATCTTGTACTGCATGTGAGCATTGCTGTATAAGGAGGATTGGTTTTTAATCTAATGGGCATTAGCCCAGGATAGAACGGAGAAGTGTTAACAGGACTGTTAATATTAAGAAAGGCTATATCAAAATGGCAAAGTTTTTAGTTACCATATTATTTTCTGCTATTTCAGTCATACCAAAAAGGCACAAACTGGATAAAGGATATCAAGATAGGAAATTATAATATTCCAAAACTTAAGGAGGGGGAATGAAATAATAAAGAATAAAGTAGTTTTTGAATTATGTGTCATCAGGTCTGTGCCATCTCTTAGCAATCACATAGATACAGGGATGGGCTGCTGGGAGTTCGCAGGGGTTCAGGAAAACCTCTAGTTAAGATTTGGTGCAATCCCACTCCTGGCTGGCCCTGCCCATCCCGCCTCTCAGGAGTACCCACGCGGTCCGTTTTGGATGCAGGTAAGTGCAGGGCATGCATGAAGGCTCAGGTAGGACAAAAAACAGGCCTACCAGAAGTTCGAGAAGTCCGAAGGCCTGTTTCTGGCCTCCAGAGGGCCTCCAGAGCCTGGGGAGGCCATTTACACTCTCCCGGAGGTTTGAGGAAAGCCTCCGGAGCGCGGAGAGGGCAAAAATACCCCCAAACACACCGTGGTGCAGGAGGCTGATATGGCCATGCCCACCATGGCCACGCCCACCCAGCAACCAAGCAGAGAACACCTTGCTAAAATTTTTGAAGCCCACCCCTGCATAGATATAGTAATAGCACTTAGACTTATATACCACTTCATAGTGCTTTATAGCCCTCTCTAAGTGGTTTACAGAGTCAGCACATTGCCCCCAACAATCTGGGTCCTCATTTTACTGACCTTGGAAGGATGGAAGGCTGAGTCAATCTTGAGCCCAGTGAGATTCGATCTGCCAAACTGCTGGCAGCCAGCAGTCAGCAGAATTAGCCTGCAGTACTGCACTCTAACCATTGCACCGTCATGCTCAGTGATCGGTCCTTAAGCTGGTTTTTCAGGTCTTCCAACAGTGCATTCATTGCCACTGTATTGTACTTTATTTATTTATTGATTGATTGATTGATTGATTGATTTGATTTGATTTGTGTGCTGCCCATCTCATCTAATTGTGACTATCTGCCCTGATGCTGGTTCTGCATAGAACCATAGAAAATCAGTACATATTTCTCCAGAGAGCAGAGATAGAATATTTGAGTCTAATCATTTGTGCCTCAAGTGAGAACTCTTTTCCTCATTTCATATAAGATTTTGGTTTTTTAAGAAGCACATTCCAGTTTAAGATTTACCCTAAATGCAGATTCTTTATCAGTCTGATACTATAGCAGAGAAAGATATAAAGGAAATAAATAAGTTAATAGAGAGCACATGCTGTGCATGCAAACATATTCAGTTGATATTCAGTTACTGCTTTCTCCAAAGAAAAGGCTTTTAATCTGTAATTTAAACCACTAAGGACATCATTGGTGATTTGTTGGTAGGAAATGGCACTGACAGCACCATTTGCTCTGGGCCGCCATGTCATGCTCCACCACATGGATTGGGTGCTGGTAACCACAATAGCTTCATTTTCATTTCCAACATTCTCCCCAGTCCACATTTCTTGCATAAAAGTGAAGATATTCTGGTCATGATTTTTAAAAGAGCAGATTTTTTTTCAAAATATTGAAACAGCTTATCCCTGAGTATCAGATATTAGACATTTGAACCTGATCCAGAAAAATGATAATTGTATTCCTGTTTGCGATGTTTTCATGAGTAGAAGATGATATAAGAAACTAGTCCTCACTTGTACAACAAAGAAGTTTCTTTGCTGGGGAATACTACATGTATAGAATGCTTTTCATTACTGTTAGGATTAAATTATATTGCTATTCCATTCACGTCCATCTATCCTGTTAATGTAAATGTTTATGAAAGAAATGGGGGTGGAGTAGGAAGAAGCTCTTCAACTTGAAACATTCTGTCAGTGTATAAAATATGCTGATGTATTTGAGAGTTAGGCTGACACTGAAACCATAAATCCAAGATAAATAATTTATCTTCTGTGAACACATTTTGGTGGGTTTTTTTAACAGATCCATTTGTTTCTGGAATGTAGTGAAGAGGGATGGCACTCCGTGACAAGTCTCTGAAATTGTGTTTTTTCTAACAGTAGTGCTGTCAGCGTGATGCCAATTGGAGTAAGGCTCTCTCTGTTTGTGTCTCTCCCCCTCCCTATCTCATCTCTTGATGCATGGTGCATTAGATCATTAGAAAACTAAAGCAAAATATCTCTGATGTTTCTTCACCATCAATACCCACAAAAAGCAGATCAAAAAAGTGAGCACTCAACGCTTAATGACAACTGTGTTGATAATAATGTGCTAATCAAGCCATTCTTTAAAATGCTCCATTTTAATTAACAACTGGAGAGAAGAAATGTAGTACACCTAAGGAGTGAGTTGAAAGAAGAATTTAAGTTTAAAAAATGTTCTCTTAAAGAAAAAGGGCTAGTGGTAGTGAAATCTCCTTGAAAAATGGACTTCTTGTTGCAAGTAACGAATAATGTCTTCTTGAACTCTAATCCTACATATATAGGATTGTATAGCTGATTTTATAATTTTAACATGAGGTCATTTTTACTGCTACTTCCTCTGTATTTTGAAAGGTTAGGTAGGTAGTTATGGAGAAGGTAAGGCAAGGACAAAATGATAACTGACAAATATATCAAAAGATTTCATTCTAAAAAAAAATTAAAAGAAACCTTGAGGGAGTTCCTGGCTGCTTAATTGAATTAAAATTTAATACATAAATAATACAAACACCTTAGTACACAATACATATTGGCATGCACAGATTTACGGTTCTGCTAAATTTAAATCAATGAAGTATTCAAACAACTCTCTTTAGTTTAATCGGTAGAGGAACTGATTATAAATATTTAAGTTTTTCCCCTCGGTAATTCTTTGCGCATTATTCCAATAGAATAAGCCTATTTAATGTCCAGCTTTAGAAGTATCTCAGTCTCCTGCTCTGTTTATTTTTCTGAAACCAGTTAAATACAAAGCAGAACAGCCCAAACAGAGTCAAAGTATTTGAGCCCCTTGGTAACAATCTTTGACCATTACCTCCATAAAACAAGATTGCCAGTCCAGATAGTCAATGTTCTCTATGTAAGGAATATCTAATTTTCACAGGGAGTGAAAATGAGATGAAAGATGATCCATAATACTCCTGTATAAAACAAAGATATGCCTTACTAAATTGTTCAACGGCTTGCAATTTGACTATTTTATAGAGAATCCAGACAACACTTAGCCTCCTAGCCCTTAACAAATGTGTGTCTTATCACCCTATCATTTTATTCAGCCCTACCAGAATTCCCATGCCTTCTTCCTAGTTCCTGTTTCTAGTCTCCTACTGAATAGAAGTTGTGGTTGAAAGTGAAGTAATGGTGGACCAAGTGTCAAAAGACTCAAGACCAATAGCATCCAAGAGGGGTCTTTCTATCTGTTTCCCTCTGGGCTGCTTGCAATTTCAGCATATTCATTCACTAATCTGTTCTAGAGGATGAAGGCTAAACTATAAATCCTACTCTGTCAAATTGACACCTAGTAAAGCAAGGCCAGTCAGTAAGTGAGAAGAAATGACCCAGTGACCCCAGAGTTCATAGGAAGATGTAGAAGTGGGAATTGTTAACTAACTCCAGACTACAGGGGCCAAAGGCTAGTAATTAAAATGCACAGACAGCAGTCTCCAAACCTGGCTTTATAATTCCAGACATTATTCTGCTGCACACAGGATTTCTATAATTACTCTCCCATCTGCTGCACATGTTAAGAGTTAGACTGCCTGTATTTTGGAAAAATAAACTACTTTTGACATCCACATAGAAACCCATCTGTTTTATGTCTCAAATTTGCAAAACTGTGAGAAGAGGCATTGTTGCAAGATTCTAGAAATTGTAATGGAATCAGTAAAATATACATATATATGTGGTTAAGCTTCATATTTCTTACCCGCACTATGTTAGAGGGGTGGAAGGTACTAAAATGCCTTTTCTCCGTATTTTTTATCCAACTAATTGACAAATAGATGAACAATAAACTCATCTTTCAAAATACACATTCACACCCATATATCCACAGTGGAAGAGAGGGAGAAAGAGGAAGAGAGGGAGGGAGAGAGTAAAGGGAAGGCAGATTCTAAGAATATTAGCAACAGCAATGCCACAAGCATTATAACTAATAGAGTGGACATTTCCACGCCATTATTTTCACTTTCTTATGTTCAGAAATAGCTTAAAGATATGTGATCATCTTCACTTCTGCTGACCTAAATTCTGAGAACTAGGAATGAAAATCACTTCCCGATCCTGTGGTGTTGCAGGTCTTGCAACAACAAAATGATTCTCATATCTATTCAGTCACAAAGTCATATCTATTCAGCCACAAAGAAAGTGATAAAGAAAAATAAAACAACAGTAAACTAGGGGCCACATTTGTAGATGGAGAGGAAGACGAGCCTGCCATAACTCATGTCACTAAAAGTATTCTTGGTGAGTTTGTGTGTTTTGTTTATGTATATGGGTTTATAACATATAGTCATATTGCAAAGAATACAGCAATTTGGTCTGCAGAGAGGGAAGGAATTATGTTTAAAAAAACTAGCCCAAATTTAAAAAGTTGGCCTTCTATTTATAATATGCACAAAATCTAAAATGTACACTTCATCCCTTTTTCTTCAATGAAATGCAATTGTTTCCTTCCATAAATGAAGAACCATTGCCCTGCCAAAATAGCACAAATGCACATAGATATAAATTAGGGCTGTATGAAATCTGGAAGAGATATGTCGATTCAAGTCTGAATAAAAATGTTTCTTCAAGGCTCAAGTGTGTAGTGGGACTAGTTGCCTGTCAGCGACTCAGTGTAGTTGAACTTAATCCATGCTGAATGTCTATGGAGATTTCCAGTCATCCAGGTCATGGTTGTCCCAAAAGTGCTTTTTCAAGAGGCAACTTGTTTTTCTTTGAAGACGTTTTGCTTTTCACCCAAGAAACTTCTTTAGCTCTAGATAGATTCAGCTCTAGACAGCTGGTCATTTGCATTCTTTAGAGAATTGTTGAGGCCACTTGGAGGTTTGTCTGTTTCCTCAGGTTCACCTGAGTAGTGCAAATCCATGCTGCTGCTTCAACAGGACTTTGATGAACTTTTGTGAGAAATAAATATGGGAAGAACATAACTGAAGCAAAGTGGTTAGCAGAAAAATGCCTCCTTCCAAATTACAGTTGGAGGTATCAAAGTAAAGCAAGACAAAACAAGATGTTGCTTTTAAATCAATTGGATGTAGAGGAAGGAAGGGATGGTCTTGAAGGACATAAAAAAGAGCTGCTACCAAGGCAGCCATTAGTCAAGTGCAAGTTGAGTCCATTCCAAGGAATTAATTTGAGTAAACATCTCATATAGGTCCTTCTTTAGTTTACATGAAGCAAGTAGGGGAGTACATTCAGACTTTGAAGATTCCGTTACTGTAGCTGTTACAATAAAAGTAGTCCCAATATCTCTTATATCCCAATGGGTATAAAAAGTCCACATACCCCTATTAAAATGCCAGGTTTTTGAGATGCATTTTAGGCCCAGGGTTCTTCAATATCTTCATAAACAATTTAGATGAGGGAATAGAAGGGGAGCTCATCAAATTACCAGACAGCCTGAGCTGTAGGAATAGCCAATATCCCAGAATATAGGCTCAAAATCCAGATGGATCTCAACAAACTTGAACATTGGATCTTATCTAACAAAATAGAGGAATAGTCTTGAGAGCGTTATCTGGGAGGAGTTTGACCTTGTGACTCTGGACGACGTGAACAGGAAGTTGGGGAGACTTAATGCGACCACATGTTTATTGGACCCGTGTCCCTCCTGGTTAGTACTGGCTTCCCGGGAGGTTACACGAGGCTGGCTCCAGGGAATTATTAACGCTTCGTTGAGCGAGGGTCACTTCCCCACCGCCTTGAAAGAGGCGGTGGTGAGGCCTCTCCTCAAGAAGCCCTCCCTGGACCCGGCAGTATTGGCTAACTATCATCCTGTCTCCAACCTTCGCTTTGTGGTGAAGGTTGTTGAGAGTGTGGTTGCACGACAGTTTCCACAATTCCTGGAGGAAACGTCCTATCTGGATCCATTCCAGTCGGGTTTCAGGCCTGGTCACAGCACGGAAACGGCATTGGTCGCGTTGGTTTATGATCTCTGGAGGGCTCGGGACAGAGGTTGTTCCTCTGTTCTGGTCCTATTAGATCTCAGCGGCTTTTGATACCATCGACCATGGTATCATGCTGCACCGGTTGGAAGAGTTGGGGATGGGGGGCACCGTTCTATGGTGGTTCTCCTCCTTTCTCTCCGACCGGTCGCAGTTTGTTTTGACAGGGGGGCAGAGGTCGACCTCGAGGCCTCTCATTTGTGGAGTGCCACAAGGGTCGGTCCTCTCGCCCCTTCTGTTCAACATTTATGTGAAGCCGCTGGGTGAGATCATCCGTGGTTTTGGGGTGAGATACCATCAGTACACTGACGACACCCAGCTGTACATCTCCACCCCAGACCACCCCAACGATGCCCTTGAAATGATGTCCCAGTGCCAGTGCCACCCAGCTGTACGGATCTGGATGGGGAGGAACAAGCTCAAGCTCAACCCCTCCAAGACTGAGTGGCTGTGGTTCCCGGCATCCCGATATAGCCAGCTGATGCCATCGCTGACTATCGGGGGCGAGTCTTTGGCCCCCGTGGAGAGGGTGCGCAATCTGGGAGTCCTCCTGGATACGCAGCTGTCCTTAGAGGAACATCTGACAGCTGTAGCCAGGGGGACCTTTTATCAGGTACGCCTGATTCGCCAGTTGCGGCCCTTTCTTGATCAGGATTCCGTGTGCACAGTCACTCATGCCCTCGTCACCTCTCGCCTGGACTACTGTAACACTCTCTACATGGGGCTCCCCTTGAGGAGCACCCGGAGGCTCCAACTGGTCCAGAATGCGGCCGCGCGGGTAATTACGGGGGCTACATGGCACTCCCGCATAACACCGTTCCTGCGCGAGCTGCACTGGCTCCCAGTGGTCTTCCAGGTGCACTTCAAGGTGTTGGTTACCACCTTTAAAGCGCTCCATGGCATAGGGCCCAGTTATCTACGAGACCGCCTTCTGCCACTGACGACCTCCCATCGACCCGTGCGCTCCCACAGAGAGGGTCTCCTCGGGGTGCCATCAGCCAAGCAATGCAGGCTGGTGACCCCCAGGGGGAGGGCCTTCTCTGTGGGGGCCCCCACCCTCTGGAATCAGCTGCCCCCTGAGATAAGAAGAATCCATGACCTCCGTGCCTTCCGCCGTGCCCTTAAAACATTTTTTTTCCAACAAGCCGGGCTGGCCTAAGCAAAACCTTTTAAGCAATTTTAAATTGGGGTTTTTTTAAATTTTGGAGCCAATTTAGATATTCTTTTTAATTTGTTCTTAATGTTTATATTATGTGTTTTTACTTGGCTGTACACCGCCCTAAGTCCCCAGGGAGAAAGACGGTATAGAAATCTAAAATAAATAAAAGAAATTAAAAGAAAATAAAATTCAGTGGAGAGAAAAGTAAGATCTTACATTTAAGCAAGAAAAACCAAATGTACAGGTAAGAATAGGTGAAATCTGGCAGAATAGCAGTAACCATGAAAGGGATCTTTAGACTCCAGTGGACAGTCACCTAAAAATGAGGCAGCAGGGTGCTGCAGCCATCAAAAAAGCCAATGCAATCCTAGGCTGCATTAACAGAGAGATAGAATCATGATCACTTGAAGTGTTAGTACCACTTTATAATGCCTTAGTAAGACCACTCTTAGAATACTAGGGGTGACTTGATATTTAAGAGGCTGCCACAGTAAGAAGGGGGACAACCTGTATCTGAGGGCAGGACAACCTACAACTGAGGAGAAATTTCCTTAGTGAGGACTATTAACCAGTGAAGACTATTAACCAGTGGAATGGCTTGCCTTCAGAAGTTGCACAGGAGATGTCGTCACAATCTGACAGATGTGGAAGAGTTTTGTAAGGAAGAGTGGACAAAGATTTCCACAAAGATATGCCATGCCTATCCAAAAAACTGAGTGCCATAAATAAACTGAATGTCATAAAGTCAAACGGTGTTTCAACAAACTGTTAGTTTAAGAGTGTGCATTTGTGCCCCTAAAAGATTTCAGTTTATTTTTTAATTGAATTGTACATCTTATACGTTATATCAAAGGTGCGGAAGAATCTGAAGTGATTTATTTTGATCTGATTATTTTACATCACAAAAATTTTAACAGGGTGTGTAGAGTTTTTATATCCACCATGTAGTATTTGTTTCTTAGTCTGATCTGATGTCACTCTTAACTAGTGGAATTGAGATACTGTCAAAGTTAGGTAATGGAGACATCAAATGCATATGACAAACTGCCAAAAGAACTTGTGAAATAGCCATAAAACCTTCAGAAATATTCATGAAAAGTGAACTGGCATTTTGGGATGTTCATGGACTCTTATACTGTGCTATCAAATAGCTTTCTGTCCAACATGAACTCAATATACAGTAGATATAAACATAACATAAATTATATCATGATACACAAAGAGAAAGAAAAATGGGAGGCAAGATATACTGTTGACCATGGAATATTTGAACAAATGTTCTAAAAAAGAGGTAGGATTTTTGCTGGTCAATCACCTGAACATCGTGGGAAGAGGTGAATATGGCACAAAATCAATAGAAGCAAAGTTTCAGAAGGTGCCATTCTACCACTGTTTGCAATTTTAGTGCAATAATGGACCAAACCAGTTGTACTGGAATGAGCTGAATAATAATGACAAATGGTGAGCAATGAAATTCCCTATAAAAATCGTAAGAACATAGTGAGTTACTTATATTCCAGCTCAAATGTTAAAAGGGTATAATAGTACTTCTAAGAAACATATATTTTAAACATGGATTAATGAAAGCCATGTAACTATACATTTTGAATACAAAAACAACAGAGAATGCAACATAATTATGGGAACAAATCTAATACTCTTGTATTTTATTTTCAAGGATAGATTTAGTTCCCTCTGATGTTTTATTTAAAATGCAAAAGAATATCTTTTGATATAATGCTAACGTTAACAATAACCACAAAAGTCAAGGATAATATTTCATTGTAACTATATGAATCACTTCGAGAATTGTATTGTATTTAGAAATGTCCAAGATTAAACCATCTGAAACTTTGAAACTACAAGTTTATCATAGTATCATGAAAGAGTAGAAAGAGTAGTTTTCATGTTCTTCCAGTTCTTATTTGTACTAACATAAACAGAAAAAAGACATGCAGCCTATTTTGTAGATTCCTTTTCTTAATTTCTTTGTTTCTTTCCTGACCCCATTCAAACTCCTTAATATATATTCATCTTATCCCATTTCATTTAGGTTCTTCATTTTCTTTTCTAATGAGTCTTTTTTTCTTAGATATTTCTTTGTCTTCTTCCCATGTTCTTTAATTCACAGCAAGAGCAAAGCTGCATTTACTAAAAATTCCCTAAGAAAATACTCTTTAGTAGAAAAAAGATACAATCTGTTGGCAAATTTACCATTTATAATGCATATAAATGCCTCTTGTCCCACTTCTCCTGAAAAATGTGGACTACTGAGATTTATGGTATAAAAATCCCACCAGGATATTGGCATAACCTTTAAGCCAGAAAGTTGTTTTTAATCAACCCCAGCATCCTATTTAGATTTTGGACCCAGAAGCACAAGGCCAGCAGTTTTAAGAGTAAGTCAAGAAATAAGAAAATAAATGATGAGGAAAGGATGTGTTAGTCAGTCTTGTACTTTAGGTACAACTGTGAATAATAATCTTGACTATGTTCAACTTGACCATGGAGAAAAATATTTAACAAAACCCATCTTGAACTTTTAGATCAATTGCAAAGAACAATTCTGGCTTCTGCTACTTCATGGCAGCATTTATTGTCAACTCAGAGGAAATATCTTCTGTTACCATTATTCTGCCTTCCATACAGAATAATGCAGCTCAAAGAAAGCTATGAGCCCATCCTCGCTAGCAATAGATAGTCAAGTTTAGTATATGACTGTCACACCTGCCCCAGCTAGGTCCTAGGAAAGAAAGACTCTTGACTCTATTTAGTTGAAGTGATAGATTGTTTTACTAAGAATTACTGATTGCAGTAAAAGCAGGCTAGAACTAAGATCTCCAGGCAAAAGATTATAAAATTTTATCCATCGTCCCGGTTCTCTCCCCATGACCAGTTTGTCTTTGATCAATGGTGAGCTGCATAGATTTTTGAGAATCATTCAGATGTTTGGACCAATCCACATTACATTCTCAGCTTCATGGTCTTCAAGACTGGTAGAGGCTGGTTTTCTTGCACAGCAGGTTTCCATCAAACTGTCATTTGCCCTTCCCTTTTTCCCACCTATACCCCATACATATTGCCCATTTGCTCTCCTTCCCATCCCTCCTAACAGTTGATGACAGGATGCTAGCGAGGCTCCAAACTGACCATGGCAGAGCTGACAATGACATCAATTTGCAAAATAGAAATGTTGTGATCCCTTGACTCTTGAAAACAATGAATGTGAGTTGCACAAACAATTATCTATGTGGCCCAGTATCCTAGCTGTTGCTAGTTAAGTTAGGAGAAATACAAGGAAATTGAGGAATGAATCTAAGAAATAAGTTTTACTATACATTTGTTAACTTGGAGAAAGTGTATGGCAGTTTGAATAGGCTTGAATTATGGAACAGAAACATGGTATATGCGGTACAATGCAGATCTGCACATTGGGGAAACAAAACAATCACTTCATAAACACATGGCAAAACATAGGAGAATAAACCCACAAGGGCAAGATTCAGCAGTCCATCTGCATTTAAAAGACAAATGCCACTCTTTTGAAGTCCACATTTTGGACAGAGAGGAGGATAGCTGGTTTGAAAGAGGGGTCAAAGAGGCTATCTATGTTAAAATTCAACAGCCCTCTCTCAATAGAGGGGGAAGGATATAATATCTCCAGTCTACAACACAGTCATTTCAACAGTTCCAAGACGGCTCTACACCCATTTGCACTACTCAGGTGACCCCAGTGACACAGATAAACCTCCAGCTGGCCTCAATGACTCTTTAAAAGAATGCAAATGGCCAGCTGTCTGCAAGGAGTATAAATCCTTCCATTCCCCACCATCCAGTCAGAGCTGAAGAAGCTTCTTGGATGAAAAGCAAAATGTCTTCAAAGAAAAACTGAAACGTCTGGTGTCTCTTGAAAAAGCACCTGATCTGGATGACTGAGAATCTCAATAGACATTTATGGAACAGAAATTTGTTACTGAATAATACGTTGTACAATATCTGTCAATGATGGTGGTGGGGATATTCCTAACAAGGATGAGCAAATATTTAATACAATTTAAATAATTGGGTGACCCAATTTAACTGGGTCACCCAATTAAAGCAAGCAGATACAGATGTTGGCATGCAGAGGTACAGGAAGGTGCTAGAAGCATGTGGTCATTTTCATTATAATAATAAAGATATAATTTTACATTGTCCAGGACAAAACAATAGTAAACTACTACTATTATCAAGAAAAGCACATGGATAGACCTCATAAAGTGGAAAACTATCCAGTATCAGGTGATGGGACCCCCAATTCATATGGTACTCAACCTGCCACTGTGGAAGAACTGCAGGTCTTTTGGAGTATTAATGATATTTATGACCTGACTGGATCTACCAGCTCTCTAAAATTATGCTTCAGGTACTTTATAAGATATCCTCTACATACAAGAAGCTCTAGTATTAGAAGCTACTGTCATAACTGGAAATGATAATTATATGCAAATTCTAATAATAAAATTCAATGAGGACTATAAAAAAATGAGCAAAAAAATACAAAAGGGCAAACTAATGACACCAAATCAAGCAAACAGTCATAGAGTTGACAATGAAGATTTTGAAGTGATAGATAACTTCAGCCTTTTATGATTGACAGGAAAAGAATCAGCAATCAAGAAATATGCTTATGACCAGGACTTGGTCGATAGCAGCAAAGAAGACACATTGTGAAAAGATATTCAGATTTATTTTTCTTTATTTTATAAAATTTGTATGCCGCCCTATCTCCAAGGACTCAGGGCAGCTCACAATGACAAGCGACAAGCGACTGTTAAAAACAACAAATACACATAAAAATCTAAAAAGTATTTTAAAAAATTAAAATATACTACCCCATCAGTCCAGGCCAGGGGACATAAATAACCAGGTTTTCAATTCACGACAGAAGATACGGAGGTCAGGGGCCAACCGGAGCCCCAAGGGAAGTTGATTCCAAAGGGTGGGGGTGCTCGCAGAGAAGGCTCTACCCCGGGGGTCGCCAGCCGACATTGTCTGGCTGACGGCACCCTGAGTAGGCCCCCTCTGTGAGAGCGTACCGGGCGATGGGAAGTTGACATTGGTTGCAGGTGGTCTGACAAATAACCTGGACCTAAGCCATGAAGGGCTTTATAGGTTAACACCAGCACTTTGAATCTCACCCAGATGCTGTTATGTGTCTATGTCTCCAAAGATTATAATCATATATAGTGGTTCTATAGAAAAAATAAGGATTGAATCACAAAACAAATATAAAAATAAATGGGTTGAGAGGAAGTTGAGGAGATGGAGAGAATGAGAAAGTTGTGCTTAGATTGAGTTGATGTCTTTAACTGAAGACCAAAAGGCAATATATGACCACAGAAGAAAGATATTTTCGAGAATAGAATTGTATGGATAGACATAATGAACAGGTTTTTTTTCTTCCTAGTGTATTCCCACAAGTGCAGGGTCTGCTTTTCGGATCACTGAACTCCTTTGCATGGTCAGCTGCATCTCCAGGGCACAGGCCATCTTTGTTGATGGCCATCTTTGTTTTGGGCACCCGCGAGGTAGCTGGCCATTGACTTCTAGTGGTAGCAGTGGTGGGCTGCTCCCGGTTCAGCCCGGTTTGGCCGAGCCGGTAACAGTGACGATGTGACTGGGAGCTGGGCCTTCCTGCCCACCCCCGCTTTATTCCTACCTTTATTTCTTGGTTTTTAGCCCAGCTGATAGCGTGGCAGAGTGGCAATCGTGCACAAATCGCATGCACGAAGAAAACCAGTAGTAACACCGGTTGGAACCCACCACTGGTTGGTAGGCAGTCTTGGTAGAAGGTGCTGTTCTCTGGACATATCCATACCAGTGGAGCCGGCCTTTTCTCATCTCTATAATTGGTGCCACACCAAAATGCTGTTGAATGGTGTCATTTGTGATGTGGTCAAGAAGGGAGATGCCCAATATCCAATAGACCATTTGCATTTCCATGGAATGGAGACACCTTTCGGTCCCTGTTGTTCTGATCAGCATTTCAGTGCCATACAGTGCAACAGGCAGATGGTTGTCCTGTAAATCTTAGATTTAAAATGGCTTGGTATTTGTCTGTCACATAACACACCAGTAAGTTCTCACCAACATATCCAGGCTGCGTTCACCCTTGCTCACACCTTGCCATTGATGTCACCATTGCCTTGGAGATGGAATCCCAGATACCGAAAAATGTCCACCTTCTTTAGGTTCCCTCCATTGATTTGAAACGTCCCAGGGATGGTAACAGTCTCTAAGTACTCAGTTTTCTTGATTTGAGGCGGAGTCCGAAATGGTTGAGGCAATCGTTCCATGTTTGAACTTTCTGCTATAGTTCATCTCTGGTGGTGGAAGCAAGCACAATATCATCCACAGAGAACATAGTCCAGAGTCCATTCTGCTGCAGTTCATGCATAATGGTGTCCATGACCAATATAAACAGAAGTAGTGACAGTGCAGAGCCTTGATGCACCCCAGCTATCACTGGGAATCTGTTGGAGAGGCCAGCTGGGCATTGCACTTGGCATTTTGACCCAGTCAATGAGTGGTTCAAGTACTCTGTGATCCTGGAGGGCAAACCAGATTAGTTGGATGTGGGGCATGATCAAATGCCTTCTTGAGGTCTAGGAATGCCATGTGTAGTGATTGTCTCTTCTCAAAGTGTTTCTCTATGAGCTGACAGGCTGCAAAGATGGCATCAATTGTTCCACATCCACAGAGACATAATGAACAGTGTTAGGAAAAAACTACATTTAGCTATATATCCTTTTCTTCTTTTATTTAATATCTTTAATTTCTTTTCTTACTGTACATTACTTCTTTTGTGCATTTTGCATAATATCCCTTATAGCATAATATGGGAGAATAGCATAGATGATGAGTGGAGGGATGGAGGGATGGGTGGATGATGGTCAAGATCAAAAGATAGATAGATAGATAGATAGATAGATAGATAGATAGATAGACAGACAGACAGACAGACAGACAGACAGACAGACAGATATACCTTTATTACACTGAAACTATAAGTAAAGAAGCAGTATACTTCTTTAGTATAACCTAATGTATAACCTAATATACAAACTTATTGCTCACATATATACAGTATAAGGTATATTCTTTTGTTTCCTTTCAAGTGTCATACCATGCATTGCATCCACTTGAATATGTACATACCTACATCATAATTTTATTTAAATAGCTGGGTATGGCAAAAGTATATTAGACTGTATAATTGCCTGATATATTAAGTATAAACTCTGTAGATTCAATTACACTGTACTTGTTTTATGCTATAAGTGCTACTATGGATTTTTGTATTGTACAAATATAGTTATCATTACCAAAGAGATTGGACACATATCTTTTCAAAACTGTAACGAGACCGAAGGCATATCTTTCTCCTTCTGACCCTTTAGAAGCCTTCTTTGCTTACAGCAAACGAAGAAGATACTGGATAACGTGATGAGAAAGCAAATAAACACACTTTACAGGGATTTTTAACTTATTCTTTCAGTGCCTGGGTTGCAGTATAAAAGGTGTAAATATCAGCTTGCAAATGTTGTGCATTGTTTCCCATTCACAAGTATGGATTAAATCACAGCTATTCCCTTTCCTTCTTCTGTGAAAAAACTTTTTTTTTTTTTGCTATTTTTATCCTTGATGTTGATCTGTTTTTACAAAAAGGATTTCTGACTCCTATATGGCTCTTATTTGTGTTTAGCTCATCCAACAGGCAACTGCAAACAAAGATATCGAAAAAAATCAAAGGTCAGGCAGCTTTTAATAGACCACCCTCAGAAACTCACATTGAGAGGAGGACCTGTTTAAATGTATTTTGAAAAAGCCTTCCATGTCATCCTACCTGACCTGCATGTTTGCTGTTTGTCTTTGAGAAACAGGCCTGGGGAGGCCCACAGACTTTAAACTAAGTGACTCGTCAAATGCATGGCTGTGGCTGAGATCTAGAAGGTAGTAAATTTGGCAGCTTTGTCTTCCACTGACAGCCTGTCATGTGCTTGAAACATAAATAGTGGTGGAGACAAATTGCTGTTGATTTCCTATTAAGCTTTGGCCCACTGGCCTCCTTCTCTACTTGCAGCATTTGTACCCACCCTTCTGGCATTTGACAGACAAAATACCTCCCTTCCCACAGGCTGGAGTAGTAAGAAAATTATTGTCTTCTTTTCTCTTGTCTTGTTTTCTTATTCAGCTAGTGGAAGATTCTCCTGTTTTAGAGGCTTCAGAATCATACTCTGAAGTTCTTCTCAAGAAAGGGTGCATCCAACTTTTTCCTTACCTAATCTTCTGCCTAAATCTCCCTCCATTCAGTTTTCATTCGGTTTCAGTTTTCTAAAGGATGTCTCTTCCTCAGCTCAACACGTTTTGCATTTTTAATTTCAACCCTGGGAGAAAAAAATGCTATCTTTTCCTTGTAGATTAAATATTCATTTTATTCTTAGCTTCTAAGATTAGAATATAATAAAATATTTAGAACATAATAAAATAATGACTTTTCTAGTTACTGTGATTATTGCATTCTGGATTTTGCTTCCTTCCTCTTTCTCAGCAATGAGTTATATCAACCATGCTGTTTTCATCTTCTTTTCCCAGTGGAAAAATATAGACTTGCAGGTTTACTGATAGGGATTATGCAAAAAAAACCCCATTAATTAAACCCTCTCTTCTAGATATTGTAACAAATCCTGGAATTCTCATAGATATATGCTGACAAAGCCCCTAAGAAATCCCAGCTCCTATAATTAGGAGGTTACTGGCTGAAGCTAAAGTACTTAAGCAGTTCTTTCAGGATGCTGATATTTTTTACATTCAACAGCACTGATAACTAGTGCATGGCACAATAAAATGCTTATCTGCTCACAAGAGGCACATGGGTCCCTCTAGCACAACATATTTTCTGTGGGGCTTTCGAATTACTTAACTTGATTTATTTTCTCTGTTTTATCTCTCCTTGGACTTTTATGGGGGCACTGTGACTTTTTTATCTCTTTTTCTCTCTTTGTTCCATTTATTTCTACTAATCAGCCTTCCAACTTGCTGTGTAACCTTTCAGTTCACAATTTTTTGTTTCCAGCCTTATATTTTAATATTAATTTTCCTCGGCAGCATTTCTCCTGTCTTTTTCACGTCCTTCATTCTTCCCTTTCATCTTAGCATTGTCGTTTTAAAAACAGAAACATGCATTCTTGGCTAGGGTAATGATTGGATGGTGTAATACAACAACGTCCGCATTTCCTTTGCTTCTCTGATTCTTTGCAAAAGGTACAAGTTACATTGCGAGAACAGGAAGGTGTTAATTCCCAAGTATGTCCTTTTGGGGATTCAGTTCAAACCAGAAACAGGCTACTCTGACCTTTCTCTGAGCCTAGTCTTACAAGTACAGGTGGAGAAAGGTCAAATGCATTCAGTATGGTACTGTCACACTGTTAAGACTACTTAGGCTCATCAGATTTTACAGGACAAACAAGAGTCAAAGATATGTTTTCTAATGAAGCTTGGATTCTATTTTATCCAGCTTGGATATTCAGAATGATTTCCTTTTAGCAGTTATGCTTATTTAGGTGTTTGTGTGTGCCCCCACATGCTTAAATATGAAGTGTGGTCACAAGAGACAAGATCTTGTTAGCTGCACCATGTTGTTTATGAATACTCCATAACATCTGAGATACTTATTTGATGCTAGTTTATACTGTACCTTATTATTTTGAAACATCCTTGTCTACTTTATATTCTCTTAGAGTATGGTTATTTTATTTCTGTAGTTTAGACAGTGTTAAGGTCTGTACTGTGCAAAACACTAAATGTGCTCCTGCTTTATTGCTTGCTCTTGCAGGGCAGTTTTCCAATTTATCACATTTTTAATAGAGTTTATTTTAAAGTTCCATTCAAGAATCTGAAGAGGATTGTACTCACTTATTTCGTCATGTGTACAAAGTAACAGAGTTGTTTTTATTTCTATTTACAATAAAAATAGTGTGCCACTTTCAGCAGGCTAGGCTGGTACATAACCTTTGTGGGCATGCTAGTGATATTAGTACTGCATAGGCTTTCAAGACTTGCTGAGCTTTCTTCATAAAGAACTCTTTGCCACTGGGAGTAAGCCTGATATTCTAAATAAATAAAAGGAAAAAAAAAGACCCTGATTTTTTAAAAAAGAAATATAACAAATGCAAAGTAATCCATCTCCAGACCCAGGAAATGTTTGGCTTTCTTTTAGCAAAACAGAAATGTTAGCCAGACTTCATTTGTATCTGGCATTAATGCTATTCTGCATAAGACACTTTGCTCCACAGAAGCAACATTATTAGCAGTGTTTCTAGTAACTAATTAGAAACACCAGAAGATGCTACTGTGTATGTGCACCATATGTGCAGACGTTTCTTCCAACTACTAGAAGTGCCAAATGAAGCCCCAGAAGTACTATGAAATAAGCAATGGAGCAGTATCACTTTATGTTTTAAAAGCAAGAAGTTGCATTGCTTTGTGAACCACATACCTACGGATGTTCTGCCTGAATCATCAGCCCTAATTCCACCTGACATGAATTTCCCTGGGTAAAAATGCCCCAATTCACCCTTAATGGATTTTTTTTTAACCCTTGCCTTTATTGTCCCAAAAGTGTTTTTTCAAGAGGCAACTGGGCTTTCTGGTTTTTCTTTGAAGATGTTTCACTTCTCATCCAAGAAGCTTCTCAGAGCTGAAGAAGCTTCTTGAATGAGAAGCTAAACATCTTCAAAAAAAAACCCCAGAAAGCCCAGTTGCCTCTTGAAAAAGCACTTTTGGGGCAACCATGACCTGGATGACTGAGAGTCTCCATAAACATTTAGCCTTGCCTTTATTATTTGTTGTGACCCTGACTCCCGAGCCTGTCCTAACAGAGGAAGAGGACTCAGAAGGTGATGGGGAGGAACTGATAAGGCCTCCCTCTCCAGGACCCTCCTCTCTGGCAATGCCTCAGGTTTCATCTGAAGGCCAAGAGGAACAGCCTGGGATATGCCAGGAGGAAAGCATATCGGAACAACAGATAGGGAGCGAGGATGATGAATCCTGGCTTGATCCCAGGCAGTGTCGGAGGGAGAAGCATGCGCAGCAACGAAAGAGGCATGGGAGGGCCAGAGATTGAGCTGAGTCACTGAGCCACACTCCACAAGGAATAAAAGTGGGTGTGATTGCTCTTCAGGCTTTGTGACGGTCAAAGTTAAAAACCTGAGAGTCACATCGCGTTACCTGAAATCTGGCTTGTGCGTATTTGGATTGGACCTTGGCTAACTTTTGTTTCGTGGATTACTTTTTGCTACTGAACGGACTGAGGAGAAACTCTCTCTTGCTGACTGTGAGTGAAAACTGACTTGGCAGGCATTTCGCAGTTTACTGCCAAAACTTTTTATCTGCAAGGATTTCTAGTCTGATTGTTTAATAAAATCATGGCAGGCGTGCCTGGTTGTGTGTTTGCCTGTGTGGGGAAGGGGGACAGAACATTATTTTTATAAGTACCTCAAAGCAAACATACCTAATACTCCTTTTAAAAAAAGTTTTATTGTTTTATTACTATACATTATGACAAACACATAACATACAACATATAAATATATCCTCTTTTTAACAAGTGTTTCTTCATGGTCTGCTTTCCACTGTGACTTTCCCCCCACCTAATACTCCTTATTTCTCCCGTTTTCCCCACAAGAAATCTTTGAGGTAGCTGGCAGAGATACAGTGACTGCCCAAAGTCTCCAGCTGGTTATTTATGCCTAAAGTGGAACTAGAACTAGAGAGCTTAGCCTGCTTTAGCAGGTTTCTAGCCTGCTGCTTTAACCATTTAACGAAACTGGCTCTTATTTATCATTTGGAGCATTCTGTCCTGTTTAAAATGGGTTCCTAATTTTCGTCTGTATATAATTTTTGGTATTGTACTGTGTTACAGAATTGATTTTGTTTTTGTTTTTGTTTTATATTAATAATTTTGTACTTTACCCAGAAAATGGCAGTTATTAGGCAATTCACAAATAATAATAAAATATTGTACTCCTTTTGTGCTTTCGGGTTTTTTTTTCTCTCGTATGAATTCATTATGTGAAATTAACTGACCTATGAACAAAAGTCTGGATTGAAATGACTTTGGTTTTTGAATTAGTTCACGGCATTTGAAGTGAAATAATTTAGTTCAAATCTGCAAACAAAAATCATACTGTCAAGAAACCTATGCATTATTTCCACAACTTCAGCCCTCTACCTTATTACCTTTTATAGGGCAGGTGAATTTAAGTTATAGTAAGAATATATAGTAATATTTTGTTTCCCAAATCATTGCAAAATAGGGGGTCCAGGTGCTTGTTCTGCTTTAATTGCCTTTCAAATACTTGCTAAACAAGCAATATAACCTTGTCCTTCAAGCAATTCTTAAACTCCATTATATGTTTCAATTGAATGCAGTTAGTACCAAACCAAATTATTTCCTCTTCCTTTTAGTGTTTGCAAAAGAAAACTTCCCAGCCTTTTCTTACAAAAAGTAATTATGGATCTTGTGACCCAAACTGAAATCTCTGTGCCTTTTATTAGATCCAAAGCTTTGGCTTTGGTGAAAGCATTTGAAGCTTTCATTGAATCATATATTAGTTTCTCCTTTACTAAGGCTTTCCCATAAATCAGAGGGAAATCTAACTGTTATTCCTATTGTACTATTCTTTGAATTAATTTAAAACTTAAATGTTAATTATAACACTGTAGAACTGAATGGTAAATGCACCAAGAACTGCATTTGCATTATTCTGCAAATATTCTAGAATATATATTTTATCAGTCAGAAGTGGCACGGAGATGTGTTTACTTGCACACCTAGTTTTTTCTTTTTTGTAGATGTTATTAGATACAGTTGCTCTCTTATTTTCATTTCTTTATGAAATAGAAAAAGTCTATTCTTTTCCTGAACAGGCTTTTATTTCAACTGAACATAAACTGAAATTTAATCTGAGATTTTAGGTTTAATGATTCACATATGTTCATTTTTAACTATGAATCATTGCATAAATAAAGTTTTATGTGACAAGATTTGTACCTTCTGTCTCACACACAGTGTGAAATATACAGATACACAGAGACACATACCCATGCAAAATCCCTTGGAACTACTACAGGTAGTCTTCAACTTACAACAGTTCATTCAAAGTTACACCACTGCTGAAAAATGTGACTTACGACCGTTTTTCATAGTTATGACTTTTGCAGCATCCCCATGGTCATGTGATCAAAATCCCCATGGTCATGTGATCAGAATTCAGATGCTTGGCAATTTATATTCATAATCATGGCTGTGTTCCAAGGTCATGTGATCCCCTTTTGAGATCTTCTGACAGGCAAAGATAATAGGGAAGCCAGATTCACTTAACAACTGGGTTATTAACTTATCAATTGCAGTGATTCACTTAACAACTGGGGCAAGAAAGTCATAAAATGGGAAACTCATAAAGTGATAAAACTCACTTAACAAATGTTTCACTTAAAAACAGACATTTGGGCTCAATTATGGTCATAAGTTGAAAACTTAACCATTTTTAAAGCCTTTCTCATATACTTGCAAGTACTGCTTTTCATTTCCAGTTAGCTATAGCTGGTTGTACAGCTAATAACTCTGTAATGGGACCAGTTTTGTGTAGTGGTTATGACATCAAGCTAGAAACCAGGAAATTGAATTGTAGGCATGTTTTAAGCACAAAGCCAGCTGGGTAATCGTGGCCAGTCACTCTCTCTCTTAGCCCTAGGAAGGAGACAATGGCAAACCACTTCTGAAAAATCTTGCCCAAAAAAGTTTCTGCAGGAATTTGTCCAGGGAATCTCTAAGAATTGTACGCAATTGAATGGGGTGGGGGGTGGGGGTTGTCTAACCCCATACCAAAATATTTAAAGCATCCTTAATTTGGCTATCTCTGAATATGTTAGGGCTATAACTTTCAAATTTTTACCCAGCCCAGCCTCAATTTTATCTGCAGGGTGTTAGGTGGGAAAGAAAGATACAAGTAATCATTCATCCGCTTTTTTTCCATTTATAGAGTGGGTAGACTCAAGATGGCTTAACTGCTGTGACAGAATAATATGTATGTGTCTTGGTTACATCATTTTTCTAAGTGTTTTCTTGTTAGTATTTAGACAGCAAGACCAAAAGCTTTCTTGTTGTCTGATAACCATAGCTGAGTCCAAACAAGAGGTAGGATGAATGAGCAAAACAAGCAAATTGGATTACTAACAGGTATTTGAGAAGGATGATAGTGGAGAGTAATGTGTCAAATAAATGTGGGCATTTGGGAAAATGTCCCAGACTTTTGATGAGAGGTTTCCTGTCCTCTTGCTGGACTATATCTTTAAGCAGTTACAGTCAGCCGTGCCCTTTAATTTAGTCATGTGTTTAACATTACAGGAAATCACCTGGAAGAGACCAAATCATCCAAGTTATTCATTGGTCAGTTTGAATTTCCGTTTTGGAACTACAAATACATTCTTTAGCTTTTTGTGAAATATGCTTTGTATTTAAGGAACTGGTAAAAAAAAAAAAAAGTAACCATGCTGTAATGTTTCAGATTATCCCAGAAAAAAAAACTTCTAAATGTTAAAATTCCTGATCAAGGAAAGAAGCAGCCTAGAACTAAGGATAAATTTCCTAACGGTTAGAACAATTAAATGATTGTCCAATCTCTTCTTAAAAACTTTTATGAAATGATATAGGGTTCCCTGCCTGAGCAGGGGGTTGGAGTAGAAGACCACCACTTCCAACTCTGTTATTCTATTATAAGTTCTTATTAGCAAATTCCAAGCATTGTTTTATTTTAAGTAGCTAGCATTTCTGATGCCTCTTTGCTGATTTTTTTTTCTTCTGTTCAGTCATGTCTGCCTGGATGCTTGCCCATAGCTTCCTCTCCTTGCTGCCATCTTGTGCATATCTCTATCTATGCAGCCCAAATTCTAGATCAGGGATGTCAAACTCAATTTCATTGAGGGCTGCATCAGGGTTGTATTTGACCTTGGGGGGCCAGGGTGGGCATGGCCAGCTCGACATCACTCGTGTCAGGGGTGCCTGTGGTGGCCCGAGCACTCTGCCAGCAAAAACGGGCTCCTGAGCTCTGTTTTTGGCTGTGACAGCCTCCTGCAACCCTCTGTGAAAACAGAGCTTGGGAATGCCACCCATGGCCCTTGGGAGTTCCGTTTTTGGCTGCAATGGCCTCCTTCAAAATGGAACTCAGGAGGGCCACACTGCCAGCCAAAACAGATCTCAGGAGGGCCACACACAGCCCTCCGAACTCCTTTTTCACTGGCAGAGGCACCACCAGCAGGTCCTTCGCTGTTTGCAGGGTGGCCCTGCAGGCCAGATCTAAGCATCCCGTGGTCCAAGTCTGGCCCCGGGCCTTGAGTTTGACACCTCTGTCCTAGATCTACTGTCCTGACATTGTGAGATTAGGACTTTGAGGTATTAAGCATACAAATAGGCCAGGGATGGGTTCTAAAAAATTTTACTACCGGTTCTGTGGGCATGGCTTATTTTGTGGGCATGGCTTGATGGTCATGTGACAATTCTTTAGGATTTAGCAGAGGTACTGTCTACCAGGCTTTTAACTGCTTGCAGAGCTGTACCGGTCTACTGATTTGTTTTTGGAGTCACTGATCTATCCATTTATTTTTGCAGACACTGGTTTACGTATTTGTTTTCTTTTAACACTGATCAGCTGTAGAGCAGCCCTTTGAAGCCCCGCAGCAAGAGTTTAAACAGTTTTTTCCCTCTAGCCAATCAGCTGGGACTCAGGAGGCAGCAATAGATTGGGGGTGGGGCCAAATAAAGGTAAGAATAATGCGGGCGGGTGGGGAAGCGGGGGGTGGGGGGGCAGAACTGGTTCGGTGGAACCAGGCCAAACCAGGAGGAACCCACCACTGAAATAGACAAAGAGGTGGGTTTGACTCAGCTGAAGGGGAAAGGAAAAGAATTAGAGAAAAGATATTTGAGTTTAGTAAAATCTGAAAGTATGAGAGAAAAAACTCAATTTTATCTCAATTGAATTACATTTAAATTGAAGTAGAGAGGGGCTTTGCGAGGCTTTCCAGATTTTATTACAAGATCCTAACCATATTGACATTCCAAGTTGCCTAGTGATTCCTTACACACCTTGCCTATCTCTAAGTGCTGACTAAGACTGACTCATTGGCCTCCCAGGAATCAGCATGATGAGGCAAACTGGCCTAAGAAGTAAGGAAATGAGCCAGAAAAAGCATACAAGTAAGCTTTGAGACAAGCATCCAAGCTTTTCTTCTTTCTCTTGGGGTTTATATGTAAATTTAAAACATTTACTCCCAGGGCAGCTGATGCTGTTATAATCTGCTTGTTAAAAAAGCCCCAAATCCCATGGGTTACAGGAAGAAGCGTAGAAAACATTTTTTAACATCAGAAATAAAAGTGTGTATGTATAGGGAAAAGTCTGAAAAGATTTGTTAAGTTTGCCTACAACATTGATGCTTATTGTTATAGGATTTTTATTTAATTTAGGATTTTTAAAAAGTCCTTACTGCTGTCATCCTTCGTTAAGATTACTTTTCTTCTATTTTAATGGCCTCAAATGACTCTTAGAGTTTTCCCATACACATTTACATTAACTACTTTGATTTAATATAAAGAAAGAAAATAGCTCTGATTGCAGGTACTGAACAGTAAAAATAATACATGTTAACAGACAAGTAAAAACAGTACAAAGGGGAGAACTACTAACAATTCTTGTGATGATACGTTATGGAGCGTGTTATTATCAAATGTGTCATTGTTAGAGCTTCAATAGTACCTTTGTGGCTACCATATTGATTTTTTTAAACTACATCTTACGGATATCAATACATTTTTGTATTGCTGCCAAGAAACCTACATGGATGTGTGGTGGTCACCGAGAAATGAGTTCAGTTCAACTAAAACATTATATTTTTATATCCCACTGTAATATAGAACTTCAGAATGTACAAGGAATTATGTATCCTAAACTTAATGATTTGGATGTCCACATTTTTTTCATACACATTTAATATGCGGTTGTGGAAAGTTTTATATCAAAATATATTTTATTCCTTATACTGTCTCAAACTTCCCTTAACTATTAACAGATTCCACAATTGACTGAGACTAGAAAAAAATGTTGTAAGTAAACACTGTTGCAGAAGATGACTGAAATAGCGCCTCCACTAGACAATTGATAGCCAAGCCAAAACTAAAGTAAATCAAGTCAAAACAGCAAACAGGGAAAAGACTTTTACTCAAACTTCCTTGAACTCCCAAATAAGTTACCCAGACTTAATCCACACATCAAAGAAGCTCTATAAACACAAATAGAGTTAATTAAACTTGGTGCTCAGCCCAACTACACGCTCACCAGAATAAACATGACATGTAAGCACTCAAATATCATGCTTCCACAAAAGATCACCTTTTCTATAAAAAATGTATGATTTCTGTACCCCATTTGTAGCTACCTTTCAAGAGTGGATTACTTGCTCCTGAAATAAACCAACTCTTTTCCAACTCAGATCAGGACCCTCAAATTCTTTGCACATTGTGTGGTGGGCCTTTATCCAATAAGACATTCTTCTGCAATTTTTTTGCCAAATGGTCCAGGTTATATCAACATCTTAAATCTGGACATGTGAAATCCAAATTTGCCATGCTACCAAGAAGAATAAACCTTTTAAGAAGCTTCTACAGGAAATTTTACTTGAACAAATGACTAATATAAATGAGTAAGATCCACCTTGTGTCTAGCCAAATTTAAGACTATTTTAGTGTTATTTTAAAAAGCAATTTAAAATTTGAAGGAAGGGTAATCAAATGAAAGCACCATTGCTGTTATATCTTTAATTTCTCAAGTGTAAGTTCCCTTTTCGAAATACACTAAAATTACACAGGAAACCTCAAATAGCATCTTTTGATTGGTGATATTTTTACCTAACTGATAATATTTACACTTAATTTTAAATACAAACAATCCAGTATGGCTGTATAGCAATTTCTGGTCTTTATTCAACACATACAAAATGGATTTGAAGAAAATCAACATAACATGAATAGTTTTTAATGTTATATTAATTCAAAAGACGGGAAAACAACAAGAAAGTTTACAATATAGTTAGGTAGATGTAGATATGTCTACAAATATGGGGAAGAAATTGAGTAAAAAAATCCACACAGGTATAATGTGTTTGCAATTATATGCAGAATATTTTGTGAAAACATCTATGTGAAAGGGGATTGTTATAGTTGGTTTACTTTTAAACTTCCTGCTTTTCATTATTAAAATAAAATCCAAATTAGCAAATGTTGAAGTAAAACATCATTATCTTTCAGTGATGTATTTTTGAATGAAAAATAGAGTAGAATATTTTGAGAATATTTTGCATGACAGAGAAAAAAACCCCTTATATTTAGTCTTCTTAATAAGTATTGTGTTTGTATATGAGAGAGGTCAAGGTCAGCGGATGTTTGGCAAACAGAAACATTGTACAATTTTATACACAAAAGGAAATAACTGAAATGAATATAAAATGGATGCGTCTACCTGCTACAGATCTCTTAATATCCCTTGATTGCTTTTCTGGCAAAAATCCTTTCTTTAATTTAGATTTAGGAGATTCTTTTGATGATAAAACTATGAATAATCTTGAAAGATCAGACTCCCAAAGAGAGTCATAGTTATGAAAACCCATGATGATATTGAGCATACATAATTGCAACCACAATTAACACAGATTTACATGTTTCCAGCAACACAATCTGCAGTTGAAGAACATTTGTATAGAAAGGTCTTGGCTAGTAATTCTACCCTCACCTGCTTCTGGTTCCACTTGAATACTCACTCATACAGTTGCTGTGGGACTTAGCAGTTTATTCAAGGCCAAAGAATAAGACCAAACAAAAAATGTAAGTCTAAACAGAATTTCTCTGAAAGAAGCTTTCCTGAATGGGTTTTTCTTTAACAGAAGCATGGACTAGAATAATCCAAATCCATTCCAGAGTTCCAAGATCCAAGTCAGAATTTCAGAAACAGAATCTATATAAGCACCAGGGATCTGACAGTTGCTTCCAATCAGGGTCATGGGTCAGAGCTGCCTGTTAAACATCTTTGCAGCCAGCTGTCTCTAATCATGATATTTATTCCCTTACTTGGCAAGGAGCCTCATAGAAGGTTCAGCTCAGTTCTCCTCTCTACTCACCAAAGCAGAGGCTAGAAGGCCTTACCTCATCAATCTGACTTTTTTAGCTACTGAGGTGTTGCCTGATCAATGTTGTGTGACTCTTGGCTGCGTATCTTCTGAGGCTGACATTCATTTCACAGGTCCTGCTGGAGCAGTTTCTTCATGTCATTGATTTCTGAAGTATGTCATAATTAGTAATAGAAAGATTATAATGCTTTCAAAAATATATTAAAATGTTCTGCCAAACATTATAGAAAGACCTATACTGTAGACCATCTATAGGGTGATTCATTATTAAAGGAAAGAATGCCTGTCACTGTACATTAACAACTTACATCTTTAGACTGTGTTTGACAGTGATTTTTGAATTGCATTTATCAATACAAAATATTAAGCTACAGTATATTGTCAGATGTTGCAGAAGTACTGTAATCCCCAGGGTGCCCAAAAGTACATTTAAAAAAGTGATCTGTGCTTTGTATAATAGCAAATATTCTTATTTCGAAAGATGTTAATGGTAATTTTAATGGGACAAGTCTTAAATTCTTTGACTAAACATTGTAATTCATATTCAGAAGTAATATTTCCCAACATATGATTTTTGGGAAAAGCCAGAAGTTTTTCTTTAGATACCATATGCCTTTCTTAACAGAATGGATAGTAAATCTGTGAAAGCTCAGTATACAAAGCATGCAACTGAGACATACAAAATCAGCAAATCATTCTCTAACGTTAAGTATGTCATTCAGTATAGAGACTTTTAGACTTGAGTTGCATGCTTGTTTAAAAAGTTACTTATCCTGCATGCTCCATTTTAGAAGGTGCAGATTAAAAAAAACAGCCATGAGATATGAAAATTTATTCAAAAACTGAACTTTTTTTCCTAGTATCTATACAGTGGAACCTTTAATTCCCCCCCCCCCCAGATTCCAAGAAAAATTGAGTTATACACTAATATCAAACATAGCAGATCAAAATATTTGGCCCACATTTGATGCTGAGTTTTCGTAAAGTGCTGGCTTAAGTCAAATCTCATCATCACAGAAATCCGTGGAAGATGAGATCTTATGATGACCAGGAAAATAATATTTCCTACATTATGTTGGAAGATGAAGAACCTGCCAGCAACTGCAGTAACTGTGGAGTAATTTAGTAAAGGACTGCATGGCAGGTTGCCTGAATTGATTATTAGTCAAAAGCTTTTTAGAATTAATCTGATGCCTCATGAAATTAATGAGAAGAGGGATGTGGTATGGCTATAGCCTGGCATGGTATCACCTAAGGGAGCCTGTGATAACTAACAACCAAGGATTCTCTGAAGGGCATATTATTCCCTAAGGTAAAGAACGCTAAGAAAGTGGTATATAACCAAGATTTATATGATGTCACTGAGAAAAGGTCAGTTTGGTAAAGGTCAAATGTATTTGCCTTAGAAAAGTGGCATAGAAAGCCTAATCACTTGGAATATATTAAGCTGATCTACAAAGATCATTTGAAACCCATCCAGAGGGAACTATCTCAAGGTACCACAGTTAAAAATGTCAATAAACATGTTATAATCCCCATTTAATTATAAAAACACTTAAAATCGAGAGGATTTTTCCTAAAATCACCCCAAATGGCCACCTTCCTCTAGTTTCATTTATCGTAATAAAATGGATAGCAACTAACCAGTCTCCTGTTGTTCATTTTTTATTGTTTAAGTCTGACAATTTAATGCCTCCCAATAGACTCTTTTCTTCTTACTATTCATTTCATTTTACTCACAGCTAGCCTTAGAACATTCTTAGATGTTTAAATTGGACTAGCAAAATTCACATTGTCAGTTTTCGGCAAATAGCATTGCATTTCTGAAAGAGACGCAAACTGAAATGCTCAGTAGTATTGAGATGGTAATGTAATTGTAATAATGATTATTTTTTTATAATTTTTAAAATAAATGTGCTTCGTGCTTTGGAACTCATGGATAAGGATACTTTTTTCCAAGGCTTGTCTGGTGCTATCAACAGTGACTTGCAGTAGCTGCCCAGGATTTGAGCCAAATTTCTTTGGTCTTATTATAAGAATGCAGGGACTGAATCTGAAAACTTCTAAGAATGAAGCATTAAATTTAATGGAAAATCATTCTGTAACAGACATCGTTGGGATTATATTGCAAATATCTGTGAATTTGTATTTACATGCTTTCAAACTACTAGGTTGGCAGGAGCTAGGACAAATAATAGGAGCTCACCCGCCTCATGGCAGTCGAGGCTCAACCTGTCTAGATATAAACCTTTAACCTTTGTAGACTTTCAGGAAGGCAACACCATTCCATGCTTTGCCGTACAATGCCGTACAATCTGTGCTGTGGTGTGATGTCATGCTGGCTCCATGATTGCAGAATATCTCCAGACAAACCTGGCTCTTAGCTTAAGCAATGGAGATGAAAGTCAGTCACAACTAGTGGAGTAAAACCCGCAGACAGACCTTCATTTTCACTTTTACTTTTAACCGAATTTGTAAGGATGCCTGGTGCTCAAATGGCTCAAGGCAGTATCTAGGAAAAGTTAAAACCATACTACAGGTTGACCATCATTACCATCAGTTAATGATGGTAATTGAGACTGTCGGTAAGCAACATGATCATAATGCCAAATTTCATGTGACCACACTAACTTACAATGGCAATTCTGGCAGTTTCAGTTGGGGTGGTTAAGCAAGTCCCATGTGGTTTTTAAGAGCAATGTCATGTGATTCTTATTTGTGACCTCCTGCCAGCTACCCATTAACTTTACTTGTTGAAAGCCAGCCGTGAAGGTTACAAATGATGATCACATGACCACAGGACTCTGTGACTGTTGTAATGGTGAGCTGGTTGCCAAGCAACTAAACTCCAATCACTGCAGGGATGCTGTAATGGCCAAAACTTGAGGAGCAACCATGAGTTTCCTCATTCAGCACTGTCATAACTTTGAACAACTGCTGAACGAATAATCATTAACAAAGACTACTTATAGAAGAGAAATGAAATAGAAGTAGATAATAGTCGTACAGAGAATACAACAATTAAAACAGTCCTAGCATTCTAGTGGGTTCACAAAACTCCACAACCCAGGACTTACTGGAAGAGGATTGCAATGTTATAGACCTCAAGAAGAAGCTGTTATAGAAATCATAATGGCAAGAGAGAAAGCACGCTTACAGGGTCCCATAAGATGACATTTTTCAGTGCTGTAAAAGGATATGAAATAGAAACTTTGAAGACATTC
This sequence comes from Ptyas mucosa, assembly GCA_012654045.1. Taxonomy (NCBI): domain Eukaryota; kingdom Metazoa; phylum Chordata; class Lepidosauria; order Squamata; family Colubridae; genus Ptyas; species Ptyas mucosa. The sequence continues at coordinate 10,586,120 of WNWU01000016.1, forward strand.
TTGTATCCATTCCTAGTTGGAATAGTCCAATAGGATTGAACTAGAAAAACTCCAAGGTCCCTTCCAACTCTTATTTTTTTTATTCTTATTCTTTTTTTTTAATTTTAAAAAACAAACTTTATTGAATTTAAAAATATTATAAAATATACAAATTTTCTTAATCACAAAATTAGATAAATAATAGACAACACAACATGTAATACAAATACGTATAACAATATATACAGATATATACAAACAGTGACTTATTACCTATTTTATCTATCTGACGGTGTTTCTTTATTACATTGATTTTCACTATATTTTGTCTTTACCCTTTTTTCTTTTGATTTATCCACTTATACCATCTATTCCATACTTTAAAATATTTTGAGTCTTCCTTGTCTTTTAATTCTAAAGTTAATCTATCCATTTCTGCGCATGTATAGATTTTTTGAATTACTTCCTGGTCCGTTGGCAAGCGGTCTGTTTTCCACACTTGTGCTAATGCCAGTCTAGCTGCCGTGATTATGTGCAGTGTTAGGTATTTTATGTCTTTTCTAATATTCCCTTTAATCATGCGTAATAAGAAAACTTCTGGTTCTAATTCAATTTCTTGGTCTATTATCTCTACTATCCATATTTTTATTTTTTTTCCAATATTTCTTTATTTCTGGGCAAAGCCACCAAGCATGGAAGAAGGTACCCTGAGCTTGTTTACATTTCTAACAAACGGGATTTACATTTGGGTACATTTTCGCTAGCCTCGAAGGAGCTAGATAGTATCTATACCACATCTTGTAATGATTCTCCTTATATGGTACCGATTTTGTCATACTGTAGTTGTTTTCCCAAACCCTTTCCCATTCTTCTAACTGTATATTGTGCCCGATGTTCCTTGCCCATGCTATCATCTGTCCTTTGACCAGTTCTTCTGCCAGGTCGAATTCTAATAAATATTTTACATTTTTGAAATTAATGTACCTTCTTTTGATTCTAACAGTTTGTCTAATCTATTTGGTTTTGGATCTATTCCTCCCTCTTTTTGGTCCTTTTTATATCTAATTTTTATTTGTGAATAGGGCCACCAATCTATTGATATTCCTTGTTCATTGAGTTCTTCCCTTGTTTTCAAAATTCCTTGTGGATCTAATATTTCTCTATATCTTAACAGTTTTTGCTTTGTTGATATTTGGGGTATGTTATTGCTTCTATTGTTGATAGCCAACCGGGAATTTTGATATAGTGTTTGCTTTTTATCTCTTGCCATGTATTAATTAAGGATTTCCTAATGATATTATTATTGAAATGTTTATATATTTTATTTCTAGGGCTCCACAAAAAGGCATGCTATCCCTTCATTAAATCGTGACCTTCTAAATTTAACAATCTTTGATTTTCCAGAGTTACCCATTCTCTAATCCATGTTAAACTTGAGGCTTTATAATATTTCTCCCATGCCAGAAGTCCGAATCCACCTCTAGTTTTGTCATCTTGTTATATACTTAATTTAATTCTTGATTTTTTTTCCCTCCCACACAAATTTTGTAGTTATTTTGTCCAAATTGCTAAAAAAATTCTTATCTAATCTTATTGGGATTGTTTGGAATAAATAAAGGAGTCATGGCAATATATTTGATTTTATCATTGCAATTCTCCCCAACAATGACAATTTTAATTTTCCCCATTTTTCCAAATCCTCTTTTATTTTTTGGACCAAGGGTTCATAATTGTTCTCTTTTATTATTATATTTCTGGCTGTCAAGTTTATCCCTAGGTATTTCACTTTTTTGACTACCTGGAGTCCAGAGCCTTTTGCTAGTTTCTCTTCTCGTTTTGATATTATATTTTTCGTTATCATTTTGGTCTTTTCCTTCTTAATTTTTAAACCAGCTACCTTTCCAAATTCCTCAATCTCCTTTATTAATTTGGGTGTTGTTTTTAATGGATCTTCTATAGCGAAGACAAGGTCGTCCGCAAAGGCTTGGACCTTGTATTCTTCTTTCTTTATCTTTAATCCCTTTATTTCTTTGTTTGACCTAATTCTAATTAACAAGTTTTCCAGGGTCAAAATAAACAGTAGGGGTGACAATGGGCAGCCTTACCTTACTCCTTTATTTATTCCAAAAAAAATTGGGAAAAAAAATCTCCATTTACCAATATGCTTGCCTTTTGATTTTTATATATTGATGCTATCATTCTTGTGAATTTCTCTCTGAATTTCATATTTTGGATCTGCTGTATCATAAACTGCCAATTCACTTGGTCGAATGCTTTTTGTGTATCCAGAAATATCAGAGCTACTGTCTTTCTGGATGCATCTCATAGTATTCTAGAACATTTATTACCATTCTTATATTGTTTTATTTGTCTTGTAGGCAAGAAACCTTTTTGATCCTGATGTATTCTATTATTTAGTATTTTTTTCAACCTATTTGCAATTATACATGTGAAAATTTTATAATCAGTATTTAATAAGGAGATCGGACTGTAGTTTTTCATTAATGTTGTATCTGCTCCATCTTTTGATATCAGAAAAATATATCTTCCCTCCATGTACTTGGTAACCTTGCCTCCGTCAATGCCTCATTGTATGTTTCTAATAATATTTCATTTAGTGAATCTCCTAAGCTTTTATAAAACTCCACTGGGAGACCATCAGTCCCCGGCGTCTTATTATTTTTCTGCCTCTTCAGTATTTCTTTTAAGTCCCCTATCGCAATTTCCTTCTCTTTCTTCCTCTGTTAGTATTGGCATACCTTCCCCACTTAAGTATTGTTCTATTTCCTCAACAGTTACTTCTTCATAAAGCTCCTGGTAGTATTGAATTATTATCTCTTTTTTCTTCTCTAAATTCTGTTGGATTATACCTTCTTTATCCTGTAATTTCTGAATTATTTTTCCCTCTCTTTCCTTAACCTATAACCTAGCCACCTCCCAGGCTTATTTGCTTGTTCGAAATAATTCTGTTTTATATATTTCAATGTCATTGCGTATTTCCCCTGTTCTAATATGTTCAAATTATGTTTCGCTGCCATCCAATTTACTCTAATTTGTTCATCTCCTGGGTTTTCTTGTAGTTTCTTTCCCATTTTTGGATTTCTTCTAATCTTTGTTATATTCCTTTTCCCTTTCTTTTCTCCGTTTTGCATTATAGGCTATCGTTAGCCCTCTTACATATGCCTTAGTTGTGTCCCATAGGTTTTGTAAAGAGGTATGCTGTATTGTATTTACCTTATAGAACAATTCTAATTCCTTCTCCATATAGTCCTTATACTCCTTTTCTTTCAATAGCTGTGTATTCATTGTCCATCTACTTTTTTTCCTTCTCCATCCCTTCCATATCAACATTATGGGTTGTGATCAGCCCAGTTATTAGACAGTATTTCTACTGTTTCTATTTCTGAGATCATCGTGTTAGTTACCCATGCCATATCTAACCTGGACCAGGATTTATGTGGGTTTGAATAATATGTAAAGTTTTTAGCTTCGGGGTTATGAAATCTCCAACTGTCTACCATATTTAACTCTTCTGCCAAATCTATAAAGGTTCTAGGTAGTACATTTTTCTTATTTTTATTTCTCTGGTCACTCTTATAATCTTTCCTTACATCCATGATTGCATTAAAGTCTCCGGTTAAACATATATTTTCCATTTTCTGTTCTATTATTTTCTCATGCACATTTTTATAGAATTCTGATTGTCGACTATTTGGGGCGTATATGACCACCAATAAAATATTTTTGCCGTTAACTTTTAGCTCTATCATCACTGTTCTACCTGTCATGTCTGCATATTTTAAGTTGCTATCAATTCCTTCTTTAACATATACCACGAACCCTCTTTTTTTCTCCTCAGCCAATGCTGCATATACTTTGCCTAATTTTTTGTACTGTACATATTTTTCGTCCTGTTTTCTTATGTGTACCTCTTGGAGGCACACAATATCTGTTTTTTGTTTTACAATTTTTCTTAAAATTTGGTGTCGTTTGGATGGTGAATTGAGGCCATTTACATTCAGAGATAAAAATTTTAGGTTTTGTTCCATTTCTTAGTGGTTTTCCTGTTGTTTCTTTTTTGTTTCTTCCTGTTCCTTCTTTTTGCCTCTTGTTTGTATTCCTTCTTCCTCCTGAATCTCCCCTTCTTCCTCTTTTTCTCCTTCCTTTAGCACTCTTTCACGCTCTTGTCTGTGACTTCCTCTGGTGTTCCGTCCCGACTTCTCTTTGCTGCTGCTTGTTGTTTCAATACCCATGAATTGATCATATAAGTCTCTTGCTTTACTTTGTGAATCTATCCTTATTTTCTTTCCCTGCCACGTTACCAGCATTCCTTCTGGTGTTATCCATCTAAAGGGTATATATCTCTTGTTCAGTAAGGTGGCCAGGAACCAATAATCTTTCCGCAGCTCTCTTATTCTTTTGGGAATTTGCTTCAGTGTGATTATTTCTTTGTTCCTATAAAGCATAGGGTCATCTTTTGTTATTCTATATACAATGTCTCTAACTTTCCTCCTCACAAATCTTACATGCACCTCCCAAGGTAGTTTGTTTTGTTGAGCGTAATTTGTGTGGACTCTGTATACTTTGTCCAATTTGTTTATTATTTCGTCCTTCTCTCTTTGGAGGGCTTCTGCTATCATCTCTGCCATTACCAGTGTTAAATCCTCCTCTCTGTCTTCAACCATGTTTTGAAAATGTAAATAAAATGCATCTCTTTCCATTTCTAATTGCACCACGGTGTTTTCTAATTCTTTGTTTAGTCCCATCATTTTTGAGTCCAGCGATTCCAGTTTTTCTTCAGTCAATTTTGTTTTCTTCTCTATAGCCATTATCCTTTGGTCATTATTTTTTATAATTTCTTGTATCAAATCCATTTTTTCATCTATCTTCTGAATGTCATTTTTTACCTCTCTCTTAACCTCATCCATGTCCTTCGTGGTTTCTTCATGATTCCTGGTCATGCACATTTTGACCATGGTTTCTTGTATGGTAATTAGTGTGGCCTACATTGTTGGCATACTTAATGTGGTCGGCTGTTTCTCTTCCCTCTAGAATCCTCAGCGTCACTGGGAAGGCCGATGATCCTGCTAATATTGATGTGGTTTTCTTCCCTGATTTCAGTGTCGTTGAGATGGTAGTGGTCATCTCCTTAAGTATTCTGTATTGCTCCACCAATATATTATCTATCTTCTCCCAAATCACCATCCAAATTCTATGTAACTTCTTTCTTTTCCTTCCTTCTTTCTTTCTTTATCCTCCCATTATATTATACTTCTAACTTACTTTGATTTTCCCTTTTTCAGGTTCAATTTATTGGTACCTTAATACCTTTAAGATTTCTCCGCAATCAGACTCCTATTTTTTTTTCTGACAATTAATCAGTTAATCAATCTATCTATCTGTTATTCAGACAATCAGTTTTCTAATCTATTTGCTTTAAATATTTAGTTGTTACTATATAAATATTAAGCTTAGAATAGCGATATAAATACTTAAATAGTCAATACTTAATTGTATAATAATTATGTAGAAGTTACTAATAATTACAATGATTACTTATATTTATGAGATTTAAAATTTAAATACTAAATGTTAGATAGCAAAATAAATACTTATATACTCAATATTTCATTATAAAAGAGTTAATATTAATTACAATAATTAATTTTATGATATCTAATAACAAATTTAAATATTCTATAAGCTTTCAATAATAATAATTTACTTCCAAAAAAAGGGGTATATAAATATATGTAACTAATAAGTTAGTGTAAATATATAATTATATCCAAGAGAGGAGGGGAAAGAAAAAAGGAAAAAGAGAAATAGTATATTATCTAAAATTCACTGCGTCCAGGTTCTTCTATGTTTTTAAAGTGTCAATTTCCTTTTCTGGTTTTCGTTCCGAAATAAAGTAATCCAATATGGCGATCCGCAATCTTCACAGTCACTCACAAATGTTTCTTACTTTGCCAAACCCCCTCTTTCTTTCCATTCTCACCCCAGCAATCCAAACAGCTCGCGTTCCACTTTCACTATTTTAATATATTAATGTTTTAATTCAATGATCCGTTCTTTAATCTTTTCACTGGTTCTACAAATCATCCTCTTCAATTTTGATCTCCTGTCCGCTTGCCGCCCGCTTAAGCTTTGAGTCTTTCTCTTACCCTCTGCCCCTCCAAAAGTTCACCTTCTCCCCTTCAGGTTTCCATCAAAATCCCCTAAATTCCAATTGCTCGCCATCTGCTCACACCACCTTTCTCTGCACCGTACTCACTCTTCTGCTTCCCTTGATCTCACAGGGGCGTAGGGCCTTTGAGTCAGCCACACCGGCTGCTTTCTTCTAGTCTTGGAATGAGGGTCCTTCTTGGTGTGGCGGGAGATCGCACCTCTCCTCGCCTCCTCCGAAAATTCCCCTCCTTGTTGCCGGTCCCTCCAGGACCGATCTTCACCCAAAAAGGCACTAAAAACATAGAAGTTCAGCACCGGGAATCGAGAGCTTCTTTTCCCGTGCTGCCATGACCCTATGTCACCGCCGGAAGTTCCCCAACTCTATTATTCTATTATTCTATGTTACTCATACTGTATCTTCCAGAGATTGGAGGGCAAGGTTGTCTAAAGATGAACAAATATTTCAAACATATACTCTATATTGATCAATATGAGTTTTCTCATAACATTAATTAAGTTGCATATTTAATACTTCTCTAATCCCTGAGTATTTTGTTTCATAAAAGTAGGTGTGGAAATAAGGCATACGCCAGGGCCTGAAATAACTGCACCACTTACTAAGTGTATTCCTTTATTATTTAGAACAGAATAATTAAATAAAAGCAATCTTATGTCATATGTATCATTTCCAGAGGGGATTGCAATGACTGTCCACTGACAATATGAAAGTGGTTTTAGATAATAGATAGTCCTCTATCTATCTCATGTTACATATTAAGCTAGATATCTCTCTGAATTTGTATCACAAGCTTATTCCAAACTTCAGTGATTATTTTTGTCCTCCTTTTGAACTCCTGAGCTCATTAGGTAATTTAAATGCACATTAAATTACCAAGAACTCATCATAATACTCAGAGAAGGATAAAATCCCATGGAGAGATAAATTCATATCTACTTAGTATTCTGAGAGAAATGGTTTAGGTTATTTCCTATAAGAATTCAGCTATCAAATTTCTCAAGTGTCTGCAAAGTTGATGCCCCATACAGTAGCGTGTAGTATACATACTTTTAAAACAAACATCATTAATAAATGTATGTCTGATCAGAGACCAATGTTCCAAACAAACAATGAGGATGATTATTTAAAAAGCTATTCCAAAATCATTACATCAACTGCTATATAAAACTGTAGCGGCTTTTTCTGACTTTTCAGTTTAACAGTTTTCAGGTAGAAATATTGTCTTTTCTTTATCAGAACTGCATAAATTGTTAACTAAGAGAGACATGAATAAGTCAAGGATTTAGACTTGGATAGGGTAGGAGAAGTTGCAGAATCTGGGGGCATAGTTAGAAGAGGGATCAGCCGAGAATCCCTATGTAGTCATAAACAACTAAATCCAATCTCTCTTAAATTCCATTAGACTTTATCTAATCCCAGGCAGGTGTTAACCACTACTTGAGAAGATTCCTGTGCATAAGCAGTATTAGCAATAAATCAGTTTAATTGGACCTTCATGTGTGATCTTTTGTACCTGACAGGTAGGACATGGGAAATTAATTCAGTTGCCACTATAGAAATGGAGAGACATTATCTTTTATGGAGATATTGCCTCTCTCGCATTTCCCTTCTAGCACTATGAAAGATAGAGCATTTTGTTCAGCTAGAAAAAAGGCTTTATGTTCAGGATGGACAATTTATATGTAAGACACTTAGCATGAATGAAGTTCTTCTGAGCAAGCAACCTTTATAATAAGCAGAGAAAATTTTTTCTTAAGGTCAAAAATATATTGTTTTAGTTCCAAATTGGTTCTTTTAAAATCTGATGAAATTAAATAATGGGCAGAGAGGCCATGACATTTGAAGTTTCCATCCATCACTAACTTCTAGGAGAAGTTGTAGAATTGCCCTCAAGAATTAAGGAGGCCAGACATCATTCCATAAGGCCAATTTTAGCCAAAACTTTAGGTCAGAATCTCAAGCAAGCCTTAGTAGAAACTAACATAAATTCTACTGCAATGTTAGGAGCATTGCAGACCACTAATGTCATAAGCATATAGGACAATAAGCAAGTATATCTTCTACTAATTCTGTTGGTGACATTATTATGTCCTGCAATAATAACATTATTACATTAGATATGAGGTCAGGGCCAAGTTGGCATTGGGATATGCTGCATAATTTGGTTTCTCTATGTGTAGTACAGAGTCATCATCTTGTTGCTTGTTAGTATTTAAAATCTGATAGGTATTTGTAAGCATGTAGAAAGGCCAATTGTCTCTGAAAGAAAATCTCAATGTACAGAATAGGATATTAGAACTGATAATAAGTTTTGGTGATTTTATCTGAGAACTTTTTTTTCTTAAATTATAATACCTACTAATTAAGTTCAACACATCAAAAAGGCTACAGAAATAAACAATTACAAAACAGCATAATTTGTTTCTGCATTTTGGATTGGCTTTCACTGATCTCCTTTTATAGCTCTTTTTATACACTGAAGACTATTAAGTTCAGCTTTTTTTCTCTTTTCACAGGCAGAGAATTTGAAGGTGAAGAAGAGTTCCTGGAGATCCTGGGAATAACACGAGAGCAGTCAGGCAAATATGAGTGCAAAGCTGCAAATGAGGTTTCCACAGCAGATGTGAAGCAAGTCCGAGTCACTGTGAATTGTGAGTATTTTTATTTCCACCAAATCAGATATAATTTTTTTAAAAAGGAAAGTTGAATTTTGTGTATTATAGTGATGACAATCAATGAAAACCTCTTATGACAGAGGAAACAACACCTGCAAAGTTCAATTGGGAGTATTAGTGAACCAAATATGGAAAATCTCTTTTTAAAAAAAGTTTTTGGCCAATGAAGCAAAAATAAAATCTGAAAAAAAGACCGAATCTAAGAGAAAGCAATGTGAAATTCCCTCCTGTAACTCGATGAACACCATATGAATTAAACACAGAGCAAGGAAAAACCATAAAATAAAGAGCACTCGTGGTCATACATTCTGTGGTAACTCTTAAGCAAAACTTTTTAAAATGAGAAAAAAGTTATTAAAGAAAAGCCCAAACTGGGAGTATCACTGTACATGTAACATCTACCCCAAAATATGTATCTTAATGATATTTAAGATAGGAGTTTTTTTAAAAAAAATGAGAAAAGATAGTGTTTTTCAAGGAATCTGCTTATAAATGTCTATCAGAAATAACGTATAAACCAGTGGTGGGATTCAAATAATTTAACAACCACTTCTCTGACTTAATGATTTCTTCCAACAACCAGTTCACCAAACTGCTCAGAAAGTTAACAACCGGTTCTCCTGAAGTGGTGCGAACTGGCTGAATCCCACCACTGGTATAAACTATTTAGTAAATGCTAGATTAGGAAAATATAAATATGGAACTCATATTGTAACCTCTTTAGCTATCCAAAATAGACAGCTTTTTCTTTGTTTAAACATGGCTTAGATAAATCTGTTCTAAATCCCTAATTTAGAAATTTTGTGTCTGTGAATTGTCTGTGTATTTAGAATCTTTCAGTCTCATTTTTGCTTCTTGTAATTTATAATATATTTGTATTTTCATAAAAAGAAATTGGGCCTTGGATAATTATTTAAATATAAACTCTATGGATTTAAGACCTCAGAGAGACATATGACCTTATACCACCTGTTATGTGGTAATTGGCTAGTTTAGTTAGCTAATTTAAAACAATCAGAACAGCAAACTTTCTTTTTCTTGCAATGGTTGGTTACACTTTGTCAGATCTGAGAGAAAAACATCTATATAAATTTGATTTGCCCAAGTAATACAAAAAGGGGCTTTTTCAGAAGGTTCTGTTAAAATGTTAAACATAGAACTCATACCAGCAAAAAAGAAATGTGGACAAAAATTTATTCCATCCACTGCCAGTCTCTATTCTGAAACAACAGTAAGGCTGAAGAATAATGCTATCCATACATATGAATTACAAGTGAAGTTAAGAAAAGAGATTAATAGGATTGGTGGATTGTCTTGCTTTTGTTTCTCTTCTCACAAAATATCACATTATTGGTGGGGTTTTTTTTAACTTTTATCTATCAAGGGTTGGGCCAGAATATAGCAAGGTTTTTACAATGCAAGTTTAGCGACCTATTATACTGCCTGTATAATAAATTGCTGGCATTGGTGCTCAGTGCTGTAACTTATCAGAATGCTTCTAAACACAGTTCTGGTGCTATTTAGAATAGAGTAGAGTAGAGTAGAGTAGAGTAGAGTAGAGTAGAGTAGAGTAGAGTAGAGTAGAATAGAATAGAATAGAATAGAATAGAATAGAATAGAATAGAATA
>WNWU01000016.1:10596601-10697429 GCA_012654045.1 Ptyas mucosa
TAGAATAGAATAGAATAGAATAGAATAGAATAGAATAGAATAGAATAGAATAGAATAGAATAGAATAGAATAGAAGAGTTGGAATGAATCTTAAAGGTCTTCTAGTCCAATCCCCTCCTTAGGCAGGAAACCCTGTACCGTCTCAGACAAATGGTTATCCAATCTTTTCTTTAAAACTTCCAGTGTTGGAGCATTTACAACTTCTGGAGGCAAATTGTTCCACTGATTAATTGTTTTAACTGTCAGGAAAGTTCTCCTTAGTTCTAAGTTGCTTCTCTCCTTGATTAGTTTCCACACACTGCTTCTTGTCCTACCCTCAGGTGCTTTGGAGAATAGCTTGACTCCCTCTTCTTTGTGGAAGCCCCTGAGATATTGGAACACTGCTATCATGTCACCCCTAGTCCTTCTTTTCATCAAACTAGACATATCCAGTTCTAGCAACCATTCTTTATATGTTTTAGCCTCCAGTGCCCTAATCATCTTTGTTGCTCTTCTCTACACTCTTTCTAGAGTCTCAACATCTTTTTTACACTGTAGCAACCAAAACTGGATGCAATATTCCAAGTGTGGCCTTACCTAGGCATTATAAAGTGGTACTAACACTTCATGTGATCTTGATTCTATCCCTCTATTTATGCAGCCTAGAACTGTGTTGGCTGCTGCACACTGCTGGCTCATATTTAAATGATTGTCCACTAGGAGTCCAAGATCCCTCTCACAGTTACTACTATCGAGCAAGGTACCACATATACTGTACCTGTGCATTTTTTTTCTTGCCTAAATGTAGAACTTTACTCTTTTCACCATTTGAAAGAGTATTAGTAGTGGTAAAATCCACTTACCTTTGCTATCAGTTCGGGAACGGGAGCATGCCTCTTCTGCACATGCGCAGAAACTTCTTCACAGGTACAGATGGTAAAAAAACGGGACATAATGACATCCCAGTGTGTGGGCAGAGCCTCCCACCGTCGGTACTACCGGTTTGGCGAACTAGATAGAACCTGGGGGATTTCACTGCTGAGTTTTAGGTCCATGTGCCCAGTTGACAAATATTGTTGCTGAGAAAATTGTTGCATGAAGTAGGAACCTAAGTAGAGTTGGTTCACTTTATACCCCTTCTCTGTACCTATAACCTGTTTGCTGGACTATCAATTAAATACAGGTTAATACAGCTTGTTCAAATGATTGCTAAACTTATGTTTATAAGACATCTGTGAGAAACATGACAAGTCCTATGAAAAGCTCTGGTCAGGAAATAAATAGGATAATTCTTCTGTAGAAACCAGCCCCAAGCCAAAGCTGCTATGGAAGGCCATTCCCAGTCACAAAAAGAAACGGGACCCTGTAGTGGTTTAAACTTAAGTTTAAACTAAGAGAAGCCAGACAGATTCCAATTTCTGACCATGTCGGCAAATACTTCATTGGTGAAGTAGCCTGAATGTATATTTGCGGAGAAAAATAAACCTTATTTTGAACATGGAACAAGATAAGGATAACTAACCTGCCTCAGCTACACTCAGAGGACATGGGAGAAAAAAGGGTAGTGGGTCATATTCATATCATGTTAGAGGACCATGAGGATGATCCCATATTATGACAAAAGAACAGAAGACCCGAGCCTAAATTACACACTTAGTTTAAATTCCTGGCTAACCTGTGAAATTGCTTAATGTCCAATATATTATTCCAGCTTCTATTTCCTTATTTTAAAAATACAAAACTACTTTGAAAAAAAAAAGATCAAATTACAATTTTTGAAAGAGAATTAATGTAGCAAATTCACTAGTTTAGCAAGATCATTTCTAGTAAAAGCCCATCACTAGCTAAAGATACTTTTACACAGACACCATTTGCATTCAATTTAGCTCAGAATAATTCCTGTCCCCATTTGATTTCTGAATACTGTTGTTCGGTGTTTCTTATCCAACCTGCATACCTACAGAAAACCAAGAAAAAAGTGCAGATATCAATATCTAAGAAATATACACCTCATCCCATTTCTGCCCTGTCTCCTTATGTTTGTTTTCACAGTAAGAACAAAAAATGAACTGTTATGGACAAGTCCACTCCTGATTAGCCAAAAAGATTAGTGCCATTTTCACAATGCTTCCTTGACTTTGGTGGAGAGGAAGGAAAACTGGCATGGGGACTGAGATGGAAGTTCACATCAGTGGAAACCATCTATTGTCAATCCTCAACCATATATCTTGCAGAAGGTTCTTTGTTTTGTTTCTGAACTTGAAGTTAATTGCATTCAGTTATAGAAGAAGTGAAAACACTTGATAGCGTTGCAAAAACTCAGATGCTGATGCAGAACTGGCCAAATACTAAGTGTGGAAGTTAAAGCATAAAAAACCATATTAATTATAGTTGTTAGATGAGCTATGGGGGCAATACAACAACCTAAGGCTCTTTTTCTAACTAACTACTCAGAGTCTAGATGTAAAAGTGACACAGCTGAGTCATAGTCAACTATAATGTGCATATGCATGCATGCATCTGTTTGATTAGAATATATTATTTTTTTTATAAGGCTACAGCAGATGTAAATTGTTAAGCACTTTGTGTTACATCCAGAGATCCGCCTGAATCATGGGATTGGGCTGCTAGAGGATGACCTTCCCATTCAGTGCTTTCTTGTACAGCTAAAAGCACCTTATAAAAAATCTACAGGATCAGGGACCCTGCTGAATGAGGAAGAGACAGCAGGTGGTGATCATAGATAATTAGGCAGACTAGCATCTGCGGAAGTTATTTTCATGCAAGCTGCTTCTTAGATTCATTAGGATTAGATCTCTTAATTTTATACATTATATATTAGAAAAGCATGGTATCAGTAGCTCTGGTAAACTACTTTTTAACCTAACTTCATCATATGTAATTTGTGCTGAAGTCACACAATCAGAGACTTCAAAAGTATTAAGTCACCAAAGTCAACCCTCCATTTAGTGCAGAAGTACAAATTAAAGCATTGCAAGCAGAAAATCTATCACCAGCCTGTGCTTGAAGGCAGCTGGTAAAGGGCATCTTACTGTCATCCTAAGTAATTGATTCCATTGTCAAATTGTTTTACTGTTAGAAAGTTTTTCATAGCATTCAACTGACATTTGCATTTATGCCATTATCCTGTGTCCAGTACTCTGTGATGACAAAAGATATAAGGCCTTTAGTCTGAATCCTTTCGGATACTTGAAGAACACTATCGTAAACCAAATCAGTGTAATCCTTTTCCAAGTTTCCGTGATATCTTTTTGTAAGATTTAATTTACAGTTCCTTGATCACTCTCATGACATTCTTTGGATTTGTTCCAGTTTGAATCTTTCTGAAAGTCTGATATCTCAAACTAGGCACAGGTAGTTCTCAACATGCAGCAATAATTGAGCCTAGAATTACAGCTGTAAGTCATGCTGGTTGTTGAGCGGGTCATCAGATGACCATGCCTGATTTTAAGCATTTTTTTGCCTAAAAGCTTTTTTGCAGTGGTAATGCAAAACACCATGGTTATTAAGCAAACATCATGGTTATTGAACAAACGCCATGGTTGTTAAGTGGATATCCATTGTCCACAATATATTATATATATATATATTTGCCAGAAATTAGAAATAAATGTCAGTTTCTGGCAAAAAGTCATAAATCATAGTCATGTGGCTGTGGAACACTGCAAACAGCCATAATGTGTGCCAGTTGCCAGGTGCCCAAAATGTGATCACATGATCTGGAGGTGTCGAGAACTACCTGTAAAGAATTCAAGATATGCTCTGGCCAATATAGTCCTACTAGGCTTAGCAGAATTCATAGTTTTTGGAAAAACAAACAAAGCCAATATGTTTGTAGGAACTAAATATAAGAAGATCAACTCTGAGTAGGAATCATGATGTTGTTTGTTCCAGATTGCTCCAACCTGGTGCCTTTGTGATGTAGTGAACTTCAAATACCAGAGCCAGCAATTAATGTGTAAAATGCTTACTCATGAGGATTATGGAAATTGATGCACATTTGAAGTGCATCAAAGTAGATTGTAGAAGATTGTGGTGGTCCTCTGTGGTCCTCTGGTGATTCAAAAGCTCTTTTCCCAGAAGCCTCTGCATCTTCTAGTCCTCTCTTGCTTTGGAGTGGTAGCTTGTAGTTCTTGCTGCCATCAGTTATCTTCCAGAAAGCACCTTTAATTGACATCCCCCAATCCTGGTGTGAGAGAGATAGAGTTCATTTTGGGTGATTAAAAGATCAAAATACAAATGTAGAAACTATATCTGTAATGCTACTTGCTGACTGTATGGAATAGAAACATGGTGAACATAGGATTCAGCCTTCTCTCTCCATGCCTTTGGGAGATCAAACCAATCACAGAGGAAATAAGCAAAAACTTAATTAAAAAAAGATAAACACGTAAAGCCCTTTTTAAACATTAAATATCAAAATGAAAATAGTAGATGTGGAAAAAATAAATTTCAGATAAATCCCAAGGGGGGGCTGCTCTGTTATGAACAGTGGTCTTTCTGGCAGAATCTCTGACAAAATGCTGGAGAGGTTTCACTGCGTTATTATACATCACAAGAGATTCTGAAGAAAAACTTACAGCTTTTGAAAACAGCCTTAAGGATGGAGAAAGGCTAAAATTATGGCCAATTCCCTAACTAGGGCAGAAAAATAAAGAACACAGGTCTTACACAATACTAAAAATTGAAATAAAAATCCTGGATAGCCATTTTAACTATTTCTACAGAAACAGAAGTTTTCTGAAGAAAAGTTCTTATTTGTTGGATTTAGTTGCTTCCTGTTTGATTCAAACTGTTAACGTCTGTTGGGGAGATCAAAAATGTCGCTCTCTCCTTCCTTATATCCTCTGCTCTTAAAGAACCAAACTTCCCCCCCCCTCTTAATCTCCAGGAAAAGGAGGGGGCTTTATATGATTATTGTCACTTGAGTTTGTCCCATGAGAAAGAAAAGAATGTGAAGTAGGAAAGGACACTGTAGATATTATGATGTAAAGAAACATTGGTCTTATTTACTTTTCAGTCAGATTATCGCTTTGAACGTTATTTTGATTCATTAGGATTTATATATGCGATTATTCATGTAATAGATATTTTCTGCCGGAGAAATTGCACTTTTTTTTTTACCAGTGCTATCATTTTAAACATACTTATTAAAAAATTAAAACCCACAAGAGTACAAGGACTGTAATCAGAAACAATATTAAATACTCATAAACATGTTGATTGTAACTATAAGTCAGGTACAAGGGAACCCTGTACTTTGAAAGCAGGTAGTTTTCTAATGTTTTCTTTTTTCCTTCTTTTGTATATTAATATGTTAATTTCTTCTTAGAATAAAAAGAAATAGTGATGAAATTAATATTTTTCAGAGTTTTGTAAAGATTTTTCTTTTCAAGGATATAATGTTCTCAGTTCAGTACAATCAGTTCATACATTAATACCATATTGCCATTTAATTTTTATTACAGTAAACTTTCTGCTTACTGTTATTGTATCCTTTTTTCCTTGCTTTTTTTTCTTTTCACCTCTTTGTTGTTATTTAAAATGTTTTAATAAATAAATGTTGAGGAAAAAGGAAAAGAAAGAAACAGTATATACTCAGGATTATTATTTTATTATTATAGGTATTCTGAATCACATAACAAACTCCTAGATATAACAGTCATAAAAAGTTTACCTTTCTACCTTGATTTCATTTGCACTGGATTTCAAATAGAACTTATTTATATTCCCACAAAAAATAAATAGAATAAAACCAACTAAAGGGTGAAGCATCTACTGTATGTAAACCTGAATGGAATTGCAGTATAAAATATTGTAGCCTTCCTCCAATAACTTCTTCTGGATTGTTTATTATGTTAGTTTATTTTTTTCATAACAAACATATGACTTCTATTTATTATAAAGACAAGGTACAGAAAGTATCTCGGTAATTTAATATGAAATGCTGAAATTGCTGTCTTCTGACAGCTCACACATGTATATGCATGTGTGTTCAATTTTCTTCTGTGTTCCTAATGACTGTTTATTTCTGATGTTTTGAAGGTTGGGGTTTTTTTTTCCTTACAGTATTAAATACCTCCAAACTATTTTTTAAGAATCCATCATATATGGAAACATAGTTAGCCTTCTACCGTGGGACAAATGAAAGCAGCAAGGATCTTGTTTTAAGATCACAATAATAGGGGTCCATAATATTATCATAATAAAGAAGGAAGGATAGTGCAATTCATCATTTTCCCACTTGGTAGATCTCATCTTGTTAATCAAACATCGTGCCTTAAAACAATATATGAAAACAAATAAGGAATGGATATATGTTCATGGCCTTTGTGCATTGTAAATAAAGGGTGTGTGTGTGTGTGTGTGTATAAGAAACTTCAGTACAAGAATTATTGCTACTGTAATGAACATCACAATTACAAAAATATTTGTTGCATTTAAAGACGTACAACTGGAATCTAACTCATTTAGTATAGGAAGGTTGAAAGTATTGGCAATGGGAGTAACATAAGCAAGAGCATTTAGATTAGGGCTAGGTTCAGGGGTGGGATTCAGCTGGTTCGGATCGGTTCAGGCAAGCCAGATGCTAATTTTACATCTGGTTCGCTGAACCGGTAGTTGCAAGGTCTGGCTGGCCTCTGGAGGGCTTCCGGAGCCCGGGGGAAGCCATTTTTGCCCTCCTGGAAGCTCGAGGAAAGTCTCCGGAGCTTGAGGAGGGTGAAACCCCCATGGTGCAGAAGGCCAAATAGGCCATGCCCACCATGGCCACACCCACCCAGCAACCAACCTGTTGCTAAAATTTTTGAATCCCACTTCTGGCTAGGTTGCTCTAAAATCCAAGAGTTATTCAATTTCAAAAGATATATTGAAAGTAGAAGGATAAAATCAGCAAGTCTTCAAAGTCTTATCTAATATCTGAATACTCGCTCTTTTGCTTTCACAAAGCAAAAGCAAGGTTTTATAAACCTTGTTCAACTGCCTACTAGTGTGATTTCAATAAATTCTATAGAGTATGGTTGCTTATTTTCAGGTTTTAGGGATGATAATGAGGCCAAAAATATCCCAGTTGTAAATGTTGTCTTTATTATTTAACTGAAGCTTATACAACACTGTATAAGGAGAAATCTGAATTAAAAATAGACTCAAATACACACATTTAAGCTCACACTAAAGGCCTTTGTTTATTTGAGCTGTCATTGCACATTTTATTTAACAGTAGCTAGAAATAAAAATGTGCAACACTACCATAACACTTCAAATTGCAAATCTAGCACTTAGTGATTTTCTATGAGGATGATGATGTTGTAGATCCTAATAACTTGTGAAAAAAATGTTAGAAATTAGTTCTTCTTCCCAAGGAGCTACCTTTGATTTAATTGAAATTTTCTCTTACTGCCTAAAATTACTCTGGCCAATTCTACCCAGGTCCATCCTATTATTCACCAGTATAGGCCATGATGTAATTTCAGAAATGTTGAAAGTATAAATTCAAAATTAATGTGGGAACTATGCCTGAAGTTGAAATGCGATCATAGTACGTAGGCAGAGGAAGGTTTAAATTGACAATTTGCACTGCGTTCAAATATGAGCAATCACAGAAGGCATAGTTTGCTTCATCAGTTGTGCACAATTTTTTATTCTTACATTTTGGGTTTGATATCTTTATCCTTGATTTGTTCATTCTAGTTGTTGTTTTTTCTTCTTTTAAAACATATAGTAGCAAGAGGCAAATTATGAGGTCTAATTATGTAGAAGCCACTAGAGAAGTTGGTCCTTTAAGTTTGGAGTAAGAAAGGGACATAGCTCAGTGAATAAGCATACACATTTTACCAGCAGATAATCACAGAGCTCCATTCATACATTTCTAGTTAAAAGGATCCAGATGTGGGTGGTTTAGAAGTGGCATTCACAAAGAGAAATGCTGGGATAATATGATAAAAGACTCTTTCCGTTATTGCATAAAATGGCTAACAACCCAAATCTATATGCTACCACTATAAAAGCAGCATTTTATATAAGACAAATCACTATGGGATTTGCTTTTTCTCCCATACACTCATCTTTTTCATCTTTATATTCTTTACTATTATTACAACCCACAATATTTTTTAATGAAATGCAGTGCATCCACAAGATTTTGTGGATTTCATTCACAAAATGTGTGCATAAGCTTCTAGTATGGGAACCATTTAGTACCTCATTTCCAAACCAAGACTGACATGTAAGGTGCTGTAGCTGGAACACATAATACAACATACATTTTATTTCTTGTCCTTTCTACACACTAAATATTATTTTTAGACTGAAATATTACACTGATCTCTCAGGAAAAGGAACAGGGTGATTATGTCAGCTTTTGAATGTGTTGTCCTTTAATTCTGTAGATATATAAGTATCTATAGTATCTGATCAAGCATCTAGAATGTCTTTTTTTAAGTATTGAGAATATGGCTAATATAAAGATTGCAGCTGAAAGTAAGGGAATTCCTGAATCCTGTTTAGCTTTCAGAACTGTATAAAGATATTTACTCATTTTGTGATTTATTTCCTACATTAGGTCCAGTGGAACAAAAAGTTTTCAATGATGATAGTAAAGAGACTGCTAGATTTAAACAATATTGTTATTCATATCAAATAGAAAACCTTCCTCTTATATTTACCAGAACACCTTTAAGGATAAGTTACAATGACAGATAAATAACTGATCTAAAGTCATTCATGACTCAGGCATATTTGATCTGAATCTTCCAGGTTCTGATTTAACAGAAATGTTTATATATTTATATTCATATAAATGTTCATATATAATCCCATTCTTCCATAAGCATTTACAGGAATGCTTATGGAAGAATAGGGACTATTTTATGGTATGTCTGAGGACTGGACATAAAATAAGAGTTTTAGAGCAAATTGCTCCCACCCTGAAATTTATTTTTCTGGCACAAATTTGGGTAGATTGTTTCCTCTCTAAGTTTGCTGGCATTTTCAGTGATGAGAATGATGTATGTTCCATAATTGCTGCCTTCTTCATACTGGCTTCACTATTTCCTGCCCATATTAATCGATTTCATTACATTCTGATGCTTACAAATCATAACGAAACCTGAAGATATGCAAGTTTGAATGGCTCCTACTAGGCACACATTGATAGCAGTGACATGAGCCAGTCTTTCTCTCCTGCAGACCCGCCAACTATCACGGAATCCAAGAGCAATGTATCTGCTACAGGGCGGCCAGTTTCACTTAAGTGTGCAGCTTCTGCTGTGCCTACGCCTGATTTTGAATGGTACAGAGATGACACTAGGTAATTATGCTATTTATCTTCTTTCTGTTGTCTCTGATGTCTAGCTTAAAAATGTTCTCTTTATACTCAATGCTCACTTTCCAAAAATTCCATCACTCATCTTCTTTTTTTCTTTCAACATTCCACCCACTAGCCGTATGACCACAAGTTAGCAACAAACACAGGTATGGTATCTGTATAATATCAGTTGTGCTTTGAATACAAGCTCCACACATATTTGAAGGGAGTGCTAAGCATCTAAATAAAGGTTTGCAACATAGTTTTGCAAGATTTAGATGAGAAAGGTCTATCTGAATTGTGTTGAAGTCTTGATACAATAAAATGGTTAATTTTTTAAATGCCACAAGGTTCTTTGGTGTGTTTGCTGAAAAAGACTAGCATAGCTAGAAAAATGTCAGCTAGAAAAATAATTAATTATGGGGGAGGATTGGAAAAGAAGAGGGGTAAAGCAATGTAAAATAGAATAGAATAGGATAAAATGTTATTGGCCAAGTGTGATTGGACACACAAGGAATTTGTCTTGGTGCATATGTTCTCAGTATACATACTGAGAGCATATGCAAATCTTACCACATTATTTATGAATTAATGAAAAAGATAATTTAAAAAAAAACAAGAATAAACTTGTAGATAACAAATTATGTAACTTTCATAGTTTTCTCCCTTTCATTCTCATATAATCCCCTGTCTGTATCAAAGTACCCTTCTCATTCCATATCTGTCTGCAGTCTGCATTGAACTTTAAAATCCTCATACTTACCACATACAAAGAATACACAGTATTACTGTATTTACCATTGACTTTTCTTGATTCTCAGGATAAATAGTGCCAATGGTCTGGAGATCAGGAGCATAGGGAGCCAGTCCTTCCTGACAGTGACCAATGTCACTGAAGAACATTATGGCAACTATACCTGTGTCGCTACCAACAAACTGGGAATCACAAATGCTAGCCTATTTCTTTACAGTAAGTATGGAAGCGAAAAGAAAATATCTGAGTGAATTTCACTGTTGTAGTGAAAAGGATGCTCTGTAGATAGGACAATCTTGGGTCCTAAAATGAATTAAGCAAAAGAAAAGAGAAAGCGAAAACAGCATTCTACTCCATTCTCATATCCAAAAATAAAATAAAATAGGAAGATCTCCTTCTTTAAAGTCAGGCGCTCACTTCTAAGTAGCATTGCTTAGATTTTCAGTGTAAATTTATTTAGTTTCCAAGACAACAAATCCAGTTCCATTTGGAAATAATACTATTAAGTGGTATTATTCATAATTACATCCCAGCCTTAAACTAAAATTAGTGTGATTGAAAGCCATCATCAAGATATATAGTATTGGTATTAGAAAGCAGCTAACAGAGTACAATTATTGTTTTAATTATTGATGAAATGTAATTTGACAACATGGAGAAAAACATGCAAGTTGAAATAAGGACAGAAAAGTTTTCTTTCAAGACACCTCAAAAGAAGTTGAAATCATAGATCAAAATCTAATAAAGGAATGTTGTTTGGGTTTAAAGGTTGTTTTCATGAGCTGTGAGAAAAGATGAATATAGTCCATTTGTAAAAAAAAGAGAGAGAGACAGAGAGAGAGAGAGAGAGAGAAAGTCAATCTTAACCACAGCTAGATACATATTTTTATAAAACATATATAATGTTTGACATGGTCCTGAGACTAACTTTCCATCATTCCCAAGTATAAATCATTAATACAAATTTCTATTTGCACTACCAAACAAATGAAGGTAATTCTATAGCCTTAATTGTAGGCATTTTGAAACAGTGAACAAAAAAAAGTGAAAATAAAGCAAATGCCTTTTGGTATAGGTTTACATTTTTCAACTTAACTTTTTTGTTAAGAAAATAATCAAGCCGAGAAACAGGTGCAAAATGTATCTATTTAAGCACATATGCATGAATGCATTTTCTGAGTTCCAATTTATCTTTTTTTAATCTTTGATAAAAATAGAATATAAAAAATCAAGTTATTTCTTAACTCAGCAAGGTCTTTTAATAGTCTTTTCTTGGAAACATAATCAAGAAAGACAACTATACCATTAGGCAGCTGAGGGATAGTTAGCAGCTGGGAGGATAGAGTGACTTGTAGAAAATTTACCCTTCAATAAAAATACCCCTTAACTTATTAGCCCTAGTGCACAAGAATACATTGTTCAAAAAGATGTAATTCTAATGACAGACAATACTTGAGACTATGATTCGTTGTTGAATGGGGTCCAACACTTTCTTGACCATTGTAGTAGGCCAACTAATTTAAGCTTCAAGTCAGACTAAAATACATTATTTCATTCTGTGTTTTATCTTGGAGATCTGTAATGGATTATACTTCTTTGGGGGGTTTTCAGCAATTTTCAAGGTCTTTATCCAGTTAGCACAAACCATTTGAATGAGTCATCACCTTTTATCTCTGACTTCAGAACTTATAGCTTTTGAAAAATATAAACCAATAATATGGCTAAGAACAGATGAGCACCGTTGATACTTTTATAAATAGCTAGGTAAATGGAACTATAAGGCAAAGATGGTCTTAGGAGGTTCATTGGTAAATGTGCCTCAAAAAGCAGATTTGGAAGCACAGTGCATGAGAGCAGAGACCCAATCACTCATGTTTCCTTACATCGACAAATGCTTCAATTATTACTCATGACGTCAAAGAAATAAACCAAAAGCAACTGCTGTTCAGATCATCCTTGAAAGTTGCTGCAGTTTTGTTTGACTTTAATTGTCTCAAACGTATCACAGGAAGAAGTAGATGAAAGGAAAGGAAAAGAATAAAATAAACAGCCATTGTAAATATGGAACATTATTTTGACTGTGTGTATCCTGTACATATTGAAGCAATGTTGAAGCAACAAAAAGAAAAACCACACCTAAAGTATAGATTTACAGATATAAACAATGAAGTTCTAGCCTTTTTAGCCTGGATGCTCAACAGCTACCAAAGTTATTCCTTCCTTTATATTCTCTTTCATTTCATTTCCAAGTTATCCTTTTGCTCAATAAAAGAAGCAGTAAAAGAGGAAAACAGAATATGTATCAGTTTTCAAGAATTTGTTTTTGCAGAAAGGAAAGAAAAAGAGAGACCTGCTGGACTTTCTGTTTTGCAGAAGGAATTTCCTGGTTCTAAGATATTTGTCTTTCTTTAAATAAAACCTAGCTATTCTTTGCAGTAGGAAATGTGCAGTGGACAAAAAACAGGAAGATCTATTTATGGGCAAAGGCTGATTTTCTTTCAATCTTTCTTTTTCATTGTGCCTGTCTTAGCCCTGGTAAACGCTAAAGGACTAACGGAACTCTTCCTACGCCTTCTGAAAAGACAACCTGATTAATTCAGTAGGACTTATTCTCAGATAAGTAGGCTTGAGTCAGCACTGTAAATCAATGAAAGCAAAAGACTATATATTGTTTAACAATTCCCTTTTTATGTGGTCTTCCAAAAATAATATGAATTAGTAGAGATTTGTGGATCACCTACTTTCTTCTTCAGTCAGATACTTCACATTTTATAGAGCAAAGAATCTGGTAGTACTTTTTAAAAACAAATCTTGTTCTGAAAGATTTATGCCCTTTAATTAGATTTGCTAGTCTGCAAAGATACTTTCATACTCCTTCTGATTTTTGGTTACCACAAACTAACATAGCTTTCCTCCTACAAGGACATCTCTTATATGTCATTCTGCTTTGGCGAAGTGTCAGGATGGGGTCAGGCACTTACTTCATTAATAGCAGTTGCTGCATATAGTAGACAGTTGCTCTTATCAAGGCACAGTGAGAAGCAAAGAAAGGGTTTTTTCCCCTACACATTTCAATGAGTTTCTTGAAATAAAACACTTTTTGAAAATCTGCCCAGTCCTTTTGATTGGGTTTATATATTTTGTTTTGTGCCTTCTAATTGCTCCATTTTACAATGAATAGTACCAAGAAGGCTTTCTAGCAGGCAGATTCTCACTGCTTCAACAGGCTCCTGAATATAAATAGTAGTAGTAACAGATTGGAAGAAGCATTTGGCCAGACTTCTATTAGTAACATACATACCAGCAAGAACAAAAGTGTTATGCTTTATTTTATTTATTTTTTTGCCTGTTCTCTGTTTAGAAATTACTATCATACTCTTCCAGCCAATGCTTTAAATTCATAGTTATAAAAGGGGTTTGGTTTAATTTTTTATTGAGAAAAAGAAATTGAAGAATACTTTCTCTGGTTTGGCTATAGAGCAGTCTAGATGTCTGAGAAAGTGCTATGAGGGCCAGTCAATATCAGAACTTGGGCTGGTGTCACTATTTGATAATAATGAATCAAAGTTAGTAAACTACAAAGGTTCAGAGTTCCCCATACTATCTAGATTTTGCTCTGATATAAATGTCTCAAATATGTTCTACCTCTCTGTAGGTTCCTACTGGCATATTATATACAAGATAATGTACAATACAGGTATAGCAATGTGGGAATACCAGAATAGCTCATTGTCCTCAAGTGAAACCTATTCTTCACATTTAAACAAATCTCTCACATTGCCCATAGAGAATAGAGAAAGTTAGTATTGATGTGTCTGAAGACCCATTAATTGAAAGCTGGATTGTCTGTACCTGGTACAAGTAGTCCTGGACTTACAACCATTCTTTTAGTGATCATTTGAAGTTACAAAGGCATAGAAAAAAGTGATACGACTGTTTTTCATACTTAAGATTGTTGCAGCATTCCCTTGGTCACGTGATCAAAAATTTTGATTTCATTTCATTTATTGGATTTATATACCGTCCAACTCCCGAAGGACTCAGGGCTTGGCAACTGGATCATATCAGTGACGGTTGCAGTATCCTGGGGTCATATGATCAACTTTTGTGACTTTCTAACAAGCAAAGTTAATTGGGGAGCCAGATTTACTTAACAACCATGTTACTAACTTAACAACAGCAGTGATTCGCTTAACAAATATGGCAAGGACGGTTGTAAAGTGAGGCAAAACTCACTTAATAACTGTCTTGCTTAATATTGAAATTTTGGGCTCAATTGTAGTGGCAGGTCAAGCACTACCCATACTATCCTTCAAAAAGAAGCAAGAAATAGATAGGCTTAAATTTTTTGGAATTAAATAAGAATGTTCTGATTTTCATATGCAAGCAAGAAATAAGGAAAAGCTCCACCAAAAGCACATCCAGGGACAAACAGAAGAAATAGAATGAGTCCTTCTCTTTTTCTAATGGTTTTCTTTTCTTTTCTGAAATTAACACATCAAACATATAATTTCTAAATACAGCCCCAAAGAGGAGCCTTTGTCTAGAGAATTTCCTGTTTCCTTGGGAGATATTGATCACAAAGAAGCGTTATGATATCATACCTATTGTCTGATAAAATTGATTTCTCAATTTTGCATTTATTTGGTGTCATGAAGGTTTAAAAGAGCACATGAATAGCAGAACATTCTTATGTAATTCTAAAATAATTTAAACCATCATACCTATGCAGACAATAGTAGGGGTAAATCCTAACAAAGATCAAGTATATTTTAGGTTTCTACCTTCATTTAAATGTTTATTCTCAAAACCATCTGAAGAACAAATAAAATCAGACTGGGATCAGTCCTAGAACCTAATTCCTATATGTTTTCAATATAATGTCTGCGACAAGACTATATTCTATTGTGAGAGAAAAAGCAGGACAAGTGGATATATTCCTGTCCCTCTATGTACACTCATTCATTCAACATCACCTTAACATACATACAGGCTCAAGGCCTTAGTATGACTTCCTAAAGTTTGCTATAAGGTAGGGAAAATATAGTTATTTTTACAATGAAATTAAAAAAAAAGAGATCCCAAGAAACTGGCCGTCTGAATTGTGCAAACCGAGCAGACTTACAACTGTCTCAGCATTTTGAAAATATGAAAATGTGGTGTTTCTATGCATATACACATGTGCTAAAAGGAGCACAATTTATCACCCTCCAGCTTTGTAGAAACATTAGACTTCAGAATAAATCCTGGTGCTTACTTTGCAGCCAGAAGGGGGGAAATGCATTACACAAAGCAGCTGTTACCAATTGGGGAGCCATTTGCTAATGCAGGAGGCTGAATTATTGTTTCAGAAGATATGAAGGAGTGGTATCCTTAAGTTCCTGTACAATGCCATGAAAAGATATGACTATTTTAAAAATGAGAGGTGTTGCTATGTTTACATTGTCATAGGTTCCAAAACATCTTTTTAGAACTAAATCTAACATTTCTAGCATTAAGTCAGAGGACGTACACATATATGTACCCATCACATATAGTACATACCTGTCAACATTATTCCATTTTCTAGTAAGCAGTATTTTGCAAAGTTCAGAAGAAGCATAAGTTTTAGGCAAAAGAAATTGGAAACATTAAAGTAATTCTAGTTTACACTAACTCTGTTCACCATCCCTCCCCATACCTTTAGGTTTATTGTGAGAAATCTGCTCACTTAAAATACTAGTTGATTGGAGACAGTTGAAGTAAAGTAACCTACATAGGGATTTGCTAAACATCCATACTTTCATCACATCCATTTATCACTTCATATATTGCCTTTTTGCATTTAAGGTTGTCAGCTCACATTTTGAGGAACTTGTCAACTTCATCCATCCATGATTTTTTTGGTCGTCTTCTTTCTCTCAGCCCATTCATTCTTCCTTCTTGCATTTGTTTTCTAATTTTTTTCTCAATGCATGACCAAACCACTTCAACATACTTATTTTTTAGATCTTTTGTATTATGCACTCAGTTTTGCAGTGTTTTCAGACATCCCCATCCAAAGATTCTAATAGTTAATAACTAATTTCTAAATGTGATTATAAAATGAAGTATGCAAATGTAGTGTCTTTTTAAGGTATCAACTATGGTTTGAGTAAGATGGCTACTTTATCCTCTTCAATGTCAACTCTCTCAGGTAAATCAGCCAGGAAACAACTAGATGAGCAAATTCTATTTTATTGTAAAGCTAAATTAAATCTGAAGGTGCAAACTTCTCACTGCCACTTTAACTACATCATCAATTAGACTAGGTCCTTCCTAAGTTTCTTTCTCTGTCTATTAAGCCATTGGGGCCACCTCCCTCTCTTGTCTGACTGTTTCCTAGATAGTATCTCTTCCTTTCATCCCCCATGGTCATCCACATATTCCATTACACCCAGGGTTCAAAACTAACTAGAGATTACTGTCTTACAGTCTCTTTCTTTGTCAGGAGAGATTCCATGAGCCAGTGTAGTCATCATCTCTTTGTTCTTCACCATAATCATTTTTTCTAGTTTTCATCTTCACTCTTCCTTTCCTTCCTCTCAAACTAAGCATCCATTCATTCATGAGACTATCACTTGACCGTACTGCACACATTTCTAAGCTGTTTTCAATTTATTTTTTCTAGACATATTCAACCGACACTTTCATATAACAAGTTAGGCAAAAAGCATGCTCTTAAAACAGGCATTTTAGTTTCTTTTAATAACCAAAATCAATCTGTAACTTCTCTGATTTTTCATGTCATGCTTGCCTCAAGCATTTTACTCAGAGGTATAGTGTCACACAGAGTAACAAAATAAGTTAGAATCATTAGGGCAGTGCTAGAGTGGAATAAGAAAGGTGTCCCACAGCAGGCAGCAGAAAGGAAATGTAGTTTTTCACAAAGCGAGGCAGTAATGAGGCCAGAATGCTTTAGAATAACCACTTGTGAAGAAGTGACTTGCCAACTGTGTGAGAAAAAAGCAAATAGGCTTATGTTATTTAAACACACTAAATAACAAGAAAATCTTATCACTGAAGCTGACTGTTTTCCCTTAACAATAAGCCCCCATGGCTCCATAAACACTAACTTTCAGTCTAGCTGTGTATTTTCCAGGCAAAAAGGCAATATCTTCTTGCACCTGCTGAGTGGTAAAACACTCGCATCAAGGCAGTTAGCGTAGGGAAATCTGTCATTATTCCCAGGTATGTACTTGACCTTCTGTTTCCTGATTTGTTTATGGACTTTCCAGCAAGTCCGGTTGTAATAATACAGAGTGCTCTACCTAAGGAGTATTGAATCGCTATTGGGTGCTGAGCAAGTTTATAAGTAAATAATAACTGGTTGCCCTCTTAAAAATCCTGTGGGAAGTTCTGGCATAACTTTACAAGCAATTCTCCTTCCTGGAGTTTACAAATTCTAGCTACAGTTACATATTTCCTACATATTTTGTACAAGTATATAGTATGACTGGTAAGGTATAGAAGGGAATTTACTGAGTTTCAAAACTTTCCCTTAAAATGAATTAATCTCATATCTTTCTAAATGTCTGTTTAACCTTTCCATTGCCCCACCCTACACTTTCTCTTAACCCACATTTATTTCACAGTGGAATATAAAAACTATCTTAATGGATCAGGGCAGAATTAGGTTTTATATAGTGTTACATTTTCTACAGGAGCAAAGTCAGTGGTGGGATTCAGCCAGTTCGCACCACTTCGGGAGAACCGGTTGTTAACTTTCTGTGCAGTTTGGCAAACTGGTTGTTGGAAGAAATCATTAGGGCAGAGAACCGGTTGTTAAATTACTTGAATCCCACCACTGGGCAAAGTATGCATATTGGAAACCCCTGTAACAAAGCATAACAATTGTGGCTCTCTTTCTAGCTGTTCCCAGTGAATGTCAATTAGAGGTTTACTGATTCTTATCCTGGAAAATGCATTTAATCACTAGGATTGTAGCTATTGATAGTTTTATCAGTAGCTAAAGTGGGTAGGAGGATGCTTAAGCAGAGACAAAATCTCTCCAGAAGGCTCTTTGTTTTACATACCCTTTCATAGCACTCAGAACTCATCATTACAATGACCCAAGGGTCCGGGAATTGGATAGTCATAGGTCTCCAGGCCACTGGCATTATACTGTTCACCCACATGCCTTGGACAACCATGTTTCATAAGCTTTATGACATTGGTAATACTACATTTGAGGCCACAGGAAAGGAGGCTGATTGCATTGTACAAAAGGGACCAGAAATATCTGGGGGAGATTTGTTGGCACCAAATTTACATGTGAAAAGAAAGCATGTCAAAGTACATGGCAACCTTCTGTTTGGTGCTTCCATATATATGTAAAGGGAAAATCCCAGAATTACCAAACAACGTATCTAAAATGTTGTAGCCCAATGCATATGGAGAGCAACAGATTGGAAAAAGCTAACTAAAACAGGGAGACTAAAGTTAAAGTCAAATTGTATTCTGGTCCAGTAATATTATGTTGAGTGAAGCAAGATTGCCTATATTCAGCATAATGTCCACGGGCACGTATAATTAATCTCTTTTGGAATACATACTACCTTGTCATTGCTCTGAATTATAGATGAGGCTTTTTAATCTTTACTAGTATTAATTTTCTAGTTTTTTTAAAGTAGAACCCCTGACTTCTATGTGATTCAGAATTATGAAGAACAAAATCAAGTTGACTTAATTGTGCATGAATGTGCTGCCTTCCCAAGAGTCATTCACTGTAACTAACTCTACAGTGGTGCTTTTATAAAATTCTTTCTTCATGAAAAAAGAAACAAAGGCTCCTCTCAGGCAGATGTTTCTTGACAAGAAAAAAATATTATATAACAGTTCCATCCTTTCGTCCTTCATAGAAAGTGCTTATTAAGAAGAAAGATGAAGAAATGTTGGTAAAACATGGGAGAATTACAAATGGATGGCTAAGTCATTCATAGCAATTCTTGGGCAGAGTACTTTATCAATAAAAGCCTCATCTAGAAACTCTCAGAATGGTAACTTGGTCAAATGAGCAGAAGCTAGTTAGATAGTGCTATAACATTTTTAATGAAACTCAAAATATTGTTGATTACATCTGAAAAAAATCTTTTAAATGAAAGACTTCTGATGATAGACAGACAAAAATGTAATGAGGAAAACAGAATGAAATGATGATCATGAAAATCAATTTTCACAATGGAAAATGTTCTCATAATTTCTTCAACCCTGGCCCATATATATTGTGTAATGTATAAAGGATTTCTTTAGTAATTACCTTTCAGCAATGTCACAATATACATTAGTTGTATCAATTCCACTACAATTACCAAATTAGGATGTTTGTACAATGACTTAATTTTGAGGTCATGCTATCTTAACTCTCTTTGCTTACTGTACATTGTATTGTGTTTTGTGTCATCTTCAAATGAGCCTCATTCCAGTGTTTGATGTCACACATTTAGATCTTTGGGGTAGAAGTGTTCGAGTCAAAGCAATTTCAGTCTGGAAACTCTTCAGATTTATAACTGCTGCTTGTTGCATTTGGAAAGTTCATATTGCTTATTGTTTTGCTTTGTTGTTTTCTCATCTCTTAGAGAAAATATTACCCACACTCCCCAATATTTTTCCAGGTCAGTATATGTTTTATGTCAATTGGCTTTTTAGCTGGGTCATTCTCCATCAATTGAACAAGTAGTAAGTAAGACTAGGTAGTTAAATATTGCTTAAAATTTCAGAATACAACAATTCATCCTGACTGCATCTCCAGTTGTTTCCCTCCCTATCTATTCACTCTGTAGCTAATAAACTAAATCAGTTCTCAAGCCATGAGTAATTTAAATGTAAATCATCTTAAACAATTCAACTTATTCAAGTTTCTTCATTAGCTTTTCTCTACAAGCCAGATAGTATAGTACATAGCTTTCTCTTGTATGGCAGTATCATATAGACAAGTATCAGGTCAGAACACTATGGGTGATAGATAGGATTGAGAATATTAACTGAGTTATTAACCCATATTAAAGTTTATAATTAAGGAAAGCAGTGATGGCAGTGATGACACAGAGAAGATTGCTAAACTAACCGTCTACCTAATATGTAAAGGTGGCTTT
The DNA here is from genome assembly GCA_012654045.1 of Ptyas mucosa. NCBI lineage: Eukaryota > Metazoa > Chordata > Lepidosauria > Squamata > Colubridae > Ptyas > Ptyas mucosa. The sequence continues at coordinate 10,616,772 of WNWU01000016.1, forward strand.
GTTATATTATACATAAATAAACAAACAAACAAACAAACAAATAAAATGTAGTTTCTACCTAAAAACCTTTCTATACCCATTTAGTTCACAATAACTTGCTTTCTACCACCAAAAAATTAGGGAGAGACAATTCTTAGCTTTTAAAGTACTACTTATTAAAATATAGGATTTTAGCAAACTAGTTCTTAACCATAGAGTAGTCTTTTTGAATTGAATATTTGGATTCTGTCAACAATATTCAGGACCAACATACATTATTTTCTAACTTTGCTGTTATGGTTACTAGTGAAGACTGGATAGTATGAAAGAAATGGGTCTTAGATGTACAGTCATCCAATAGTCTTATATGAATTTTACAAGTTACATTGGCATATTGCCCAGAAATAACCTATACCGAATACCATATATTTTTAAATAAATATGCATGGTATTGTACCACCAATATTTTGGATCTTTTGTTTTATTTTCAGATTAAGCTTTTGTTGTACATGTTCACTCAGGATGAGACATTGGGTCTATTTTTTCAACATTTGTTTCACAATTGTTCCACTGATTTTTAAGGGGCGCTCTTTCAAATGGTTAGAATGTTAATAATGCTATTGACTAAAACTGAGTAAGAAAAAAAACCTAAAACTAAAAATAGAATTAAAAGATACACAGAGGCAAAGTAAGAAGCAATTAAATTAAACCTATTGTAGTTATATACAAATAACAAGAAAAGAAATATTATAAGCCATTGGGGAACCACCATTGGAAAAATAAATCAATTAAATGATCATATAAAGCAAAAAAGGTAAATATACAGAAGCAGTTTTAAAAACTAAAAACTGTTTTGGTTTAGTTTCAGCTTCTCTGTATTATTTACCCTTTGGCTTTATGGATGAAAAAAAGTTTATACTTAAATTCATAGGTTCTATTATTTGTCTTATTGAACACCGACACACCATAAAGAAAAAATATTTTTATTGTTACTTGAATATTTGTTTATATCTATTTTTCTGCATAAATGCATCCAAATGGGTTCCAGATTCCAGTATAAAAATATAACTACCAATATGTAATAAAAGTATTCAGAGACTATCAAACAGACAAAAAACAATGGATCCAAATAAGATCCTTCTATTGAATTTAACCTTTTATGTTACCTTGTTGAAATTATGTTTTCAGAACATATTGAAAGATGAAAATGGAGAGAAGAAGCAGAGTGGTTTAAATTGGAACAGCATTCCTAAATTTAACTAGCATTATTGAGGGAGCCCTGCGCCCATTATATATTAGTCAGACTGGTTTTCTATATTAATGGGGCAGAGAAAATAAATCCCTAAAACTTGCCTTAAAATTCAGAGCGTTAATGCAAATCACAAATTCTGGTGATTTTAAGAAATAGAGTACACTAAAAATTTAATAGTGGCATTTCAAGAAAACTGAGTTGTACTTAAACTTCTCTTTAAATAGAACTGGAGTATGTCTAATTAAACTGCAGTCCTAAACATAGTAGTAAAAATGAAATATTTTAGGGTACATAGAACCCTCTTCTGAATAAATATGTTCAGAATTGTATTATATCCTATGAATGTATATTGACTTGACTGGAACTTAACTTCTCCACAGGACAAGATCAGAACATTTTTTTTCCGGGAACTCATGCCCTAGCTATAAATATAAATATGTCTTAATTGTATTAAATTATATAGAGATTTTTGTCCTAGCCTTCTATAGAATATGCATCAGTCAGGGTATATGTTTTATACCCTATGCTTAAGAATTTAAACCGTTTTGGGTAGTGGTGTTTTGTTTTGATTTTTGCTGTTCTGTATTATATTTTTAATATTCCACATCTGAGTTAATGTTCAATTTCCCTTGATTTTAAATTGCATTAGCTACATCTCAACATGTCTCCAGTGTATCCAGAATTACTATTATGATCTTAATTCAACAAATCTATAATTTTAATACATAGACCTTATTTTTCCTCTAAATGTTCTCAGCAGTTGCTCTGCCATGGGCAGTTAACATAGATATTTGTACTTTACTGTTTGCCCTATCTCTGCAATTTACCCTTTCCTGGGGGAACCTCAGAAAAAATATTAAATTCCTAAAATATGTAATTATCGCTGAAAGATCATTATTATTTTAGAAGTCATCATAGTCTGTGGTGACCGCAAGTGCTATTAAACATACCAGCAACATTCTCTGGCTCCCATCCTTGCCTATGGAAAGCTGGTTTACAATCTAATAAGGGGTTTTTGAAAAGGTGTTTCTCTTCAGAATTTCTGTAATTCCCACTTCAATTTTTAAAATGAAATCCTGAAGAAATATATTTATTGAATCTTTAAGATGACCTAACCATTATGATGATAGTTAAAGTAGTTTATGAAGAGGGTAAAGGCACAATATCACAACAAAAGAACATCCTAGCATATATTAAAAGAAATTAGAAAGTTGTATAACCCAGTGGATTACAAATTAGAAATGAGAAACTCATGTAATCCAGTAGGTTACAAATCAGCCCAGCCACTGCCTATTGGAAGAGCCAGCTCCTTCAGCCCTTCAAAGACAGCAGAGTTAGGACTACCTTAACCTTAGGGGGAATGGCATACCAGAGAGTAGGAGCATTGAAAGAGAAAACAAGTATCCCAAACTCCTAAAATGGCACTTCTTCATTGAGAGGTCCCCAAGTATGCTGCCTCATCTGATTTTATAGAATGGGAAAAGACAATTGGAGAAAACCCGTTTTGAAAATAACCAGGCCTGAAGTTATGAAAGGCTTTAAAGATGATCATCAATGCTTTGAATTACACCTGAAAGACAATAGGTAACCAGTATAAGTCTTAAAGTACAGGTTTTACGCAGGCATACTGAGGTGCTCCGATAACTACTCATAGCACAGTCCAGGATGACATAAACAAAGATCTCTGTGGTTGAAATCCATCACAATAAACACTGTACTCTAGTAGCTTTAATAACCATTAGATAACTCTGCTGTAAACATATAGTGAATCAAATACTGTCATGCTTATTAGATGTTCAATGAATAAAATCTTATGGCTTGCCTGAATGTTCCATGTTCACCTGGGAGTTTATCCACTCTATAGGCAAATTCAAAGCTTCCAAAAGTATTTAATTGCTACTGCTTTGCATCTTCAACTTCAAGTTAACTATCTTTCAATTTTGTATATCTTTCAATATATTGCTCCTTTTATTTTCTCTAAAGGGAGAAGCAGGAGAATTGTGGCATTAAACGGAAAAAAGAAAGATAATCACCCACTGCTTTTATGTTCTTGAATGAGACATATAAATGAAATGAGTGCATCTAAATACATAGTGGTAGGGAGAATAACAGTAACTATTTTGTGAAGCAATCACTGATTGGAGAATGACCCTGCATTGACAATAGCTAGTTGTAGCTAGTTACTTTTTAGATATAGTTGTTGTAGCTTATACTAATACTTTTATGTTGAAGGTGGGATGGACTAAAGTCAACAATTTGAATCCAAATTGTCAGAGAAGTACAATTGATTTCCTTTATAGTAGTTTTTCATTCTCAAAGAGAATTCCAAGTGCCCAAGATGTTTGTTTGGTTTTTTTGGTAAGGCTATTTTAATGTTCTGACATGTTTTACTATAATTATTGAAAGAGACACCACCTATGGACTTTGTTTAAAAAATACATTTTAAAAAATGTTATCACTATGCACACTGTTTAGAGAATGTAAAGGACTGATATTCACAAGTCTAGAAAACACTGAAATTGCAGAAATCTGAACAGAACCACCTTCTGTAGTTTACAAGTAGTCCTTGACTTATCACTGAACCCGGAATTTTGGTCATAAAACATTGCAGTTGTATGTTGAAGCACCACATACCTGACTCACTTCTACGTCAAAAGAAAACAAACATATGCTGGAGAAAAGCGAAAAAAGTCTTGTAGACAAATTGTGTAAGTTTTTGGGAACCCAATTCAACTTCATATAATACAAAAATGTGACCTTTGATATATATCCATAAATGTATCTGACTAAACTCTCTGGATTCACTATTGACCTCCCTACCTCAGGAAACCAATACATGCATCATATGAGTTTGTCCCTAATCAGCAACCTAACTAATTAATGAATTAGCTGATACTGTATGACCACAGAAACTGAAAGTCTATTTCTTAGTCAATTGTTTTTGTGTTCTGCTTTTTTCTGAGTTTCTCTTTGCATCACAGATGCAGTTCCGAATATTTTAATCTGAAATTTAACGATAGAGAAATGGGAGAGTAAAGAAAAAGTCATTATTCATTCTAATTGTTAATTTAGAAAACAAACAAAATATCTCCAAGACAATAGCAGCCAAAAGACAGTAATTTTACTAGATCAAATTTCTACCCATCAAAGAAAGTCAACGAATTTTCCTTTTAAAAAATGGCTCCACATTTTGCTGTCTCGTAGGTCATTCACTAATTCAAGATATTAATGCCATTTTGAGAGTACTGGATTTATCTTCAGAACTCAGGCTCTGGCTAAGCATGCTGGTAAATACTTGCCATTCAGCACCTGTTTTATCAATGATAAATCACATTACACAGGGCCGGGTTTGCATGATTAATATCATTGCCTGAGTGTGCTAACAACAACAAAAACAGCAATAGAAAATTGCCCATTCTCAGCAAATTGGTGTTCTACAAAAGCAGAGAATGGGATCCAAGGTAATTGCAATGAAAAGTGGGGAAAACATTCAACTGTTATTCATCTTTCTCTATTTATTAAAAGCATTTCCACACTTTTGAAGCTAAACCATAAGAACAGCTGCCAGTTCAGGCTGCAAAAATCTGGCTTACCACCAGATGCAGCCAAGAATTTGAGATACTTTTTGTATCCTTTGACTGCTAACAACTATCTGGAATTTTAAAACTCAGGTCTGATATCCCTAATCCTAAGAGGAGGGGTGAATATCTATTACATAAGAAATACAAGGTTTCTGCCAGAATTATTGTTCAGCACAAAGTTCCTCCTTTGCACTATGTGATCAATAGTCCAGCCTATTATTGTATGCCTACATGCTAGAATTTCTTGGTTTCTAGCTAATGATGGATAGTTGTAACAACATTCAAGGTAAGTTGTACTATGCATTATTAAGAAGGACAAATGTGACATGGATACTAGTTTTGTAGCTCCCCGTGTCACTTATAATCTATAATGCCACCAGTGCAGATTCAAAAAGTGGTAAGTAGAGAAGGATATTGTGTGATTTCATATTGGCTGAAGCAAACCCAACATGTTTTTTTTTCTATATACAGTTTTAGGACATGTGTGAAGAACAGATTGTGTTTTAGGTCATATTTATGCAAATGTATTGAAAATTCAAAAGAGTTCACAAATTGTTAAGCAGCATTGTATGATAAGATATTATATAGCTAAGAATGACTGTGCTATTCAATTATAGCAACAGTATTGGCAACAAGTGCCATAAACCTAATTGGAATCATAAATTTGTCATTGGTTCAAAAGTTACATATCATAAGAAGTATAAGAATGAAGATTATTTTGGTTATTTATGAAACGATAGCAGCAAGTGAAGCTACATTTAAAGATGAACACCAATGATAAATGTGATTGCATCTGGAATAAAGAGGAAGAGTTCAATATGACTTTGCTTTGTACAGGGTGACAGTTCAGAAAAAAACAAGAATTTGGACAAACACATTTATTGTGACATAAGTGTATATACTGTCTTGACATTATATATTCTGAAGTGATACAGGCCATTGGTTTGCCCTTGGAAGAATTTATAACTTAGTCTCAACACTACTTATAAATGCCCTTCCTATCAGGAAAAAACTACAGTGTAATTTGCATTTGTAGAAGAAACACTTCTTAAAGTTCTAATGAGCTCTTAATAAAAGAGCAGAACAAAACTCTTCCCCAAAAAAATTAAAGAATTCCACCAACAACCAGCTACGTATCAAAAACACTGTGACAGGCATATCAAAGGAGTAATCTCAAAAAGATGAGGGAGCGTGAAACATATCATCAAATAACTAATCTGTAGAAATTTATTGTACTCTTTGAGAGATATATTAAATCTCAATGTAACTTTCTCCAACTTGGTGACTTTCAGATGTGATGGATCTACTATTCCCAGAATTCAAAGCCAACATGCTGGTCTGGAATTCAAGGAAATAACATGTCAGTACATCAGTACATCAGTACATTGGGCGGATTGGTTGCAGATTAGGGAAACCAAGAATAATGGATCACTGGTGTTTTCAGTGGTTTATCATAAGAATCAGAGAATTGGAAAGGGCCATTTATTTTGATTCTTACTCCTACTGTGAGCAGGAAACCATGTACAAGCAGCTAATGTACTTGTATATGTTATCAGAATAATTCCACTATGAAATAGAAATAGAATAACAGAGTTGGAAGGGACCTTGGAGGTCTTCTAGTCCAACCCCCTGCTTAGGCAGGAAACCCTACACCACGTCAGACAAATTGTTGTCCAATCTCTTCTTTAAAACTTCCAGTGTTGGAGCAACACTTCTGGAGGCAAGTTGTTCCACTGATTAATTGTTTTAACTGTCAGGAAAGTTCTCCTTAGTTCTAAGTTGCTTCTCTCCTTGATTAGTTTCCATGCACTGCTTCTTGTCCTATCCTCAGGTGCTTTGGAGAATAGCTTGACTCCCTCTTCTTTGTGGCAGCCCCTGAGTTATTGGAACATATTGTTATGATATCGGATATATGAAACTGAGAGCTATTCTGTGACAATTGCTGCCTCTGTGAAATAACTGTATGCAACAAAATATGGATTCTGAAATTGATTAAAATATAATAGTCCAAAGTAATTTTAAAAATAAAAAAGAATCCAAAACAACATAATTGCACTATGGAATTAAAATTATGGATCCTTGCCCTCTTCTCTCTTGTTAGGAAAATATGTAATTTTTTAAGCCCTGCTCAGAGATTTTAGGTGTTAGGAGACATACTTAAAACTGCATGCCTGTATGTTCCAGCTTCACATTAGACTATTGCACATTCAGGAATAGATCTAAAGTGAGGTTTAAGTGTGTTTTGCCCTGTACATTAAAAAAAAAACAACCTCAAGTGATTCCATATTGAACATGCTTCTAGTTTCTTTGAGATCATCCAAAAGGTTTTGAATCTAACAGTTCCACTTGGAAATCCTCAGAAATCCTCATTGTTTTCTTCAAATATTTCTTTCAGTGAAACAATGGATGTTAGATCATGAAAATGTTACTTTTGTATAGATTGATTTGAAGGGTTTAAGGAACACTTTCAGGTTTTTCAGAGATGTTTTTCCCCAGCACTCATCCACTTGATGGATGAATGAGGCCAATAGAGCTTCTTGGGTATTATTCCTAATCTTTGGTATGCTTTTTGCCAGCAGAATCCTTATCCTCTTTCCTCATGAAATTGTTATTATTATGGTTGGTTGCACAGGCAGCCAGATATTTAAGCTGGATTTGGCATTTTTATCCACCTATTGATTCTTCCCAAGGACCCAGGTTAGGCAAATGTTCTGTCTAATAATATTAGAAGTATTGTCATAGAATGTAAGGTTTTCCAAGTAAAGCTGCCTTTTGCAATGGACTGATTATGATTTTCTCAATGCCCTGTTCAGGTGGTACTTCAGATGTTTTGGAATTGCACCCAAGATGCCTGTACTATTTTTGCCTTCTTTTTGCCATAATCTTTCTACTTCTATTTGCATATATTTGTATTTTGTGATTTTTCTCCAGTTCTTTCTCTTATATTCTGGTGTCTCTGGGTATTGAAATATCTACTATCCAGACTTCCTTGTCTTTCACATTGACAATTGTTAATTCTGGGGGGTTACGTAGCAGTTGCCTGTCTATTTGAATTCTAAGCTTCTTCATTTTAGATTCTTCATTTTCTATTACTGTATCTATTTTATGGTACCACCAGTTTTTGCTTGCGAACAAATGATGTTTCTTACAGTTCTTCCAATGCACCAGTGTTGTTACTTTGTCATGCCATTGCTTGTCAGTCTGTTCAATCTTCTTGCGGTAATTTACTATGTGGTCCACTCAGTGGTGGGTTCCTCCCGGTTCGGCCTGGTTCTCCCGAGCCAGCAGCGGTGATGATATGATGTCACCAAACCGGTTCTGCCCCCCCCACACCCCCACATCCCTCCACCCCCCACATTATTCTTACCTTTTATTTGGCCCCATCCCCAATCTATTGTTGCCTCCTGAGTCCCAGCTGATGGCTAGAGGGAAAAAACCTGTTTAAACTCTTGCCACGGGGCTTCAAAGGGCCGCCCTACAGCTTATCAGTGTTAAAAGAAAACAAATGAGTAGACCAGTGCCTGCAAAAATACATGAGTAGATCAGTGCCTGCAAAAATACATGAGTAGACCAGTGCCTCCAAAAATACATGAGTAGACCAGTGCCTGCAAAAATAAATGGGTAGACCAGTGCCTGCAAAAAGACATGAGTAGATCAGTGCCTGCAAAAAAACATGAGTAGATAAGTGCCTCAAAAATACATGAGTAGACCAGTGCCTGCAAAAAATAAATGGGTAGATCGGTACAGCTCTGCAAGCAGTTAAAAGCCTGGTAGACCAGTACCTCTGCTAAATCCTAAATAATTATCACATGACCATCAAGCCATGCCCACAAAATAAGCCATGCCCACAGAACCAGTAGTAAAAAAATTTAGAACCCACCCCTGGCTCCACTGTGTTTTAGGTTTCTTTGCAGAGGCAACATTAGCTGCCAGTTGATGTCTTCTCAAATCTCAATTATTTCTAATTTTTTTTCTTTAAAAATTAGCTCATTTGTCTCTTTCTTCATGTTTCCTGCTGTTAGATATTGCCAGGTTTTGTTATTATCTGCTTTGCCTGGCATTTTTTAATGTACTGGCCATATAATAATTTGCCTTGCCATGTTTCTTTTCTGGTCTTCATTTGGTCTTTCTTGTAGGCCAGTTTTGTCTCTATAGCACTCAGCCCTCATGGTATACCAGCTTCAGTGCGTCTTCTTTACTGTCCTTCATATATTCTTCCAATGCCCTTTTTTCTTCTTCAACCATCTGATGTACTTGCAACATTCCACACCCACCTATTTTCCTTGGTAAATAGAGCCTGTCAATGTCATTGCCAGGATGAAGGGTATGATTCATTATTGTTATTTTTCTGGTCTTCCTATCCAGGGCCTTTAGTTCTGCTTGAGTCCAGTTCACTATTCCAATTATGTCTCTAATGACTGGAATTGTCCATCTGTTAATTGCCGTGATGGGCATTTCCGCTACTGAGCATGGACTTTAAGATCTTCACTCTCTTGTTATATTCACTTCTAAACTTTTTCTTGACTTCAGTGTGCTTGAAATTGTCAGCTTAAAAGATGCCCAGGTATTTGTAATGATCCTCTTCATCCAGACTCTTGATTTTAGGCAGTGGTGGGATTCAAGTAATTTAACAACTGGTTCTCTGCCCTAATGATTTCTTCCAACAACCAGTTTGCCAAACTGCTCAGAAAGTTAACAGCCGGTTCTCCCGAAGTGGTGCGAACTGGCTGAATCCCACCACTGATTTTAGGCCATCTTGATTCCTTCAGTTTTTACTATTTTTCCTTATTTAATGGTGACTATGGCACATTTGTCCAGCCCAAACTCCATTTCAATATCTTGGCTATATATATATCATCATATTTTTATGGGAAAGACATTCTTCATTTGTCTCCTTTGGTGAGATCTATCCAGTATGGTTAAATCTCTGGCATAGCTGTTGTCTTTCTTAGAGCACACAAGACCCACAACCGCATCAAGCTAGTGCCTTACTGAAGTTGTTGTTGCTGTTGTTGTTGTTGTTGTTATGGTTCATTGCACAGTCAGCCAGATATTTAAACTGGATTTGACATTTTATCACATTTATCCATATTTTTATCTTATTATTATTTTATCTTATTAAGAGCCGTGGTGGCACAGTAGTTAGAATGCAGTATTGCAGGCTAACTCTGCTTTCTGCTCAAGGTTGACTCAGCCTTGCATCCTTCTGAGGTAGGTAAAACTGAGGACCCAAATTGTTGGAGGCAATATGCTGACTCTATAAACCACTTAGAGAGGGCTGTAAAGAACTGTGAAGTGGTATATAAATCTAAGTGCTATTGCTATTATTATTGCTTCATTGCATAACCAGACATATGTTTATTACCACTCAGTTCCATAGATTCTAGGAGCAGCAAGTAAAAATTATTATGTTCTAGTCTAGTGTGATTTTGATCATCATAACAGAGATTAATTGGTGGGATGTTTGTGTATTATTTAATAGTTATATCATTTTCCTTTTATAGGCAAGTACAGATTGGGATTTTTTTTATTTTGGAAATAATTTGGGAATGAATAAAAATGGCTGGCCCAAAGTCTGCTACTCCAATGGTCTCTACATCAGAATATTCCAAAGACTTAGTGAAACACACCACACATGTTGGATGTATGACTACTTTGTGGAAAGTGATTACTTTCCAAAATGCATAATGTGTTGTTAGTTGCAAAGTTGTGTCTGACCTATCATGACCCCATGGACAACGTTTCTCCAAGCCTTCCTGTCCTCTGCCATTCTCTGGAGTCCATATAAGCTCACGCCTACTGCTTCAGTGACTCCATCCAGCCACCTTGTTCTCTGTCATCCCCTTCTTTTGCCCTCAATCTTTCTCAGTATTAGGTTCTTCTCCAGTGAGTCCTTGCATAATACAATATGCAAGGTGTATTTTGTATAATACAATATACAAAATGCATAATACAATCTAGTATTCAACCACTTCGGAACTTATTGCAAACATTTATACTGAGGTGTTCTCCCTCTCTCCATCGGTGTATCGAAGTGCTTTTTTTTAAAAAAAAAGAAAACCCATGATTAATGCTAGGTCTTTAAATTCGTATATTTGCTGCAGTAAATGCATAAAACTATTTTGCAGCACGTTTTAGCATCTACAATGTGGCATGATGTTGTTATGTCTCTTACACGAACATTGTCATTTCTTGTTGCTACAGTAGCTAGTCCAGTTTACGAGGGCTGGCAGAGTTTTGTGAAAATTACTGTTTATGGAAAAAATTATTGTTCTGTTATCCAGAAAATGAAGTCCAAATGGCACGATATAAATCTGCCACCTCAAGCAACAGAATTAGGTTCCCTTCCACCATATAGCAAAAAGATAGGGGGGAAATCCCTAAGTACCAGCTGCAAATCCCTCAAGCCTTGGAACTGAGCACAGAGCCTTGGAAGAAAGAAATTAAAACTTTCAAAGTGTGACCTTGGAAATGGATTTAATAGTGTTCCTCCATTTTAAGCCTTCCTAAAAATAAAGATTTCATCTTAGGAAAGTCTAAAAGGGAATCAACAGACTATAAAAATTACTTTTTGTTGAGGTGCTGCTTATGTCAAAAGCTAGTTTCTCTAAGTGAGACAGTAGGAAACTAAATACATGCCTTCATTTTTGTATTTATTCAGGTTGGATAATTTAATTTCCCCCCAGTTATATCAATTCCCAGAAAATATCAAGATTTACAGTTGCCATGTGCAGTGTGAGTGCCTATATCCAGATCACCCATGTGTTTTATTTCCCATGCCAGCAATGGAGGGAGGGGGTGTGGCAAGAGTGATAAATTTTCTCTTACTAATTGAGAAGATATTCATTCATATCAGTTCCATCCTCCTTCCTTTTCCTGGGTCATTGCAGGAATAAATACAAATCAGTTTTCATGAAGAAAAGAGCACCTGTGGGAAGGGAAGGGACCTGACAGGAAGGGAAGGGAAGGGAAGGGAAGGGAAGGGAAGGGAAGGGAAGGGAAGGACCCGGATTGTGGGGGCAATAAGCTGACTTTGTATAAAAAAGAACACCACTTAGGGGCCCCCGAAAGCCCTACTAAGCAGGTATATACAAAAGTATGAAGGCTATTGCTTAATGCATTGTAAGCCGCCCTGAGTCTCCGGAGAAGAACGGCATATAAATTGAACCAAGGAAGGAAGGAAGGAAGGAAGGAAGGAAGGAAGGAAGGAAGGAAGGAAGGAAGGAAGGAAGGAAGGAAGGAAGGATTGTATAAGGTTTTAGAAAATTGATAAAAGAAATATCTCTAAAATTAGTTTGAGGACAGATGTCTCTTATTACCACCTTCTCATTCAAATACATATAGACATATTAAATTTACAGTTTGTCTTTGCTGTAGAGCTTAAGAAGGTATATATAATGCTCTGTTCTCTAATTTTTCACACAAGTCTAGAGGTCTGAGAAAAAGTCTGGTTCAAACTAACCCAGGATCAGATCCTAGTCCAGCATTTTAAATATCATACTACATTCATTGTACTGTTGCCCCATATGCCCTGCAGCTGCTTACCTTAGGATCATCGCAGCCAGGCCTCCCATGCCCAGACACCTGTCACACTATTGCATGACTTCTTCTGCGGCCAATTGCGGCAGGATGTTACGTGGTGCATCGTGTCGGTGTTGCTGCTTGCAGCAAGAGGAACATGCCTCATTGTGCCGGTGTTGTCACTCATGGCAGGAGGCCACATGTCACATCGTGCTGGTGCCGCCAATTGCAGCAGGATGCCATGTGCCACAATGTGCTGGCACAACACACCGTACAGACTCCTGCCACGAGCATCCTTCTGCAAGCAGCAGCACCAGCACAATGCACCTCACGGCATCTGGCCACAAAAGCCCATAGAAGAAGTTTGGAAATGGTGCGACAGATGTCGGGGCATGGGAGGTGGTCCTAAGGTAAGCAGGTAAGACATCCCCTGAAAATGAGACCTGGTTCCTCTTTTGGAAGCAAAAAAATATAAGACCAGGTCTTATTTTGCAGGGAAACACAGTAATCGTATTCATTTTTGATGTATCCAGTCTTAAGCCTGGTTTAGCTCAGCAGACTAGAAGCATAGTGATCAACACCAGCTGCCTGCAATTACTGTAAGTTCGAATCTCACCAGGCTCAAGGTTGACTCAGCCTTCCATCCTTTCTAAGGTAGGTTAAATGAGGACCCAGTTTGTGGGGGCAATAAGCTGACTTTGTATAAATATACAAAAGTATGAAGGCTATTGCTTAATGCATTGTAACGCCCTGAGTCTCCGGAGAAGGGCGGCATATAAATCAATTTTTTTAAAAAAAAAGCCATTCCCAAGTTTTGTTACTGTTTCCCTTGCTTTCAATTTATTTCTGATACTGACCATGCCAAAGTTTATTTTAAATTTATCATTCACTATTATAAGAGTTTGGATTCTGCCTTTGATTCTGCCACACTCAAAATGTTTTCCTTACAGACATTTATTAATATTGTATATTTTTGCATTCTTTATGTAATCTTTTTAAAATCTTTTTCTGATTTCATTCTCCTCGGTCTGCTTCAGTTACAACCAGCCAGTATAGAGTCTATGACAACTCACCACAGGGCAACTTGCCACAGGACAACTCACTGCTGGACAATTCAACAATTCAATTTAATTATTTAAAATAATTTTAAAAATATTTTAATTTTTGTCATTCACATTTCATTTTGCCTCTTCTTTGGTATCCTTTCTTTAATGATTCTATTACAAAATTTCTTCTATTATTATTAGTGTAACTCTTTTCCTGCAGCTAGTTATCCTGCAACAAATTGTCCATGGCAAGTTGCCCCGCGGTGAATTGGCCATAACAAGTTGGATGTGGCGAGTTGGCTGTAGTGAGTTGGCTTTGGAGAGTTGTGGTGGTGAGTTGGCCACAGCAGGTTGTCCCATTCCGCCAGCATCTTTAGGAATTTTGGAAGGTATCAATAAATTAGAGTCTTGAAGATTGAACTCTGGGAGATGGAATACCGACAAGGTTCTGACAGAAGGGATGGGGCATTATACTGTTATCCTTCTCTTATCCATCATTCTACACAACAAAAATTTGCAGATTACGTTTGCAGTTTTCCAGGAAATAATCGTAATATTCACACACAATACATAACAAAATAAATAAAGAACATTCCACCTTTGAGAAATTATTTTTCTTTTCAGATAATTTTCTTTTCAGTTTCTTTCACCAAATCGAAAGAAAATTGCTATTAAAAATGCAGGAAAAAATATCTGCACTTAGCTACAAAAATGTGAATAATTTTGCATAATTTTTTCTCAAAAGATTTTATTTAAATTGAGGAACAAGTTCTTTGGGGATATCCATATTTTCCTAGCACCTTCCTACTCCTTTGCCAACCTTCCCACTGACCTGCACATTCCTAAAATCTTCCAGGATCTTTAACTGTATGATTTACCACAACTGTTTAAAAAAAAGTCATTCAATTTAACAAGGATTTACAATATATGAGATGTATGTTAGGGGGAAAAATAACTGGGTTTTGGAAAAGCACATCAAACTGACCAGATAAAGCTATCACCAAAATGACAATTTCCAGATATTGTGTCTTATCTAGCCATACAGTCTCAACAGTTCCAGACTGCAGGCCTTGTGTATGATCTCTTCCCTAAGGTAGTTCTTCCATCTCTTCATCCTCTATAGTAGGGTCATGTCTGTCACCAAATGAAAAGGTGAAGGTGTAAAAGGAGAGCTGCTTTTGTGCATGCTTTAACTTTCTTTATTATTCCCTTTCCATCATTCCTGTATAGTACGAATAAGTGGAAATGTTCACTTTTTTAAAAAAAAACTTATCAACATGTACGTATTTCTCCATAAATAGGACAGAATCAATTTTAAAATATTAAATAGAGAAGAAAGCAAAAGGGAGAGATTCATCCACGAAGATAAAGGATTCTGAGAATTGTATTTCATGCTGATTTTTTTTTTATTGACAGATTCTATAATAGTCATAACATAGTCTTTCCCATGCTGAGAGAACCTGTTCTTATTGAATTTGGCTGGTGTGACAAAATGCAAACGTTGCCAGTTCATTATATTTTTATTCTTTTTTTCTTTTATGAACATAGATTAGTTTTTGGAATTTGTTCATAAACAAGAGAGAAAGAACCTGATTTTTTAAAAAAAACAAGCACAGAAGAAAACAGAAGGATGAACAGGTTCGTTCTTCCCTCTATCTGGTTCATGGCATCAGAAGCCTAGGTAAATTTCTGAAGTTACAAATCATCAGTGCATCTATTCCATCAGATCTAACTGAAATCTGAGTCTGATTTTTTTAAAAAATGAAGTATTTGCTCACAAGACCCTTTCATTCCAAAACAAATATCTAGTACTTAAATATATTGTACATTTACTTTTTATTCTTTGATATTTTTTATTTAAATTATTGCAAGTGTTGATGATCCTTAGACATACAGATCAAATAAGATGAAGCTGTGAAAAAATTAGTGCTTTAAATACAAGTCTTTATATGCCATCTAGTGGCAAAAGAATATACTTTGTACTAAACATAAAGTATCTTGAGTATCTATGCCACTAGATGGCAGAAATAAAATAAGGTGCTCATTTAAGCATGATGTTTCTATCTATATACAGTTTGAATGGGGTACATTCACATTATATTCCTTTTTTAAAAAAGAATTGTAATCTACGCTAAATTAAATCTTCTCTAATCACTTCTGCTCTGTAAGTATTTGGGGGAGAAATGGGGAATACTTTAGGAATATACATACTTCTAAATTTCCTTCTGGAAAACAATGAACTTGGTATTCACATATAAATCCTTCCTTGCCTTAATTTGTATATTGAAGTTAGAAAAAAAAATTCCAATAAGAAATATCAGTATATATAAAGTCAGTTTTATTTACAGTTATGATTGACAGAAACCTTCTAGGAATTCAGGAGAAATTGACTATATTCTGTTAAAACTCCATAAATTTAGAATTCCCAAAAATTCTGTAAATTAAAAAAGAAAAATCTCTTTTTCGCAAGGAAGAGTCCAAATAGTTCTCAAAAGAGGTACCTGTACCCTTTATATAACTTTGGTTGTCTTGACACTGACAGAAGATATGGACTTAATCTGATGAATATATAAAACAATGGTCTATCTTCCTTATTGGACAGTGGTGGTCAGTTTCCCATAAATCTGTTAACATTTGTTTTCTTATTAACATCTACCAAACAATCACAAAATATTCTGGTCCCTTTTTCACAATACAGTTAGTTCATTGAATCAATGGAAGGGTTTAATATTTGTTGGGGAAACTAAAAAGGGTTCAGATAATCCAGTTAATCTTCAGGAAAGATACATTTATGAATAAAGGTAAATGAACAATCCTGCCAGATACATTTAAACAAATCCAGGTATTCACATGGATAATATAATTCTACTCAGTTAATCACATTGAAAGAACATGTAAGCAGTCACTTGCCCTGTTTTACCCAAGAAAAATTGCTGAAGATAAAAAAGGCTGAAAATGTAGAATTCTCCTTTGCAAGGTGTTCCTTGTCAAGTGCTGCCACCATGAAACAACCTTCCTAATCTAAACAGGTAACTGTACCCAAACCAGGTAGCGAAGGCAAAGAATATAGCAATGCCATTGAAGCCTATCCAAAACTATGATGCCCAAGGACTAATAGAATAATAAAATATATCTAGTTGGTCAGGATTCTGTGCAGTATGTCAAAAATGGCAGTTTTGAATCTAGGGAGTGGGATCATATGCCACCAGATCCAATAAGTGGAATTTCTTACAGCTTTTTGCCAAAACATCCATCTTGGAAGATGCATGGGGTGCAGGTTGCAGGCTGGGAAGGTCTGCTCACATTTTGAGCAATCTCTTAGTGTCAGTCAAAACCATCCAGAGTGCAGGATCCTACAACAGAAAGTCTTCAGGCTTTTTGATCTGCTGGAAGCTTCTCAACAGACAATTAATACCCCTGACCTCTCTCAACAACTTATCAACAAGTCATCCGGTAGAAATGTACGAGTTAGTGAAAAAGAGGATCCAATAGTACAAGTTCTGAAGCAACATGGACATTCACTTTTGTCTTAGAAGCAGCTGCATCTTAGAAGCAGCTGCATCAAAAAGCATCTTTGAGAGTTATTTTTCATTTGAAGCTGTGTTTTTCAAAGTTTTGCACACAGTCTTCATCTAAATGGCACCTAAACCACCAGTACAGTATTAGGGAAGGAAGGAATACTGGAAAAAATGCAGCAATTCTTCTTAATATCTACTTTAAACACACACAGAGAGGCAAAGACCTCCTTCTTAATTTTAATATTACAGTTGAGTTAGGGACTCCACAGTCACATGTAAATAAGTGCATTCATCACTATTGTATTTGTGCAACTAATTCTCCTATATAACTATGAAGGTATCTAGCAGTTTTTTGTTCAGTGATTACATTTATTTATCTAGGTATCAGATCACATGTTTTATAGTTCTAAAATTTAAGGGCTATTTCCTAGTCTATTTGAAAATCTGCATGCCTTTGCTATCCACTAAAGTTTTCTGGAAAGTAAGAGTTCTGATTGTAACTTTCAGCCCTTCCTACCAGTCTGTTCTTTTTACTCCCATTAAATGAAATTGCAAATGCACCATTGAAAATAATTAAATAAAAAAAACAGTTCAATCCATAATTGCAGTTGGGTTGTTGCAAATCTGAAGTAAAATATGACAGAACATGCAAAGAAATGTTTGCATGAAAGTAGGAAAGTTGAAGTAGGAAAGTTGAGTCTGCTTTAAGTTCAGAATGGGTTAGCATGAATTAAAGAAACACTAACCAAATCAGCTTGACATAAGCTAATCTTTTCGCAGTCCTGAAATGAGCATAAGAAGGATCAATTTAGTAGACATTTTGCAATGTTATTCAATGGATTTTATTTTTCTCTATACATTTTAGACTCACTGCAACAGGAGTTATCTTGCAGCAGAGGGCACCAAAGACTACTGCATAGGTGTATGCCTTTAGTGGTGTAAATCAAAGATTGTAATGAAAAGCTAAAGAAATATTTTATAATCTAACAATCGCAGGAATTTTGAAATTCATCATATCTAAAAACATTGTTTACCATTAATAATAAGGAAAACAATATTAAACACTCTCATAATTCAAACAAAAGGACATTTATTACAATAATAAGCTAATTCTCTGAAACAAGTAGCTATATTAATAACTTTTCTCCTGCTTTCATTTTGGTTAATGTATTAATCAATTATGAAAGTAAATTTTCTAGCAAATATACCATGACAACTTGCGTTGGCCTGCACTTCCAAACTTTAAAGAAGGATAAACTGCTAGTCCTCCTTTATGATGTGTTTCTGAGGTAAAATGCTGCCATCACTATGTGATTTCTCTTTCAATATAAAAGTTTTCTTTTATTCCAAGTTTTCTTGAACTTCCTCTCCGTAAGTAATCATGCACACAAATCAGGCTGGCACTTCCTAGGACTAAGACAGGAGAACTGGTCCAAGGTCACCTAGATGCTTTTATGAATAAGGTGAGAATAAAACTCACCATCTCCCCATTTCCAGCCTGTTGTTTTAACCACTATATCAGACTGGGTCTCTCACTTTCAACAATGCATTATGATATAGAATAACTTATACTTGCTACTTCAGTTTCTCTGAATCATGCTGGCATACAACACAGCATAGCACAACATCACAACCTGATGTTTTCCAGATTTGCTTGAAATCTGGATATAAGCATATTTGGATAATTACAGCCTGGGGAGACTACTAGATTGTAGACCAGAGCTGAACTAACAAATTTCGATATTGAAAGTTCTTTTTATTCTTAAAGTCTGACTGAACAATAAAAATGCCATCAAAATAAATTTCAGCAAATTATTTATTTAAATGTATTGTAGCTACCAGTTCTGATGATTGGTAGGATTGAGAAGATTTACTCTGTGTGCTAAAATAGTGTCTCCCCATAAAAACGGAAACTATATTTCATATGCTTCTAGTATTTCTATTAGCTCCCTTCTTTTAAATTTATATTCAAGAATTATAACTCATGAATGCAAAATAGAATTTTAAGAATGGTGGGTACATTACTGGAAAGATGGTGACTTATACAAAGCCAAAAACATGTCATTTTTGAACAATCCTTATTATTATAATGGTGAAGTCTCCTTTAAATGAGCTTGACTTAATCGTCCCATCATGAATATGAGACACGGGAATGGAAATTGTCTTCTATTCATTTACAGTTCATCATATTTGCAATTTCTGCTCACTTTGTCATGCGCCAGCTGAAAGATATTTTCTGACTTCTGCTGGTTCAAGTGTGTTGCCATCTGTTTTGTCCACTGTGTTTTAATTTACTCTTTAAAAAATCCTTGAATTTACAGAGACAGGATACTGTCATCTGACCCCATTTTTTCTCAAAGTCTGTTGCAGGTTGTTCTATTTTCTCAAGATCATAATAATTATAACACTCGTTTAACATGAAGAACACCAGAGTTCAAAACCTTGCAATAACTATTTGAGTTAGTAATATTTTTCTACCTTTAATTCATCTCCCTCCTTCCTCTTAAACTGCTTTAAAAAGCCCCACTGACATTCTTTAATTTTCTAGGCACTTGAGTTAGGATGGTTTCACTCCAGCTGAGCTATTTGAAAGCTAAGGATGAAATGATTTATCTGTGATTAGAAAAATGATAGAATTGTGATTTTTTTTAAAAAAAGTGAAAAAGTTCAAGGGAAAAAATGATACACTTGTATGTGTTTGAAAGTTTATATATAAGTTAATATACATAATAAGCTTTAACTTCTTTATATATAATTTCAGTTTCAATTGTGTTTAATAAAAGTTTTTGTTTTGATTAAGATGTGCCACAGGTACTTTCTTGGGAGGGAATAACAGGAAGGAATTGTCAAGTGGATATTATGTTGGGCTATTGTCCAGTTTGAATTCTTTATAAACTGCAAAGGTATTTCAGATAGGATTTTTCCTTAATCTGATTTAAAGTGATGATGGCAGAAACACAAGACAGGTTAAGGATGCAGTATGGATATGCTCACTGACAGATCCATATAGGTTTCTTGACAAGAGGACTGAAGTGACTTGCCATTATATTCTTGGGACATTTTTTGGAATTTCTTTACCTACAGCACTAATATCTCCCGATGGTCATCCATACAACTACTTCTGACCCAATTCAGCTTTTTTAAAGGTGGACCAGTTGTTGCCACCTAGCTGGCACTTTGTTTATATTAATGCCTCACCACACCTTATATATGATACAATTAACTGTTTTTAAAGGATTCACAAATATTTCTCAGTGTATTTGACATAGAAAAGAAAATTTAAACTTGAATTATTAATATTGAGTACATGTAACATTCTTATTTATTATTATTAATTATTACATGTAATAATGTTTGATTTATTATCTAGATAATTTATAAAGGTTTCTGTTTCTAAGGCAAATTTGCAGAGATGTTGGGTAAGTAGCGTTTTGATCCAACATATATGAGGATAGTAGTAACTAATAAAGCACTTGCCCCATCAAATTGTCAGCAGTATATCACATAACTTTTCAATCTTCCATTCCCTCACTCAAATAATTGATTTTTCTTTTATTATCAGCCATTTCCTGAGCATGGGATATACGCACATAGACACAAACATATTTCCATCTCACTTTTTTAGCATAGAATTTTCAAGAATAATTCTGATTCAGGATGGAACAATTGATTTCACATCATTTATATAATGTACAATATAGAATTATTTACCATGGAATTACATTATGTTCTATAGAGTGCTATTGTGCCAAATACAATTTAAGAGATCTTTCTAAGCAGGAGTGCAGTACACATGTCTAAATGAAAGGATGTGCATCATGTTAGCATTTAATAGTCCTGTTATGATTCTGTATTATTTGTTGCTGCAGCATTGAATGCCTTTCATTGCCTATCTCTGTGAAAATCAAAGCTTTTCTGGAACTCCTGTTGCTCCACTCCATGGGCATCATGCTACAGGACCATAAATGTTATACTGAAAATCATTCCCTTTCCCGATTACCAAATAAATAATTACGCAGTCTCCTCTGGGATTGGAGCCATTTGCTGATTGGTTCCATGTTTTATTGATTAGAGTGCTGTGATGAATTGGTCCCTGAAGAGGAGATGTCTGGCTGTAAGCAGATGGTTGTGAATGTGCAGAATTATAATAATCCTTTGCATTCAAGGGCCACCACATGATGAAAATTGGTACAGATAAAATTGGGAGAGCAGATAAAAAGAAAATTCATAGAGAGCTCTTGCTCACATCATGTAAAGGGATTTATTGCTGACCTTGGGAAGGTATGAAAGAGCCATTAAAGGAAAAAAGTAAACTATTAAGGAGGGACATGGAAAAGAGACTACAGGAAGGAAAGGTGAGAAAGAACAATCATCTTATTCCACCTTGATTTTGTTTAGTACAAGACAGGATTGAGAAAAACCTGGGCAGACTTTCAAGATTCTGTAAATATATTTTAAGACAACATCCTAACATTTTTGGAATCTTTGTGGTGTCTGTTTCTTGACCTGATCTACTTTGAAGAACTGACTCATTAAAAATGTCAAGGTAGGAATAAGCCATTTAGGGGAAATAGGTTATTTTTCCAACTCTACGTGGTCTGAATCTAATTTGAGTTTCTGAATTTCATTGAGAGCAAAAAGCATTGTGAATTGTGCAGAGAGACAATCATCGACACCAATTCTTTTAATAGACCATAATACAAGATGCAGGATTCCCATTCATCTGCTTGCTTGGTTGTTGGTTATGCTTTTCAAGGAATTAAACCATCTTGCGGACTAGGATTTCCTTTTAGTTGACATTTTTCAAGACAAGTATGAGATATGCTCAGGAACCCTTCTGCTTAGCTGCATTTTGATTTGGTAAAACTTTGAAAAGAACTTTTGCTGGCTATGAACTCTTTCAAAGTTTGTCTAATTTTTAGTGTGATGGAAAGGGGAAAAAATTGTACAAATATATATATATACTTAATTTAATTCTGTTTTCATTAAATGCAACAGTCAAGTATATTATATCCAGGGGTGAAATCCAGCAGGTTCTCATAGGTTCTGGAGAACCGGTAGTGGAAATTTTGAGTAGTTCAGAGAACCAGCAAACACCACCTTTGGCTGGTCCTAGAGTGGGGTAGGAATGGAGATTTTGGAATATCGTTCCCCCAGGAGAGGGAATGGGGATTTTGCAGTATCCTTCCCCTGGAGTAGGGTGGGAATAGAGATTTTGCAGTATCCTTCCCCTGGAGTGGGGTGGGAATGGAGATTTTGCATTATCCTTCCCCTGGAGTGGGGTGGGAATGGGGATTTTGCAGTATCCTTTCCCTGGAATGGGGTAGGAATGGATATTTTGCAGTATCCTTCCCCTGCCACACCCACCAAGCCACGCCCACCAAGCCACACCATGCCCAAGCCACGCCCACAGAACCAGTAGTAAAAAGAATTGGATTTCAGCACTACCCAGTGCAGAATCCTATCCAAAGACCATCAGCCTGAAAACCAATATATTTCCTCAGATTGAGGAAAAAGGTAGTAATGAGAATGTTATTCCCATATAATCCATTTCATATATATTGCACCATATGTAATTTTTTGTTCTTTTTTTTTTTGTCTCCTTTTTCTCATGTCATAGGACCTGGTACAGGAATTGCAGGCAATGGATCAATGTGTCTGGCCGTACCACTGTGGCTGTTGGCAGTGTCCCTGTTCTGCCTACTCAGTAAATGTTAATAACAGCTGAAATAAAAACCCAGAAACATCAAGAACAACACACAAAGCAAAAGAAAAAAAATGTCATACAGGAGACAGAGCAAGAGAGAGTGGGGGGAGGGAAAGGACAACTTCTTTCACAACTTTTGTGTGTGCTGCAACAAAGGGAAGAAATTTCAGTGAAAGAAGAATCAGCCACATTTATTCTAACAACTGTCAAGCCACTGACCATCCGGAAGTATTGAAGACAGATTATCACACAATGAAGGCTGAATTCTGCTAAGGATGCTGAGATGCTGTAAAAAGAAACAATGAAATTTCACTTTATTATCTCCATTCTCTCATATCATTTTCTCCTCTCTCTTTCCCTCTTATTTCCCTCCCTCCCTCCTTCAAGGAAAGAAATGGCCTTTGCTTTGATGTTGATAGCCATACTCTTTTAATTGGCTTGGTAATTTCTTAAACTGATATTTAGCTTTTTCAGATACCTGTAAAGAATGATACAGAGTTCTCTAGCATACTGGTGTCCCATGAAGAAACTCCGCACAGCCCTTACCTCACTGTCTCTCCCTTAGGCTGTCCAATATATTTTGGGTATCTTAGCCCTCGATGCTTTGGGGATGATAAAATTCAGAAATTTTACTCATCTGCCCTCTTGTTCTTGCCGGTCTCCCTCTCTTCTTTTCTCTCTCTCTCTCTCTCTCTCTCCCCCCCTCTCTCTCTCCCTCCCCCTCTTTCTCATGTATGTATGAGCGCCTTTTTCTGTGTATGTTTTCTTACCCTCCTCCCCCCCCCCCCCCCCCGTCTCTCCCTCCCCCCCTCAAAAGCATGCAAAGAAAACACCCCCTGTGTACATAAACTCATCTCTGTAGATAATGGCTTGCATTGCACATGAGGATGACTGTTTCGCTTGGATGTGAATTCTGGGTGATAAGGAGATACACAATGGTTTTCACAAAAAGAATTTGTTTTGACTTCTTCCTGCAATCCCAGTTTTAGAATCTAAAATTTAGAGCACATCCTTGGGTTTCTCCTGTTAAATCTGAATAGCAATCAAGTATAATCTGTATGTTACCCTCATTGCTCTTCAATTTTCCTTTGTCTACCTAGCCATAGATAGGGCCAAAGATTCTGAGCCTCAAGGAGTCTGCAGATTTAATTACCCTTGAGCATGTTCAGTCTTGACTGAATGAGGATCACACAGGAACAATTGTAGCTATAAGAATCCATTGTCCAAATCCCCATTCCATTCACTGGAGAGAGAGGGAGTTGCAAGATCAGCAAAAGTGGTTCAGTCTATACCCTGCATCAACTAGATGCAGACTTAAAGAATTGATCAAAATAAATATGTAATGGGTTCCAGAATTCCCAGGAATTTAGAGAAATATGGACAGGGTAGACGGCATATGTTAGCATATATGTTACATAATAGTAGAACAGCATATATAAGGCCAGAGGTTCTGTCATGGGACAATGACAAAAGATAATTAAGTTGCAATCATTGGTTGGAGAATAGCAACAAAGTATATCACTTATAGGGTATATCTAATTGTACTTTAAGGACATATATATCTATCTATCTAATATATATATATATGGTCCTATTTTGTTCAGCCCGTAAATTATATATATTATGGCTGTTTATTGTAAATCATTGAAATTGATTCTTACTATCCTTTACTTGCATTAGAGGCCATCTTTTCTATGCTTGGACAGGGTCATATCAGGCAGTCCTTCTTGCTGAGGGATGGTTTTTGAGAACACCTGTCACAGAATGCACAAAAGAAAAGGGCAAATCTCTGAATGGAAAAATAAATAATTTTTTGCCATAAAGATGTTTATCTTGCAACTGTTCTAATGGATTAACCTGTGGCTACAATTATTCTAATTAGGGATGTGTGAATCTCTAAAATTCTTGCCTTCTTAAAATACAACTTTGTAAATTAATATTCCGGGCCAGCAATCTTTTTTCTATAGATTAAAAAAATATCATAGGAAATTTTGTATGCATATTTGCAACATATCATAATATAGAGAGGCCTTATATGGATTTGCCCAAATTTATGTAATGAGTCAGAAACTTTTTTTAAAAATGTGAATCACTGTGTTTCTTTCCTTGAGAGCTAAATTCCCTAATGCAGAATTTTAAAATACAAAGTTTCTGGAGTAATCTCTTTAAACACCCTACTGCTGTGTATGTGTAACTTTAAGTATCTGTACTTTTTTTTTTTTAGAATTTATGTAGGAAAGCAAAAGCTAGCAGAGCCTAGTTTTAATCCTACTATAAAGTGTGATGGGAATGGAACATTCAAATTCACTTTTCGAATTGATGTTGTGATGTTTTTCTCTCCCTTACACTGGTCCCTGTGCCTGGTCAATTTTCATAAGGAAGTTATTTTCTTCCTTTAATAAGGTAGTGGGAGAACCTGTCCCAACCTCAGGATGGTGAATTAAACTCTACACCAACATACATAACCATCATACAACAACGAAGAATGCTTATAACTATGCTAAAGTAAATGTAATTTTGCAACAACAATAAAAAAAATTAACGTGCCAACATTTTGATTTTACATCCTTTAAGAAGCCAGAAAGATTTTAAAAGCCATCTCCTAAATTACGATAAGGTTAGTTTAAAAAGAAAATCATTGCTAGTTGAATAAGAATCTATTTATATGCTATTTACCTATTTTATAGGAACAGCCTTTTTATACTGTGGTTAACTTCAAGGATTCTTTTCTTTGTCAAGCCAAGTCTGTAAGGGTGGGGAATCCTTTCATTCCTGATGTGAGTTAGAAAGTTGTCTTTCAAGCCAGACTTACCCTGGTTTGTCTCACTTATTACCTCACATTGGTTTGTTACTGAAAATTGCGTATATATCAGTAGTGGGTTCCACTTACCTTCGCTACCAGTTCAGAATTGGAAACACGCACACGCACGGTGCTTCTGTGCATTCACAGAACCTTCTGCACATGAGCAGAACGTCCGTGATGACATCCGGGACAGTGGGTGGAGCCTCCCACCGCCGCCACTACTGGTTCACTCAAACCAGGGTGAACCGGTAGAAACACACCACTGGTACATATGGATTTAAACAAATCACATGCCTGTCATCTACTTTACAGAAAGAACAAGCTGAGTTAATTAAAGTTATATAATAGTCTTGACCCTATTTTTTTTAAAGAAACCAGGGAGGCAGCAACTTAAACCCTAACCATTAACCTAATTCAGTGAGGAAATTAATTATATACCAAATATCTAAAGATAAATGACTATAATCATGATTTATAATATCAAATCCAGAATTAATGTATCAGGCTTAATGCTAAGTACCCATTTGACTAGCTTCACAAGTGCAATTTGCTATGCAGTCCCAATTTGTTCATTAAAAATTATTAGATTTTCCTTTGGGCAACTGTTGGTTCTTTTCTAGGGCTTATCTATATGTAGTGAGAAGACACCCTAATATTTCCCATGGACATATTTTCACAATATAGTCTCCATCTTATTCCAAACTTGCTGCTGTGGCAGGTTAAAGGAAATCTAAGAGGTCCTGGCATGAAAGTTTCCAAAGGTTTTTGCTAGCATTACAGTGCAGGATCTTCTTTGCAGATAATTATAGGAGGTGGCTGATGAGCTCTGTTCCAGTTGATCTGGCAAGTCTGCGGGGCGAGGAGAGGGTATTATCCAATCCATCTGGTTGCTGGGCTCTGTATTTCCACGGGTTTTCAGCTAGAGCTGCTTCACTTGTGCACCCTATTTCTTTGGAGGCAGTTCACAGCGGGAAATATCAACCTCAGACTGAGTGCCCGATCTGCCATGAGTGCAATATTTGCACTGATAATATTGGTGCTTGTTGGAGAAAAGCAATTGCAGAATTTGTCTTCCACAGTATTGGAAGACTTGCGTAGCAAGGCTTGAAAAGTAAAAAATGGTTTATCTGTTTTTTAAATTGGGGGGGGATATATTTTTTTTAATTGTAGCCACAGGAATATAGAACTATTTTCCCTCATTTTCAGTTCTAGTAAGAAGAAAAGCTCCCTTTTCCAATGTGAGCCACCTTTTTTGCAACTAAAATAAAATACCTCTGAAACAATGAAATCCAAACTGAACTCCACACCACCATACAATAAGGAGAGAAGTTGGGTTCTCCTGCTACTAGGTGATGTTGGAATAGGAAGGAAAAAAGACCTCTAGGAACCCAACTGCTCCACATTACATTCTGTGAGTGGAGCAATCTTATTGCTAAGTTGCAGAAAAAGGGAATGTGCGGGAAGTCCCTTTTATACATTCTTCCCATCCTTGATTTGGAAGAAAAGCACCCATTTGGGGAGGGGGTGTTTATGCACTTAGGTTCTTCTTTTCTTTTAATGAACACTGACCCCTATAAAGAGCTCCTGGTTCCATGCCAGTACTGTAGAACAGTTGTTCTTTTCCACTGCAACTTCTCTTCCTTCTGTTTCTCTTCCTTCTGTTTTAGCTATTTCTTTTTGTGGAGTTCTGCAAAATGGAGATTACTCTTGCAGTCAAGGAAGCAGACAGACAGTGCTATTTCTCTAAGAGCTTAGAATTTACTATTGGATAATTAATATTCTATAAAAGCAGGAAGCAGGAAATGGAAAAAAATGGAAACACAAAAAAACCCATTCCTTTTTAGAAGCTGCCTAACATTGTAGTAGCTATGCCTAACATTTATAGTTTGATAATACACAAATGTATAGAAGACTGCTCCCCATATCAGAGGTGGGTTTCAGCAGGTTCTGACCAGTTCTGGAGAACCAGCAGAAATTTTGAGTAGTTCGGAGAACTCGTAAATACCACCTCTGACTGTTCCAGTCCCCATCTATTCTCTGCCACCTGAGTCCCAGCTGATCAGGAGGCAATAGGAATTTTGCAGTATCCTTCCCCTGCCTTGGAGTGGGGAGGGAATGGAGCTTTTACAGTATCCTTCCCCTGCCATGCCCATCAAGCCACGCCCACTAAGACATGCCATGCCCACCAAGCCATACCCACAGAACCGGTAATAAAAAAATTTGAAACCCACCACTGCCCCATACCAAACAGCAAATAAGATGCTTTCCTGGCACTTACAAGAATCTTGGTTTCTTGTTCAATAAGGCCATTAATGATCAACAACTTTTCAAATATTTTGAATATCTTTGAAAAAGCCTTTCTCACATGGATATCCACCAATTCTTCAGTATATTTACTAACATTCCCACTACTCATTAGCTATAGTATCTAGAATTCTGATATTTATCCCAGAACATCTAAGGGACCTATGTGCTGAGTTTTAAGGAAGCACCAATGTTTGAAAAGCATTTCTGTTATCACATTACTCGATCGATTGTTCAGCTGATTCAGCAGTACCACTAATTCTTCATTAGTGGTTCAAGAGTTTTGGAATGTACATGTAGAAAGGTGATTAAGTAGAAAGGACACTAAATTTGGGCTAAGCCTAACCAAGCCAGCAAGCATTCATTTTTCTGTGATTTGCAAACTCTTAAGAGTTTGTTCATTTGTGCCTTCTGCAGGATGCTAGAATAACTAGAGTAAGTATTTTCAGAAACATAATTAACTGTAGCAAGTGGGAATCTAGACCTAAAGCAGTTCTGACAGATTGATTGTGAAAGGGTGTAAAATTTCAGTTTATTCTCTTTTGTATAAAAAACATACCAACATTTGCAATTTTTTTAATGAACAGGAAGAAAGGAATTTCAAGACTGAAAATTAATTGAAGGTAGGGTAAAGAAATACTTCTTCCCAACAGCTCTTTGTTAAGTTAAATATGCATATAAACTCCACAGTGGAAAAAAAATAGGGGATGTAATTTTCAGTGGAAAAATGAAGGACAGAGAATTGCTAAGCAACTTCTGTGTTTCTTCTACAAGTAGCTTCTTTCCTGAAACTTCTTTTCCATACAATCAGAAGTAAGTTATACACGGGTTGCTATTAAATGTACTTCTACATCAGCTTACTTCAGAAATTTGCCAATATGTTCTGCTTCCAGAACATTTTTTAAGTTGAAACCCATAATTTCGAATAAAATATAGAGAAGTTTCAAGAAACAAGAGAAAATTGGAAAATTGGTAAATAAGGAACTCCTCCTACCCTTTTCTGATAACTTCTTCCCACCTTTCAGTGGATGATTTTCAACAGCAAGGTGACTGCATTTATATTGTAATGGATTTTTAAGGAAGTACATGAGGGAAAAGCCATTGAAATTAAGAATAAAAGCCCATATCTCTGTTTACCTTACGTGAGTTTCCCTTCATCCATTTGGGTTCCTTAGGAGAGAATTTCCACTGGGGAAGGGAAAAAGAGGGCTTTGAACTTTTTAAGATTGATGGATTAAGCACTTTTCTCACTTTCCATTCCAATTAAGCTTTCCTAATAGATGCCAATTTTTCACACACAGTTCCAATTCATGAAATAAAATTCTTCTTACAAATTCTATATCCTTTTTTATTTTATCTTTTTGGGTGTGATGTTAATAATGGAGAGAGCTTTCACAATGAGAGCTGGGGGAAAGAAAGAGAGAGAGAGAGAGAGAGAGAGAGAGAGAGAGAGAGAGAGAGAGAGAGAGAGAGAGAGGGAGAGAGAGAGAGAGAGAGAGAGAGAGAGAGATTAGCACTGAGGCCTGGCCTCTATTAACACTGTTGGCTACTTTTCCTGTTTATTTGTTCCTGGTAGTGGATTTGCTCCTTCAAATGCCATAGATGTGGCCTTCTGAGGAAGCCTTTATGTAATAAGGCCACAATTAATATTAGTATTTTTCAGGGTATGAGACTTTGTAACTGTATTGTGAAATATATTTCTATGAGGCCATTTTATTAATTTTAAACTTGAGGTAAAATTCAGTTGTTGAATTTTTTTCCAACTCAAAACTTAATTGTGTACATAGGCTTTCAGCTCTGTTTCCTATGGCTATGAACCTGTACTCTTATTAGGATGCGAATACAGCTGAATTAAATGTATCATATTTAAAAACATAGATTGTATGTTCATAACTGGCACTGTATTTACTTGAAAGGAGAATAAATTTCCACCTCCACCAGCCAAATAATTTGTAATGACACAACTTATATTAGCAGAGAAATTCAGACATATCAATTTTCTTTCTAATTTCCTTGGAGGCGGAACATCATCTTTAATTCAGAACTTTTCTTCCTTTATGGTAAATAATAGTTGCTTAAAAATGAGAGATCCAGTAATATTCATTAGGATAATTACATATTCTGCAAATAAGTGCAGAAGCTTGACAGGGATCCCACTCTCTGCTCTTAATAAACTAAAAAATACAATGCTAACTCATCCTGGCAGATAAATTGGCAATTTAAGGAAATCCAGAAGAAAGGGAAATATTTGTGGGGAAAAAGAAAGAAATATAGGTAGGAAGATTTGAATGAACAAAAATGTGTTATGATAAATTTGTCGCTTCAAGATTGACTAATTATCATAAGAGGCAAAGGTAAACTGCAAGAATCACAATCAATCAAATATGGATGGTATGTCATAACCACTAAGGTATCTCTAGAAATGTGTGGATGTATTGATTGCAAACAACACTAAGACTTGTTCCCATATGTGATCTGGGGCTGACAATGGCTTCTATAATAAATTATGCTCCTGTTCTGAGTAGTTGCATCTCCCATCATTTGGCAAATACTTGTAGAATGTGAGCATAGTCTTGCATTTAAACATTTGGAAAGGCATCAAGATCGTCTCCCTGTATTGTCTCTGTTACTTGCCTTGTTTTTTGTCAATGCCATATTTGTCACTTAGCTTTACTGTGGTAGATCCATTTGAAAATGTTGGTCTGAATGCACTGGTTTACTATATTATTATTATTTAGTTTTCCTGATAAACATTGTACTATTGGCTGCATTTTCTCTCTTTTTTTTAGCAAAAAGAAGACTAAACACTTATGCTTTTTAAAGTATACTTGTAAATTAACAAAATAGCAACAGGGTTTTCCTTAAGCAGAATAAGGTGAACTGAAACAAGATGTAGGGCAAAACTTCAGAATGAAGCAGAGGAATATAAATCATATTCCTAGATATTTTGTTGCAGGCTCATGATGAGACTTTAGTCAATATTTCTATTTAATGGCCAAGCTTCTCTCTGTGTAATGGGGATGTACACTGAGGCACTTTACAGGAAAAAAAATGCATGCAAATTACAGTTTTGTAAAGTTTTTAGCAATCTATTAATAAGATATCCATGGATGGTATTTGATTTGAAAGAATAATAATTATTCAGTTTTGGGCTATTCATTAGAGATTCAGATGCAGTCTTTGTGCTTCCTTGAAAGATTCTGTACACTCTTAGGTCTTATTGGCTCCTTTTGCTTATTGTTGATGTCAAGAGGGTTTGGAGAGAGTCAAAAAGAGTGAGTAAATGTACAATGATACTTCAATGACACATTTGTGTGAAGATGTTTATATACTCTGTTTGCACTCTTCTTCTTTATGCTGCCCTGTCTCTCTTTTTCCCTGCACTGCTCTAAAAAACTACAGCTTCTCACCATGTCTGGGTGGTGAATTCAGAAGAGGATATCAGTTCCTTGGGACTGTAGGTGTAATTGTGTTTGATTGATGGAAGTTTAACATTTAGTGTCATATAAGCAAAATACAAAAAAATGTATTTCTTCTACAAGTTTGTAAATATTATGAAAGTGAAATGAAGTGTCCAATTATGTCTGCATACACACACAAAAAAAAGAAAAGAAACTGAAATACAAAAATGTCAATGTTACTTGTTAGCAAATGTCTAACAATCCCCATCCACCTTAAAAATAAAGAATATCTACTCTGTGGCTCAAGGCACGAGAAGAAACAGGTCTCTCTTCTCAGAGTATCCAGACAGTAGGGAAACTGTCATTTTGAACTATATGAACTACAACCATCATCAGAGTATATCAGTTTGCATGTCTTACAGTGTGGCAAACATGCCTGTAAAGTACTAAGATGGTAGATCTGAGACTCATTGACATTCTGGCAGGGATTGATTGTTTTACAATAACAAATGTTCGGTTCTCAGATCTTAAATCAGAAAATTTCCCCCAACAAGATGAGAGCGTATTTCTTCCAACTGAACAGTGATATTTTTAAATCCAAGGATATAACCCTGATCGCAGAACTACTACTGGGAATTTAGTCAATGGACAAGTGTTAAGATTTTCTGCCTAACTATCCAAGCAAATTAATTTTATTTATAGAAGTGATGACAATAATTTCCATGTTTGGGATCACTTCAGAATTCAGTACATAAAATTTGAGGTCACATCTATTTTCTTTTCCCAATTGATTAATGTACATTTAATAAAGAGGGCAGAGATAGACTTAGCTGTCCTTTGCTTACTTTTGTTTACTCCTAAAAATGCTTCCATACATTGCAGACTGTAATTGCTTTGAACTTTTTTGGGAAGAGCCTATGTGAATGGAAAGGAAGCTGCTCCTTCTATAATAAAGCAAACTGCTGCATACATTTTAATGAGGGACAACTTTCAGAACATTTGAGGTTATAACAAAGAACAGTCAGATGTCTATGCTGAAGGATTCAGTACAGTAGATACTTTCAGGCTCTCTTTGGAGAGACAAATTTATTCATGATTCAGAAATAGACAAAATATGTAAAAGAGATTTAACAGATTTTGTTCCTAAAATATTCAATCTGAAAAGTACATCAGAGAATAAAATATCACACATAGATACATACATACATATGCACACACACATACACACACACTGATCAAAATGGTAAGAGAGAAAGACATTTATGTTGTTTACAGAATGTAGTCTCTTTATGAGTATTTTTCATTCCTTCTTGCAAATGAAAAAATTACATACTACAAAAAGTCTACCTTTTTGTGTTCTCTTAAGAAGCCAAGTTTATTAAGTCATAAAGTAATCCTTTGTCCTGAAATGCTTAGTTATTGCTGTGGATGTTGATCTTAACAAATAAAACAGAATCTAAAAAAAAAAAATCTTCCGCTCTTTCTCCAGTTTTGAGAAATATTACCCAGTGCTGGAAGAGAAGATAAATCTCACATTACACATTAAATCTCAGAATAACTTAAGCCAGCTAAAAGCAAGGTTCCTTACCTATCAACTAACAAGAGTTTAAAATGAAGTAACTGACAACATAGAATATATTTTCTTAATGTCATCAGCTGGTTGGTGTAATAAACTTCAAGTATTATGAAGAGATTCTTCACAAGTGAGCTAAAAATGTGTGTTTCTCTCTCCGTTTGTGAATTTGGGTGGCATGACAGCTATTATCACAATGCAATTTTGAATTTAAATGGTAGCTCCTGGAATTGCAATTAAATAAATCTCTGATGGAATTTTCTGTATCATATTATTGCAATGTGTATAATGCCCTCCCATTGCATGCCAGGAACTAGATGTGCTTTCCCAAATTCTGGAGAAAGAGATAGATTTTTTAAAAAATGTAATTTAATAAAATATATGCAGAAGTTCAGTTTGAAGACATCATCAATTCATTGCAAAAATACAAAATACTGTTTTTTGTTTGTTTTTTTAATTTGATTTATATGCCGCCCTTCTCCGGAGACTCAGGGCAGCTTACAATGCGCTAAGCAATAGCCTTCATACTTTTGTATATTTATACAAAGTCAGCTTATTGCCCCCATAAACTGGGTCCTCAATTTACCTACCTTAGAAAGGATGGAAGGCTGAGTCAACCTTGAGCCTTGGTGAGATTCGAACCTGCAATAATTGCAGGCAGCTGATGTTAATAACAGGGCTTTAGACCACTGTACTATCCAAGGCTCTTTTGTTTTGTTCAATATCCCTACTTAAAGCTATTTAAATGCGAATTAATTGATTTACATGTAGAAATATATGTTTCTCTTCATTCCTAGTGTATCAATGGATTCTGTTGGAGCCAATCTAAGCAATTTACACTTCATTCCTACTGAAATTCATGAGTTTATGGCTATGGAAAAAAATGAATATACAGATAAATTAAATAATAAATGAAGAACCAATCTCATTGGTTCAGTGGATATAATGGCAACTACTTCAGCCTAGATTCAAACCTATACATAATATAACAATACTCAAGGAAAATCACATATCTGCCATGCATTAAACGGGCATCCAAAATAAAATTTATTTTCTTTCTCTAAAGTTCTTTCATGTGCTTTCCCATATCGGTCTCTACCCATTTGAGAGACATTTTCAAAAGTAAGGTGCCTATAAACTGCATCATATAGAAGGTTGCATGTTTTTTTTTAAAAAAAAGTTGATCACACCCAAATATATTCCTTTTTCTATTTTACTGATGGCACATGCAGCCTAACATGCTTTAAAACAATTTTGTATAAGAATGATAAAGGTTTGTGGTTGGTGATGAAGTTCTGCTGACAAAAAAAAGAGTTTTGCAGAAGAAGAAAGGGAGAGAAGCTTCCTGTTTCTCCAACTACAGCCATTCCTTCCCCCACCCTCATCCTCAAATTTTTGGGAATATTATCCAGGCTCTTCATCCTGAAGGGTGGTTAAAATTCTCCTCATTAATTTTTCAAAAACTAGTTCTGTGAAAGAAAAGTTTAAAACTCCAAGTGTGTCTTTGTACATGTGTGTGTGTGCATGTGTGTGCATGTATGCATCTGTAAAAACAGATACAGGTTTTTTTTCTTTTATTTTCTTGGTCCATTCTGTTTTTGTATCTTTACATCTGCTTTGTTCTTCTGGAGTCTGAAAAGGAAAAAATGCATACATACAAACAAAAGCCCCACAAAAACAAAAAATGAAATAAACATGGAAAGTAGTCGCTGAGTCTTTATTTCTTGTGCTGTTTACATCCCTGGATAGCATCACAAAATGTAATGACAGACTGTTTTGAAGGAAGATGGAGGGAGACTACATATTATTATCCATGATCTCTTTAAGTTCCATCTCTAAATTCACTCCTGTTTAAAAGAAGAAATAACAACCCCCTGCTAAAGGTAAAAGTAAAGGTTCCCCTCGCACATATGTGCTAGTCATTCCTGACTCTAGGGGGCGGTACTCATCTCCGTTTCAAAGCCAAAGGGCCAGTGCTATGTCTCCATGGTCATGTGGCTGGCATGACTCAATGCCAAAGGCATATGGAACACTGTTACCTTCCGACCGAAGGTGGTCCCTATTTTTCTACTTGCATTTTTAAGTGCTTTCGAACTGCAAGGTTGGCAGAAGCTGGGACAAGTAACAGGAGCTCACCCTATTACATGGTACTAGGGATTCAGACCGTTGAACTGCCAACCTTTCGACCAACAATTTCAGCATCTTAGCCACTGAGCCACCATGTCCGTTCTGCTACTGTCTAATTATTATGAAGTTACAAAACAGAACAGGGCTTTGCAGATATTTGAAGGCCTGCCCTGCCTTGAGTGAACTCACAGTCCCTTCATGAAGCATCCTGGTCTTTTCACTTGTAAAAGTGAATCAACAATATTGTTTTGGTTCAATTGCTCGACTATGTCAACTCTTGCAATAATTTGAAGATGGCTCTGAGCCTGTTGAGAAATTTCTCCTGTTTTGTTTTGTTTTTTTCAAATGATGTAACATAATGTGTCAAGATGATCTTATGACTTCTGTACCACAAGAAAAACCAAATTGCCATACTGGGATAAAACAAAATGACAATACTGGGATTAAACATGAATAAATTATATGAGACTGGTCTCTTCACAAAGTAAGCTACACTGGACACAGGATGACCCAAACATGCACGTTCTACCAAACCATCATATTTGGCCCTAATACCCATTATACTCTGTATACTAGCAACAAGACGCAAACTTCTAGCTCATCCAATCTTAGGGTCAAGAGGTATGTCTCATTCATCTATTATGTTTGTATAAAAGCGGTATAACAGTATAATAATTGAATTTCTTTTATAAAAGAAATTAATATAAGTAGTTTGAAAAACCTTGAGAAATAGTAAGTCTATATATGAGTATTCCTCAACTTATGACCAGTCACTTAAAAGCCATTCAAAGTTATGACAGACCTTCCCATGGCTACTTATGACCAGTTTTCAAAGTTACAATGGCTGTACATACCCCATGGTCACGTGATCATATTTTGGGTGCTTGACAACCAGCTCACCTTTACAGCAGTTTGCAATGTTTTGCAGTCACATGACCATGATTGGTAGCATTTTTTGCCAATTTTTAACATTTATTTCCATTTACTGGCAGAAACTGCCCATTGGGAAAAAATGGATTTATTTAATGACTGCAACATTTGCTTAATGATCACAGTGTTTGCTTAATGACTGCAGTGTTGGCTTAACCACCATTACAGAAAATGTCAAAAAAATGGATCCTTTATGTCGATGATGGCGAATCTTTTAGGCACCGAGTTCCCAAAGTGCGCATGTGTGCCCAAATTGCAAGATGTAAGCGCATGCATGCGTGCATCCCGTGCATGTGCGCACATTCTGCGTATGCTCCTGTATCCTACCCAAACTGCAAGGCGCAGGTGCATGCATGCCCCAGGCATGCATGGCAGATACCTAAAGACCAGCTGGCCAGCGGGAGGCATGCACACATGCATGGCAGAGACCCGAAACAGAGCTGGGGCAAAGGCGTCCATTCCCACAGAGAGGGCTCTGTGTGCCACTTCTGGCATGCATGCTATAGGTTCGCCACCACTGCTTTATGTGATGCTTTGACTTACAACTGTAACAATTTACAACCGTAATACTGGCCTTTGTAAGTCAAGGATTATCTGTAAGTAGAATAAATCTATTTGATGCAAGTATAGACATAAGGACTGGGGAAAATCTGTATTTAAGTCAATTAAAACTCCTGCATTAATGACTGCAGGACATTTTCTCCTTCTTATTCATGTCCTTTCCCTATAACCTTCGTTGTCATTTCAGTTTCTATCTTTTGCTTCTTTTTACACTTTCTTTCTTTAACTTCTAGCACTTTCTTTCTTTCTTTACACTTTCTATTCTTGACCATAATAGAAGAATTGGTCTGCCACCATTATCAGGATTCCCTCCCTATTTGCTTCTATATTTAATTCTTGGGTTTTTATCTCTTACATCTTTTAGGATATCTGCCCATATTATCACAGACATCATGCTAGGAAAACAAAGTGCTAATTTAATAGGGAAATTTAAAGAAGATGGACTTCAATATATTTGCAAGATTAACAAAGAACTATATGAAATCATAAAACCAGCATTGTGTTTCACTGAACAAGCCCATAAATCATTCTTTTGAAAGTTAGTCCTGCTGCAACTAAACTTTACTGGAATGATTTAGCTCAAAAGAATGCTAAAGTTACTGCTTTAGAGCTGATTTTTTTAACATAATCAAATAATCACAATACAAAACATACACTTTATAAATGAAGGATGTGGTTTTTAACCAGCTTGTGTGAAGTTATAGCTCCACCTGGACCGGAACACCTGGCATTGTTATTTCACACCTTGATCATCACTCAGCTGGAATACTGCAAGGTATTCTACATTGGCTGCCTTTGAAGATGACTCAGAAGCCACAGCCGGTACAGAACGCAATGACCAAGAAAAGATCAACTTTTATTTGCTGTACTGGTTACCCTAGACTTCTGGGCCAAAGTCATAGTGCTGGTGATTACCTATAAATCATATATTGGCTGCACAGAGATACATCAAGAACCACCTTGATAAATTTAACTCTAGTCATCCAATCCAAACAGCAAGAGAGGGCCTGGCTTAAGGTCCCAACTTGCTGGCATTCTCTTCTCAGAAATATATTTGTCCCTGATTTTCTCTCCATTTCATAAAGCTTTGAAGATCACACCATTCCAGGAAACTTTGACTTTGCAAGGTTAATGGCTATAGTGTATATGATATATATATATATATATATATATATATATATATATATATATATCATATATAACATATATATGTGTGTGTTATGACATATGCTAACAGGGACACGGTGGCCAGTGGCTAAGGTGCTGAGGTTGTCGATTGAAAGGTTGGCAATTCAACAGTTCGAATCCCTAGTGCGGCGTAATGGGGTGAGTTCCTGTTACTTGTCCCAGCTTCTGCCAACCTAGCAGTTCGAAAGCACGTAAAAAATGCAAGTAGAAAAATATGGACCACATTTGGTGGGAAGGTAACGGTGTTCCGTGCACCTTTGGCATTTAGTCATGCCAGCCACATGACCACAGAGACGTCTTCGGACAGCGCTGGCTCTTCGGCTTTGAAACAGAGATGAGCAGTGCCCCCTAGAGTCAGAAACAACTACCACATATGTGTGAGGGGAACCTTTACCTTTATCTATGTTATATTGCTATTATTTAATTTTTGTAATGTTTCTTATTTTTTGTATATTGTTGAAGAGCAATTGTCCCAGTCAGGAAGAGAGCTCAAGTGGAGAGTTAGTCCAGGCATGTTTCATAACCACAAGAGGATGAGATCTGAATCCCTTCCCTTCCAAAAGCCTTTGAGCTTCATGTCTACAGAGATTCTCAATCATCCAGGTCATGATTGTCCCAAAGGTGCTTTTTCAAGAGGCAACTGAACTTTCTGGTTATTCTTTGAAGACATTTTGCTTCTCATCCAAGAAACTTCTGCTTTATCTAGTCTTTCTCAGGCAAAAGCTGCCAGTCTGTGGAGAATCCAACAAAATTGGTGTAGAACAAGAAAGTAGTTTGTACATGTGGCCCTGATTGTTGACACCTGACATACAGTGTATACCCAAAAGCAGTGTGAAGGAACATTTGCACACTTTAAAAAAAAAGACGATAAATTGGTAAATGCAGACAGTGATGATTATAGTATTACCTGCATCTGGGACTTTTGGCAAGCCATGAAGTAAGGGCCCACTCATTTTAAAAAATGTACATACTTTTGTTTAATATTTTATTTGGCATCTACCAAAAATTGGTGCCCTTAGCAGATACCACATTTTCCTATATGCATACATATAGTTCCCCCAAATGCAGGCAAACCAGTGATGGGTTGCTCCAGGTTCGGTCCGGTTCTATAGAACTGGTAGTAAAACCGGTGGGAGGCTCCACCCACCCACCATGATGTCATCATGGGTGATCTGTGCATGCGCAGAAGCACACAGTCCCGTTGCATAGTAGTAAAGATAAGTAGAACCCACCCCTGAGGCAAACAGTTTACTTCTTACAGTGTTTCTGTTTCTGTTCTGTCAGAAAATCAGCCACAATCTACTCACATAGTAATTTTTTTACCCTAAAATTAACCAAAGCAGAAGCAAGTACAGCATTGGGACAATACAGATTTCTTACTCTAGGGAGCAAAACTCTACTGTAAAAATCATAAAAAATGAATTTCCCCCAAATTAGGTTTCATTTGAAAAATATATGAAAATGTCCATTCATCTGTTTTGGGGGGGTTGGAGAATGTATGAGTATGTAGATTGCTTGGATTTCTAGAGGAAAAAGGAAAAAGTTGAATGGCGAAAAATAAGGAGAGTAAAAGAGAACCTATCTTATTTGTAAGTTGAAGTCCCTTTGCTTTGACTGAATACAGATAAAGGATTGCAATCCAAATAGAATGCTATCATCAGCTCTCAAATGTAAAAAAAAAGACAACTAGATCTTTTTAGATATAGAATCATAGAGTTGGAAGTGACCTAGTACATCATCAAGTCCACACTGTATGCCATCCCCAACACATGACCATCCAGTCCTTGAAAATCTCCAGTGAAAAGAAAGAAACAACTTTATGTGGTAAGGTAGTCCATCTCCTGACAGCTCCTACTGTGAAGAAGTTCTTCTTAGTAGCTAATCTGTATCTAAATTCTTGAAGTTTCATCCAATTAGTTCTAGTCCTACTCTCTGAAGCAAATAAATCCAAATTCTCCATAATGTAAAAGCACTTCACACTCTTCATGTAAATTATGTCCCTCTCAACCTCTTCTACATATACAGATCTTTTAACTGTTCTTCATAGGATTTAGGTTCCAGTTCTTTCAACATCTTGATAGTCTTATTCTGGATTCGCTCCAGTTTATCAATATTTTTTTCCATCTGGCATGTGCAAGACTAAACACAAATGCTAAGTGAGGAGAACTGACCAAGGCAGAAAAGACTTGAATTATTATTTTCCAAGATCTGGACCCTATGCTCCTCTTGATGCTGCTCGGGATATTGTTAGCTTTCTTTGCATTTGCATTACAATGGATGCTACTAAGGGCTTATAACTCTTCAGAAAGTATTCTTCTGCAGCATTACCTATAGTACTACAACATTACATTTTCTGAACATGCTGGTTTAAATAACACGAGTCACAATCCCAATTACATCTGGCAAACTCCACATGCTACAGAGAGAGACAGAGAAATTCTGAAAAAGAATCAAAATCAGAGGAGTGGAGGAATTCTAAGATATTACAGAATTAGGCAGCAGAACATTCAGAAATTCTTGTTTAATAAAGAAAGAGTTCTGTGCCAGTGAAGGCTTTGTAGTATTTCTTAGAAAACTCACATACACTATATATAGGCTATATAGAATCAGTCTGAATGGATAGATTAGGTCAGGGGTCTGCAACCTTAAATACTCAAAAGCCATTTGGACCTGTTTCCCACAGAAAAGAAAACACCGGGAGCCACAAAACCTGGGTGGGCATGGCCAACTCAATGTCACTCACTTCCACCAGTCACATGCCCCTCCCCCAGCCACACCTACCCAGCCGGTCATTAGGGCAGAGAACCAGTTGTTAAAAAAAATCAGGAACCACAAAATCCTTTTGACACATCTCTCTCCCCTCCCTCTCTCCCTTCCCTCTCCCTCTCTCTCTGTATCTTTCTATGTCTCTCTCTCTCTCTCCCCCTCTCTCTGTATCTTTCTGTCTCTGCATCCCCCACCATCGCCCTTACCTTCTCAGGCCAGGCAAGGAGTGACTGGGAGGGGAGGGCGAGGGATGGGGCCAGCCAGTGGTTATAGGAGCCACAGCAGAGGGCCCAAAGACCCGCATGCGGCTCCGGAGTCACAGGTTGCTGACCCCTGGATTAGGTAATCCAATGAGCCATACAGTGATCTCTATAATTCAATATCTTAGTAATGACAGAAGAGCTTCCTCTTGTTTGAGGTTTGATGGGAAAGTTGGAAGTTTAGTGTAATCTAGTTCAGTGTTTCTCAATCTTGGCAACTTTAAGATGGTTGACTGGGGAATTCTCGGAAATTGAAGTCCATATGTCTTAAAACTGCCAAAGTTAAGAAACACTGATCTAGATTACCTGGATATACTGTAGCATGCTTTTCGTGACAGACCACAGCTTGTGATCCGAAACAGACAGGACAATAGAGACAGAACTTTAATGTCCAATGTATAGGCAAGCAGACAAATTATCCTGACAGAAGTACACATCATATTCACAAACTTTGACCCCTATATTGATTTATTATTACAATCTCATGTAGTAGCACCTCTCCCATTCCCAAACATGATTATCTATGAATGAGGAGAGGTCTAGAAGTGCCATCTTCCTCTTTTTAAACAAAATAATAAGTTTCAGGTATGATTGCTGTGAAATATGGATTATTCTGAATATTAACTATCCATGACTAAATAGGACTTTGTTTTCTTTTAATTTATTCTTTTTAAATTACATCCTTCCCCTCACAAAAACTCTATCCATTTTTGTTTCCCATTTTCTTTTCTTTCCTTTCTCACTGCATCTCTCATTCTTCTTTCTTCTCCATTTTTTTTTTGTTTCCACGGCTAAAGTAAGACTTTGTGTTCATGTGTGTAGTAGTAGTTGCATGTGAGATAAAAAAGTGGTTGTAAATATAGATAGGGAAACCATTAATATCATTAATATTACATGATTATTATGCAAAATTATTTTACAGGCAATTTACATTAATAATTACTATGTGTATGTATGTACAGGTAGTACTTAACTTACAACAGTTTGTTTAGTGACCGTTCAAAGTTACAACCACATCCCTATGGTCATGTGATTTACATTCAGATGCTTGACAACTGGTTCATATTTATGGTGGTTGCAGTGTCACATGCGCATGCAAAAGGCATGTGATCCCCTTTTGTGACCCTCTGCCAAGCAAAGTCAATGGGAAAGGCAGATTCACTTAGCAATAATGTTACCGATTTAGCATTGATTCACTTAACAAATGTGGCCAGAAAAGATGTAAAATGGGGCAAAGCTCAGTTAACAAATTTCTCACTTAGCAACATAAATGTTGGGCTCAGTTTGAGGTCATAAGTCGAAGATTATCTGTACACTAGGCATAAAAATAAAAAATGTATAAATAAATATATAATATTTATGGGCAGGAAGGAATCTCTGTAGTTGACATTGCAGGAATGGAGAAAAGAGCATCACACAAAGAGAGAGAGAGAGAGAGTGTGTGTGTGTGTGTGTGTTTCAGTCTCTTCAGTCTCAGGGGTAACATTGCAAGAAACCTACCCAATGAACACCTGAATGTTGACAAAATCACTGCCCCAACTATACCTTACATCATTATTGTGTGTTGCATAAACAAAGCACCCAAACATTGCTTTGGGCTAAAACAAGAGTAGACCAGCTTTTTGTAGGCCAAAAAGTCATACTTTCTTTAATTTTCTTCAGTCTATTTAGAATAGAATAATTAATCTGTTCTTAATGTTGTGTTTTGGTTTAGGTTTGTTGTACTTTCATGGAACTGGGTAAAATAGTCTGTTAAGCCCTGGAGAAGCTTAAGCCCCTTTCTATTCTTCATTGTTATAAAAAAAAATAGAAAAATAGCACACTGGTGAAAATCAGCAATTTTACAGTTGAAATTCAGTGACCAAATCTGTTGTCTTTTCATAGTGTACAATGTACTGTTATTATGTGACAGTACACATATTTTATTTTATTTGTATTTATTTATGTATATACTTACTTTATGAGATTTATATACCGTGTTTCCCTGAAAATAAGACTCTGTCTTATATTTTTTGAACCCTGAAATAAGCGCTTGGCCTTATTGCCATGTGCTCAAAAGCCCAATTGGATTTATTATCAGAGGATGTCTTATTTTGGGGGAAACAGGGTAGCTGCCCATCTCACAAACATGATTCTAGGCAGTGTACAATAAATTGCCAGTTAAAACAAAAGAACAGTTAAAACTAGTTAGACCCAAGTACAAATAAAAATAAAATTTAAAAAAATGGAAAGCATACAGGAAAGCATTGTGAAGTAGTCTTTTTCTCCCACAATACGACTCATGAAGTGATATTTTCCACACAATACCATTCATAATTTGGCAGTCCAATGATAATACAAACAGAGGGAAATTTACTCATTCCTAATTGCTCCGTTGAGACATTTGGTTCAAGAGGGTACTTGAAGCTTTAGTTCATGGTCATACTTTGACAAAGCTTTCTGCCTATATTATAAATCTTCCTCTGCTTTTACAAGTCTGCTCCCTAGCCAAAATAACAAAAGTTTGAATGCTGGATGAGCTGAGCAGCAGAGCAGCAGGCTAAAAATGTGCTGACTCATCCCTGACATATACTGTCTGCACAGGAAGAGTTCATGGGTGGCAGTGAATACCTGCTGATTGAGATGAATTTAACTGTGCTATGCTAGAAATGCAGACCAATTTGTCCATACTTATTCCTCTTCTTGAATAGGTATGCATAGTGGAAGCCTGATTAATATTATGACTCAGGTATATACATTTCAAAAAATACAGCTTTTTATTAATTTCATTTTGGATTTAATATTGGAGAAAATAATCTCTGTGGCATGTGTGTGTTTTTTTAAAAAAGGATATATTTGAAAGAAGGATATATTTGAAAGAAGGATATATTTGGCGGACCATCTGAGGCCAGCGACTGCTCCCATCGCCTGGTGTTTTCCCACAGGGAGGGCCTCCTTGGGGTGCCATCGGCCAGACAATGTTGTCTGGTGACCCCTAGGGAGCGGGCCTTCTCTGTGGGCGCACCTACCTTGTGGAATCAGCTCCCCCTGGGCCTCCCGGTGGCCCCTGACCTTCGCTCTTTCTGCCGTGACCTTAAAACATGGCTATTCCACCTGGCCGGTTTGGATTGAAGAGGTTTTAGAGGGGATTTTAATGGTTTTATAGTTTTATTGGGTATTTTTAAAAAATTGAACTTTGTGTGTTTTATTGTTGTGAATTGCCCTAAGTCCTTCTGGAGATAGGGC
Organism: Ptyas mucosa; assembly: GCA_012654045.1. Classification (NCBI taxonomy): domain Eukaryota; kingdom Metazoa; phylum Chordata; class Lepidosauria; order Squamata; family Colubridae; genus Ptyas; species Ptyas mucosa. Next base: position 10,660,514 of record WNWU01000016.1, read on the forward strand.
AGCATATAAGCCAAATAAATAAACAAACAAACAAACAAACAAACAAACAAACAAACAAACCAGCTCCATGTATCTTCATGGTCATGATTTTTGGGTACCTTCATGATCACAAATCTTTTTTTCTCAGGCTGTAATTGCGTCTAAAATAACATATCAGTATTAAACTGTACAGTACACAAAATATTTGCAGCCTTGATTCTGAAAGTTTTGCACAAGTAGGTACACCCAAGATCATCTTCTACATAAAACACTCTGTTTCTCTTATCCAAATTTATATGGAACAATCTTCAGTACAGATTCACAGAAAAAACAGAAAATAAATGAATTGTAAACAGGAGTGTGCAAATTGGCTTAAATTGTTCAAAAATTTCAAATACAATTAGACATTTGTCAAGTTCTGTTTGGCCATCTGAATCATTTTTGGCCAAATGATTGACCAAGAACATTAAAATGTGTGTATTGAAGCTTCAGAAAGGTTCACCTTCAGATTTTTAATTGTGAAAATGTAATAAATTTGAAGGAACACATATAATTTCACACCAAGTGCTTTTGGTCAAACCATTTTGGTATACACACACACACACACGCACACACCAATTTAAAAGAGAACTAAGGTTTTAACTAAAGAGAAGTTAAATTAAGTACTAAACACTTAGAAACATTTATAAATCTATAAGGACTGGAGCAAAACCAATAGTAACAAGCAGCTAGAAAAGAATATACAACCCCAGATGTAAAATTCTGAATTGAAGAAATGTGTTCATTTTCAACTGGATTTGTATTGATGTTATATGAAAAGAGTGATCACTTCAGTGATGGGTTGCCCCCGGTTCAGTAGTAAAACTGGCGGGAGGCCCCACCCATTGCCCCGGATGTCGTCATTGGAGATCTGCGCATATGCAGAAGCAAGGCGCATGTACAGACGCAAGGCATGCATGGGTTCCCGTTGTGAACTGGTATTAAAGGTAACTCCTGGATCACCTATTGTATTTTTAACATGTTATGATGCATTTTGCTTTATTTTAGGTTTCAGTTATTTATTTCTATATTTTTTCTTCTTTTTGTCTGTAACCTAGAAAATCAAAATAAAATAATAAAAGCAATTTTGAAATGTTTAGATAGCAAACCTACTTCCTCTGTATGAATCATTTTGATTCTCCCATTTAGCCACAGTGATGGAAGGCCTACTAAAATTTCCTGAAAAGGGCAGGGGCCAGTATTCCCTTTTTAACCTGGTCAATCAAATTAACCAATCTTCAGATAGGTAGCTAACTTTCAGGTATGTAGGTCATATAATAAGGGGAACCTACCTGTGTAGGGGAAACTAGTGTAGGCCAAATATATCCCAAATAACCATGTCTGATTAAGGCTAATCTTCATTGGTTTAATTGGTTGGGTCAGTTGTTCACAGACCAATTTTCTCTACCCTTTTTCCTGGGAAGACATTAAAATTCAGTTCCAACTGGTTTTTCATTTTAAGCAGCTCCCAGATCTAATTTCTAAAGACATAGACATTATAGAACTTCTGCCCTTTGTACTGCTCCAATTATCACTTTCTCAAAAGATTCACTTACTCCCAAAAGATCTTCTACCAGGTTTATACCAGTTCTTTTCTATCGGTGAATTACAATGATAGTGGCTTTAGAACAAAGACTACAGGCACAACTTGCTAGACTGTTGTGGCCCATCAGTGGCCTGTGCGGATTGTAGCTGACTCTGACAGCGGGGAAGCTGGTGTGGTGTTGCGCCAGCAGCCTGTGCATCTGGCACTCGAGTCGGACAATGAGGAGGCTGGAGAAGATGTGGTGCCAGAGACAGGGATTCAGCCAGGGCTTTCAAAATCTCCAGAAGCTCCTTTAAGTGAAGAGGAGCCACTTTTCGATGCACGGGCGCGCAGAGCGGACAAAAGGCAGGAGTAGCTCCTCAGGAGTCACTGAGGAGGTTTCCTTAAGAGGAGGTCTCCTTGAGAGTAAGGCTTGGGGCTAATTGGCCACTCCCTTAGTCTATTTAAGGAGGAACGCCAACTGAAGCAAATTGTAGGGGAAAAACTTTAGTTCACTCTACTTTGCATCTGGATTCTCTGCAAATTGCTTCTGGGCTTTCTGCCAACCTTAGTAAGATTGTGATTACTTTATCTTTGGTTTCTTGTATGCTGTTAAGAAAGTTTATTAACAGCCTTTGTTTTGAAAAAGACTGAATTATTTTAGTAAATTAAGTTTTGTACAAACTTGGTGTGTGCTGTGTTCTTTGGGATCTGTAGCTGGGGCAGAACATAGACTTATATGTTTCAGAATCAGAGAGCTCTTCTTTTAATAGGTGAAAACCAAAACTTCAAAACATGCATAGCATGAAATGACAGATTAGAAAGCCTTATTAATGGCCTCTCTATCAACAAAACCCATAGAGTCAAACACCCCAAATGGACCATGTTGCTACTGTTTAACAACTGCATATGGATAGATAAGTCAATGAGCTTCTAACCTGAGCAGCCAAAGCTTCATTTTTATATACAGCAAACATATATACTCATATGCTTACTTGCGACATATAATAACAACCTTGCCACGTTTTTGTTTGCATGTTTCTTGATGTATTCTAATTCTTATTTCTTTTTTGCCAGAGTATACAAAATAATTATTTCAAGAAACAGGGCTATGATGTCTGTCAAAGGATAGTATCAACATTTGATATTATTTGAATTTGAATAGTTGCCTGGGTACTAGATGTAATCAATACCTTTAAAGTTCCATGTCCTGCTTAGCCCTGAAAACTCACTGAATGACATCAAGGCAGTCACTTTCTTTTACCAATTTCCTTTGCAGTGTTGCTGTTGTGGAGATAATATGATTTAAGTTGGCTTGGGGAAAGATGGAATAGAAATATATAATTACCCAATGAAGGGTATCTGTCCAATAAGGATTTGTATCAAATTATCATCAAAGATAAATTCAGTTGCTTTTCCAAAATATAAAAACAATCACACAGCAATTTTTAACACAACAGCAAATTGTATAGAATAAATAATTTCAAAGCCAATAAAGACCAAGCGTTAATTGCAATAACAATACTACAATAAAGTAGTTTTTTTGCTATGTGCATAGAAAATGATAAACTTTATAACTCCTTGTTTGATGGCACCATCAAGGACTTTATATCCAAAATAGCAAAACAGGCATGGTGCAGGTTCCATTGCTTCTTCAACGTAGTGGTGCTAAACTGTGTAACTGTTCTTGTGTATCGTTACACTAAAGGTAAAGGTAAAGGTAAAGTAAAAGTAAAGGTTCCCTTTGCACATATGTGCTAGTCGTTCCTGACTCTAGGGGGCAGTGCTCATCTCTGTTTCAAAGCCAGAAGAGCCAGCGCTGTCTGAAGACATCTCTGTGGTCATGTGGCCGGCATGACTAAATGCCAAAAGCGCACGGAATGCTGTTACCTTCTCACCAAAGGTGGTCCCTATTTTTCTACTTGCATTTTTTACATGCTTTTGAACTGCTAGGTTGGCAGAAGCTGGGACAAGATAACGGGAGCTCACCCATTACGCAGCACTAAGGATTCGAACCGCTGAACTGCCGACCTTTCAATCAACAAGCTCAGCATCTTAGCTACTGAGCCACAGCGTCCCCTATCGTTACACTAGCAGTTCTGAAAATGTTTAAATATGAAATTGTAATGTTAAATAATTTAAAATATTTATTGACAGAATTTACATGGCTACCTAACTGAAGTAATGCAATTTGATCTACAAGAAACACTCAGAATAAAAATAACAATAAGAATGTGTTTCTTGACTCAAATTCATATACTTGCCTATGGAAACTCATTTCAGCCCCAACACTTGGAGAAGTAGCCAAATTTTTAAGGCCTTTCTGAAGGTCAGCAGCAAATTTTGGGAAAGGTCATCCCAAAGGAGTGTCCTTGCTACTGCAAAATCATCCTGTCATACCATCAGATGGTACTCTGTCAAAAAAGATACTTTATGTCACTCTATTAGAGCAAGAAGCTGGGCAGATGTCTTCAGGGAGATCTTAAAGAAAGTCGGATTTTTTTACAATGTAACTTTTTATTAGGAGATCATCTATTTATTGCATTTTTGATTAGAATAAATAAAAACAAAACTGTATTATTTCCATTTGCAATTTGTAAAGCTATATATTTTACATATAGTTTAAGGCTGCAGTGTGTCTCACATTTGATGCTAGCTGGGAAATCCTTCTACCAAAAGACATCTGCAAAGAAAAGGCTGCCTTCAGTAAAAAATAAGACAATATTCATAAAGATTTTAGTCATCTCCAGAGGACAAACTGACAAAATAATGATATGATATGGACTTTCTGCTTGACAGCAAAGTTTTTGATATCACATGCTGCCATTTAACGACCTTGCAAATTTCTCCAAAATTTCCCCCAAACGCTTGCAAATGGACAGGATTGTAGGGAATCTTAAAGGGATAGGTGTTCCTGATGTTTTTTGGGGGGTGGGGGGTGGGGGGGCAATAATCTTTTAAGAGTTATTAGCTAGAGACTATATATTGATATGACTGAAGGAAAAAATATGATATGAGGCCCCAAAGTGGAGGGGATACCAATTGTATTTCACTTCTTCTACTTCTTTACATGATTTTCTTCTCACTTCCTCTTTCTCATAGACAGCAGGCTATAATGAAGGTCAGGTTTGATCTTTAGAATAGAATCAGGGGTGGGTTCTAAATTTTTTTACTACTGGTTCTGTGGGCGTGGCTTATTTTGTGGGCATGGCTTGATGGTCATGTGACAATTCTTTAGGAGTTAGCAAAGGTACTGGGTTACCAGGCTTTTAACTGCTTGCAGAGCTGTACCGGTCTACTCCTGTATTTTTGCAGGCACTGGTCTACCCATTTATTTTTTCAGGCACCGGTCTACTCATGTATTTTTGCAGGCACTGGTCTACCCATTTATTTTTTGCAGGCACCAGTCTTCTCATGTATTTTTGCAGGCACTGGTCTACCCATTTATTTTTGCAGGCACCGGTCTACTCATGTATTTTTGCAGGCACTGGTCTACTCATTTGTTTTGGAGGCACCGGTCTACCACCAAACTGCCTTTTACCACTGATCAGCTGTAGGGCAGCCCTTTGAAGCCCCACGGCAAGAGTTTAAACAGTTTTTTTCCTTATAGCCTGTCAGCTGGGACTCAGGAGGCAGCAATAGATTGGGGGTGGGGCCAAATAAAAGGTAAGAATAACGTGGGGGTGGGTGGGGGGCAGAACCGGTTTGGTGATGTCATATCGTCACCACTACCGGCTCGGCGGAACCTGGCGAAACCCACCACTGAATAGAATAGAATAGAATAGAATAGAATAGAATAGAATAGAATAGAATAGAATAGAATAGAATAGAATAGAATAACAGAGTTGGAAGGGACCTTAGAGGTCTTCTAGTCCAACCCCCTGCTTAGGCAGGAAATCCTACACTTCAAACAAATGGTTATCCAACATCTTCCCAAAAACTTCTGCAATTTAGCTGATGACTCCCAGGAATTAGGAGGACTAATGTGATACTAGAATAGTGAATTTCTCACCTCTGATTCAGAGAATTCCTTTTCATAAATGGACAAAGAGCAACAGGGGAGACCATGTTCTGAATATCTCTGCCTACGTAGCCAATATCATTTTAACTTTAGATATTGACTTGAAATAAAAACATTCCAAACAGAATAGTAGGCAATTCGTTGATTAAATTGATGTAATTCTTTATTGCTGAAAGTGTTGTTGTTGGTAATGTTGTATCACATACTTTACTTGATTTAAGATAATTGAATGTAGTTCATTATTATGCTTTCATATATTTCTGATAGACTTTTTTTACTATGGTTACTATTAAACTACTGCACTCCTGAGTGCTTTGCAGAGCATAAATCATCACAAATAAAAGAAAAAGTTTATGTTGTAATCCTATTTAAAATGTTTTTTTTAAAATATATATATTTTAAAAATTCAGGACACACCCACATACACACACCTCATTTTATTTTTCTAGGTCCAGAAAGAAATTACCATTTTGAGGGAGAAGAATGAACATTTATGTTCATGTGATTACCATAATTATATATTGTGACAATTTAATGGCACTATCCTGAGCTACAATGCTAAAGTAATTAATTTAATCACAATTTATACAAAATACTACTCCTGCCAGCTATCTTAGTCAGTTTGAGTCGGTAAACCATCAGAAAGCATTTTCGCTCATACCATGCCATGAGCTTCCATCAGCCATCCTGTACGGCAAGTATAAAAAGATACCAGTGACTGAAAGACTCTGTTCCTGTGGCTCAGGAGAGGTGGAGACTGTTGGTCACATACTCCTCTGATGTTCCTTTTAGAGAGATTTGAAAAAAACAAATCCTTCCAATAATTGCTAGGCATCCTGTCCGTTCCAACACTGCTTATCTCCAGTGGCTGCTTAAGGATGAACAGTCCATAACTACAGTGCAGGTGGCTAGATTCTGCGCAGCAGCACTGGGGATTCATCCAGAAGACATGTCTAATCCACCATAGCTATTTTATACAACAACTGTAGCGAACCCATTGCACTCCTTATTCCTTTCACTTTTAGTATTAAACTGACAACAGGCCCAGTGGTGAGTTTCAAATTTTTTTACCACCAGTTCTCTGGGTGTGACTTGGTGGGCATGGCACAGGAAGGATACTGTAAAATCTCCCACCCCAATCCAGGGGAAGATTACGGCAAAAATCCCCATTTCCTTCCAATCAGCTGGGACTTGGAAGCAGAGCATAGATGGGCGGGGCCAGCCAGAATTTTTACTATCGGTTCTCCGAGCTAGTCAAAATTTCCACTATCGGTTCTGTAGTATTGGTTAGAAACTGCTGAAACTCACCTCTGAACGGGCCACACAGTTTATGGATTGTAATTTTAGTATAGTTAGACCATATGTAATTGGCAGACTGGATTTTATCATGGATTTTATCTGTTATTTTATTTTAGAATTTTTAATTGTATATTTAGTGAGAGTTTTTATTTCTTCTGGTCTCTGACTGTAATAAACAGAATTGTAATATGTGTAGACAGTTTTCAACAATCATAACAAGACGGCCAAAATAAGATGACTAAGGAATCACATTTAGTCCCAACTAAAACAGTGTCCCGTTAAAAAAATGCTGTCAACAGTGCTTCAGATATGGCCTTACGAGTGTGTTTCCTATCAAAGTCCAGACAATTTTTTTCTCCTCATACCATCTCCTCTTTGATGTTTCAGTTATGGACCTTATCAGTTTATCTCCTATCACATAAAATGTGTTGTTTGTATAATGCAATTACTTTGGATCACAGGGGCTATTGTTCCCATCATTATTGAGAATGAGACCTATTAAAAGGCTGGGAAACAATCTGGTCACATTAATCAGACCAATAAAAGGCCACTACCTAGAGGATTTATGACCATTTAAAGAGCTCTTTTACAGAAGAAACCTTAAAAATGGTTTCCCAGCAATACAATTAAACTGTTTGCTCTCCATTCTAATAAAAAGAATGGCAGGCACCAGATAGAAAACCATGCCTGAGGCTGTTAGGTTTCATCAGATAAGAAAAGCTGGTCCTGCTGAATGTTCAATAATGAATTCTGACAAAAATGTTAGGTTTTGTAAAAGATTCTTCATTGTGTAAGAAGTGATAGTCCTCAGCTAGATAGTTGCTACTTGCAAATAAGGATCTCATTTTGAGAATTTAGTTTACTAGAAAAACAGTTTATTTTGTTACTTTTTTTGAACATATCCCCCAGAGCTTGATTTTGATTAGTGTTCGTGACACTACTTTTACAGTGAATATAGCAAACCTTTACTAGAAGATATTCTACCATGATAAATGTCTTAATTCACTGGAAATGTTTTCAACAGCTAGACTAAGATTTTAATCTGTAGGGGCCAATGAGTTTAATCAATCATTGCATTTTTCACAGAAGCTCATGTTTCAGTTCTTGATGAAAGTTTTCCTTTTCTCATTCTTGTAACATAACATCCTTCCAGTGGAGGGCAATGTATACCTTCAGGAACATATGTAAAGTTACCTTTAGATTTGTGTTTAATTCCTGGTGGCTGCATTCTGCCCTGCAGAATTTTTGCTAATGTTTCTCCCTCCCACCCCCCAGCTTTTAAAAAGTTTCATGGAGCTTATCTGTTTTCTTCCTTTTCTACTCTTTCTACTCCAAATGTATCAAGTAAATATAACTTATTTCTCTTTTTAACACATAGTCATGCATAAATGTGTACCTCTTTTATTCATTGAAACTAAAATTGCATAAAGGCATCAACCAAATTTTTGATTGTAGGAAATTGGGAGTCATAGACGGAAGCCTTCTATATCTTGATACTTACAAAATGTCCTTACACAAATGAGTGATCTCATTTGTAGAGCATCTTTAACCCAATCAGCATTAAATTAAACTAATTGTACTATCACTTAGTAGTCATTTGGATATTTTGTAAAAGCCATGTAGCATAATAAAAATAAACCAGCATGAGTGACATTTGAATATTATGACTTGTATGTTCATTAGATCTCATAAGCTACTTGAATTAGTTCTAATTGTTTTCTTCTTGAAATTGGATTCGAAGAGATGGAAGTATACATACAATCAGTTAATAGGTGAACAGAAGTTGTTAATTCCAGAAGAAGGGCTTGGACTGCCAGCCTTGAATTGCATTTGCAAGAAAGATTTCAACATAGCAGCACCAACAGCTGCACGTATATAAATGCCCAACAATCATAATTAAGTGAAATGGAATTAGGAGATACTTATGGAATGAGAGGTCCTTAGCGCTCTCCAAGCTTGCTTGTTTTCTTGCAGATCCAAAGTAGGTAACATCATCAATGCTAGCTTATAAACCTGTAGAAATATAATCACTTACTGGCTCTTGGTTTCCTTATCCTCCCTTCAGAACAGCAGTAAGTGATCTGTGGCTCCTCCTGATACTAAACTACAATTCCCATTTCCCTTGACCATTGGCTATAATGAATGGAACAGATGGGATTTGGAATATAATAGTATCTAGAGAGCTACTATAGTTTGGCCCTCTAGTCAACTTGAGTAATTTATCCAATGCATTGAAATTGAGCCCCTAACAATCTATAATACAGAAGTTCACAGTAGTAGTGGAGACCCTCTAAGGAGTAATCTAGATATCAGGGCTATCAATTCAAAATAAGGTCATTGTAAAATATATGAAGTATCTTTGAGTTAACAAGCAGAAAAGAAAATAGTTCAGGAATACATATAATTACCACAAGTATTCTTCTGTATGGATATCTTGCTATGCCCTATAAACCCGGTACTCTTTAAGAGTCTTTCTCCCAATCCTTATCTGAAAATAGGGAGCAAAATTTAGGCAATACACAAATCATCATCCAAGTGTGGTGTGATCTTAAATATACATAGCTTAAAAATGTAATGTCTCTTTCAAGTCCAGTTTACCTCTTCATAACTTCATGGACATATCTATGTTGTTTTTTTGGCATCAGTATAGAATTAGTCTGCCAATCTTCTTACCTAGCATAGAAAGAAATAAGACTCTATTCTATGGTAACATACACTGAAATATGCTATCCATCTCTTCAAATAAGATTTGATGAACAAATCAAATTAACCCAAATAAACACTAGAAAAGGGAGATGGGTAATGTTGGCACAAACTTCTTTTCAATTAATAGCTTCCTCCTATTGTGACACATTTTACATAAATAGTTCTGTATCCCAAAACACAAATATATTTTTCCTGCAGTAATGTACAATACTTTTCCTGCTACAAACAAAAATATGTATTTATCTGATCGAGAGCTGTTGTAGCCTTTCCTAGGTTCACACTTTCACAAAAACTACCCTATACCACTGTTTATACGTATGTAATAGGACCGTGATGGCAAACCTATGGCACGGGTGCCACAGGTGGCACGCAAAGCGATATCTGTGGGCACGCGAGCGTTGCCCTAGCTCAGTTCCAGCGTGCATGCGCGTGCCGGCCAGCTGATTTTCAGGCCTTCCGGGCCCACTGGAAGTTGAGAAATGGGCCGTTTCCAGCCTCTGGAGAGACTCCCGGGGGGGGAACCTTTGGAGCCTGGGGAGGGTGAAAAACGGGCCTACCTGGCCCACTGTGCCATTGCGTACAAAAAGTGGGGGGGAGCGCAGGGGGATCATGCAGGCATGTACAGGGGAGGGGCACATAGAATTATAGGTGTGGGCACACGCGCGCGTGACCCCCCCCCCACGCTCCCCTCGCTTTTGGCACTTGATGGCAAAAAGGTTAGCCATCATTGTAATAGGATAATTGGCTCCAGCTGTTGTCTTAAAAACCTCTGTAAAGCATTTTATTCATCAAATATATTAGAATGCGGGGTGGGGGGAGGAAGAGATGGTACAGAAATGCATCACAGTGACATCATCGTAATTCTTCTCCTTTATTATCATTTGTCAATTTGAAAAAGGAGCCGGGAGTCACAAGTTACGCTAATTGGCACATTTGCTTTATTTTATTTTATTAAACAAACTGGGCTTGTATTCTCATTCTGTGTTTTTCCCTTTTCTCTTTTTTGCTTTGTTTGTTGTGTCTCCTATAGTTCATTCCATCATCACATTGAAATGGGGAGAAAAGAAAAATGTTTGTTCTTTTTTTTTCCCTCTCTTTTAACTCACTCAATAGGTTTGGACTCCTCAGAGGAACATAACATTGCACACACACTTGGAATAGAGAAAAGGGGAGGCAGGAGAGAGAGAGAAAGAGCGCACTCGTGGTGGGCAGACAAACACACACACACGCGCAGATCAAACAATTCTGATACAGTGCAAGAATTTTCCCAAAATGATTGAATCATCATTACCAAAAAACTCGCCATAACAACACCAAGAAACAAAATGTTTAAGCCACACTGTTTGACTGGGATTTTTCCTGCTTTTTTTTTTCTTTAAATGTTTGCCACACAGAGAGAATAGAGGTGGAAGGGGTAGAAAGGGAGAAGGAGGACAGACAGATTTACAGGTGAAAGAGGGAGAAGATTGAAACCAGGAAGGGAGGGAAGATACAGGAAAAAGGAGGGGGGGAGGGGCAAGAGGAAGTCATTTCTTAAGGTTCAGGCATTTTCTTGGTCCGCCTTGCTCTCCTCTTCTTTCACTTCTTCCTGCAGGGCACTTTCAGAAGGTTTGGTTTCTTCTACAGCATCTAAGAAGTATAAATAAATAAAATTGTCAAGGAAGTGTATGAATCGAATTTGGTAGTTTCATTATAAAAAAAACTAGAAAACTTTTGCAGAGTACAAAATAAACGATGTCTCAGGGCTATACATAGTCTTAACAGCATCATTTTTGTGATCACTAAACTGAATCAAAGACAAATCGCGGGTATCTTTTTGTATGTTGGGTGAGTGGAAAAAGGGTCTGAAGGACGAAGTGGGAGGAGGAAACCTTGGTCACGATCGAGGTATCATTTCTTTCACTCAGAAAGTTTAATATAACTCTCAAACAATCTTTGCAGTACCTAACTTTCAAATGCAGTCCCGACATCGCCTGTAAAAGGATGCAACCTTGAAACCAGGGGTGAAATCTACTTACCTTCCTTACTGGTTTGGAAGTGCACGTGCCCTGTGCGCATGTCACATGCATGTGCAGACCCTCTGCACATGTGCAAAACCTTCTGCGCATGCGCAAAACCTTCTGCGCTTGTGCAGAGGGTAAAAAACACATTACTTCCTGGTTAAAACCAGGAAGTAACAACACCTGGGCGGATCGGCGGAACCTCGCGCCGCCATCACTACCGGTTCTCCAAACCACCTGCCACAATCGCTACTGGATTGCCCGATCCAGTCCGAACCGGCAGCATTTCACCCCTGCTTGAAACTAATGGAAGTCGTTGAACCCCATTGTTATGTGGAATCTGAAAAGTTACCTGAGCTCTGGAATGTTCACCTTTGGTATTTAAGTTCCATTTTACCTTGCTTGATTGGCTCTATTCCCACTCTTTTTTCCCCATACAAAGAGCCACATATCTGTAAATTATTGCCCGAGAAATTATCTTGCATTTCTTTCCAACAGTTATCAATATGATGGTTGAAAACGAGGATTTAGAAAAGGTAAAACTCCCAGATATCTGGATTCCTACCCAGATGCTTCCAGTCAATGTTGGAATGCTGGGCTAGATGGACTAATGAAGTGTCTCAGATAAATCAAATTCAGTTGTTCTCTTTTATGCTTATGTGTTTTGCAAAAGACCATGAAACCAGGATAATTTTTATACTAAATTAATTACATTGCAGCTATTAAAATTCAAAGGAACGAGAAGCTGGCCCTTTCAAATAATTTCTTCAATTAGCAATCAATTTTCTGGGGAAAATATAAGAAAAATAAGGAGAAAATTTATTCTGAATTACAATAATCTTATCAGTTCAAATGCATTTGAATTGGGAAGAAATCTTTGAACTAGGGGAGTTTATTTGTTCCAGCTGAGCTAAATTATCTTAAATTCTATATGAAATCCATTTGGAGCATATAAAGTCAAGTTTTTTAATTTTTATATTTTTGCTAAATTTAGCCTTCCTAAATTTCACTTTGGAAGTAATAGAATATGATACTGACCTATAAAAAGTATTTGAAATTATGTTCCACCATAGGCATTCCAAAACATCTATTCTGCATTGCTTAATATACAATTGTAATATATGAAGCTCTGTCTGTAAATAAATTACAAGGAATTTTGTTTCTGTTCTTTTATTGTTTTACTCATTTCCCCTCTAAATATCTCAGCAATCTACATTTAAGTGAACATTTCTGCCTATTAGTTTCTATTGTCAAAACATCTATACTTAGAACACCATCAAAACTGTATTAAGCATAGCATAAGTAAAGTTCCATACAGTTGTCATGCTTTCAAATATATAAAATTTAAAGGTGATTTCTAAATGCTGATACTCTCTCTTCAACATATGTGGGTTGCTGTATAGAGCAGACCTTGAGTAGATATAAACTTGCATAGTTTCTTGAGAATGTCTACTTCTTCCGCACTATGTGGTTCTTTTGAAAGACAAGGTTATTGTGGATAAGCATTTATTAGTAAATGAATCACAGCTATGAATATAAATGTGGGTGTTTGAAAACCAAGATGGGCAATTTTGTTTCCAGAAAGGGCAGCTTTCTCAATTGACTTCAACCGCATTATATGTTAATGGTTTATAGGCTCCGCTCCAAGTGCTTCTACTGCCTTACACTGCTGAAATTAGGTTGAATGGATTTCCGGGTAAAAGACAGTCTCCTGGGATCTGCCCGGTTCTTTTTGTCTTCCTTGGATTAATTAAATTGGAATAGACAACGACACACTGCCTTTGTTACATTTCCTTTCTTTCTTTTTGAAGGCTGATGGCTTTTGGCCTTGGCTTTACATTTGTGGTTACTTTAGAATGATAAAACATAATGACAGTACATAAAAAAATAAAAATCATTTGTAGCTCTATGGACTCTGTATAATAGGAAGCTTATAAATTTATAAATTGTTTTCACGTTTACAGCTGACCTCATTCATTCAGAAACAACTATAACCATTTCTTTAACAATCAGCATCAACTTCTTGATTGGCATTTCTCTCCCCTGACCTTTGTTCGGATTAAGAAAACAGACCATTGTCTTAAATGCACTTTCTCTATCTGCACTTAGAATCTGCACTTGGTTTCTAAGAAAATCTGTTGCTCAGCATTTTACCATGTAAGCGTCTTGTAAAGATGTGCTGCTTTTCACTATGAGTAGTTAAACAAGAGTTTTGCCCGAGACAGACAGGTCTGTTACTCCTATTGGAAAAAGAAAGCAGACCTATTATTTATTCATTTATATGTATATTTCTTTCTCAGACAGGATACAATACATGTTCTTGCAAGACCACTATAGACAAACATTAATGTCAATGCAAAACCACTTTTAAGTAGAACAACAATTTAATAATGTATTAAACGTTTATACTGTTAGGTAAACTGTTATGTACACTGGTACATAACATCCCAATTTAGCCCAATTATTTCTTGCAATGATGGTTTAAGCAATTCCATAGCAAAATCTGCTTAGCACATTTTCTCTGGGTTTTTTTTCCCTAAAAAGAAGTTGTTTTGGAGTGCTTGAGAATTCTCTTAGCATGGTTTTTGTGCTTATTTTATTTTTTAATTGGAACAAGGAAGAAGATGCTGAGCTAGAGGTGTTTTATGATATCCATCCTTCCATCAATCTGAAGACCTCTTGGCTCATTGCACAGTCCGATTGAGAAAAACATATCTTGTAATGGGAAGAGTTTCCCCATAATCTTTCCATGAGATACATATGAATTATAGAAAGCCAGAGAGGCTATAGACTGCTGGAATGCTGGAATATCTAATTCTTATATATTTTCTATAAATGTATTATTTTACCATTTTTTTCATGTACAAATTCTGGAAAAACTGTTTTCTCACTATATTTATGTGTCCTGCATAAACTCTAAAACAGAAGTGGGGAATGATGGTCCATAATGACTTGTTGGCTTCAACTCCCCGAATTCCTGAGCCTGGCTAATTTTATTTATGTCTTGTGCCATTTTATCTGGAACAAGGCTATTGTTTGTCTTACAACTTAGCATTGCAGAAGATGCTGGGGCCATTTTCCCATTAGTAGAAATTGCTAACTTATTCTACCTTCTAAATTAAAGTGAAAAGATATTCCCTCTCCCCTTTCCCAAGTATTGAGAAAAATTCCCACTTGTAAAAAAGCTGACATGTTATTCTTTTAAAATCATAGCTTATAAGAGGTCTGTACAAAACATACATAATGGTGACTTTCATTTGTGATGAACACCATCCAGGTTTTCCTGATTGCTAGATATATTGCAAAACAAAACTTTTCAAAAAGATTTGAAAAACAAAACAAAATCCACAGCCCAATCAGTGTGATTTTCCATAATGATACAAAAGGCAAATTATCAGCCGTCATTGCGTCAACATTTTTCTTTCGAAGTTTAAAGTTAAAACAAAAAGCATCAGTCGGGAACTTTACATTAAAAAATATTTCACTATATGGTTATTCCATACTTTTCAATGAAAGAAAATGGAGTTCAGTTATGTTGCACACAGAGCTGTTATCACATTTCTTAGAATACAAATGAGAGAAAGTGCACCTTTTTTGCACTAAACCTAATAGATGCCTGTCATTGTCTAACCCATTTACACACTCTCCAAAACTCATCCAAGCAACCATCTCCCTGCTTCCTTAATGTGAATAGTTGGGTGGTTTCCTTTTTTGAAACCTGTGGAATGGAATCTCATACATGTACATGTGTAGTAAATAGAAAGGAAAGAGGTGGCAATGCAGACACGTGCTTTTGTACGTAAAGGGTCAGGAAAGCACAATGAGAGCTACATTGCCAGGCATTTTGCCTGTGTCTAGACACCAGCTGCCTTGTTGCCATGGAAATCCTCCAACTTTGGCTGATGAGCAGAAGCAGTAATGCCTCTCCAGAGACATCACTCAAAGGGGTGGTGTATGTGCGTGAGAGAGAGGGGGACGGAGATAGGGAGACGGGTAGAGGGGGGGGGAAGAGAGAGAGAGGGAGGGAGGAAGGGAGGGAGGGAGATGTTATTTATAAATACAGAGGCTCATCCCTATTACAACAATATTCAGTTTCTGGGAATGTGGGAATGAACCATTTTGCTTCCAAAGCCACTTGCAGTATAGAGAAGCCTGACAACTGAGCAAAATATTGGGGAAATGCTTCACTGCTCATTTCTGAATGCTTCCTGCCCCCTCCCTAATAGTGCTCATTCACCAGTACCATCAGGCTTCTTCCATCAGCAGACACCTTAATTGTACTGAAAGAAACACTCAAGGGAGGTGGAAATGGCAGACTGTCAGGTGCATTTAGTGCTATTCAGAGGGAAGTCTGTCCCTGATGAATGCCAGTCTCTCCCTCTCCATTCGCTCACCAGTTCTGAAGAAAATAACACCCCACTCTCAGCGACTGTGGTGCTGTCATCCTGAAAGCAAATTTCATCAACATTCTTATTTTAGTTCACTCAGCAGGTAGGTGAAAGCATGCAAATGCAATGGGATGGAGTGAGATGCACAGCAACATAACAAGAGCAGTAGTTCAGGTAAGACATCAAAACACAATTTGTTATTCTCATAAATTAAAAATCGGGGTATAAAAGCACCATAAGAATATTTGTTAGATTAAGCCATTGGCCTATCTAACCCAGAATTTTGTCACAGTAGCCAACCAGTTACATTGTTTACAAGCACAGAAAGGAAAATGGATATTACTTTCACTACAGTCTTTACAAAAGGAATCGATATTTATAATACATTGCATCTAGTTGAGAGGTAAGAAATAGCCACTGAAAATTATCCTGCATGACTTTGTCCATTCCTCTCAAAGCCCCAGATTATACCAACTTCCACTTTAATTGTACACTGTAGAAGTGACCATCTCCATGAAGTATACCAGCCCATCCTTCTTCCCAGCCTAACCACTTCTTAGTGTTATTGATCAGAAATTTCAATCAATTCACTAAGCAACATGGAGAAAGATGATTATTGAAGGAATACAGAATGGACTTTCTGTTGCAACACAGACACAAAAGAGACTGCCTTTGTGGGATGGTCCTTCAGTTTTCCTTCTTGAGCAAGACATCTGAGAACATTTTATAACTGAGATGAAGAGTAAAAGGAACACACCTCCAATTTCAAGTATAATAAACAACACTAGTTACTTAAACGTATTTCAACGCTGGCTATGAGACAGAATTTTCAACACACCTGAAAGTAATTTAAGATCTACCGTCTGAAGATATGATTATAGGGAAAATCTTGGAATGTGCAGAAGCTGATAGGCTAACTAAAATTTTAAGAGATCAAAAAGACTCTGCATATTTCCAATGCTGGGACCTATGGTATGTTTGGTTAGATAATAGAATAAAAAGAGAACAATGCTAGATTAGACTTTTATTTTTTATCTGTTTATTTAGATTGAATGTTATGTATTGTGTAATGTTCTTGCCATGATCTGTTTATTGATAAATATTTTGTTTGTACTTTTTTAAAGGAATAAAATTTAATAATAAAAAGAAAAGAAAGTAATTTATTTTACTTACGTCACTTCCGCATTAGTGTTTTACATCACTTTTGGATTGCTTCCAGGCTGACTAATCTTAATGTACTGCTTTTTGAGCTCACTTGGTTTATTTTTTTAATTTGCTTTAGTTTACTGACATTGGTGCACAGCTGGCATTTTTATTTTGATCACTGTAGCTTTAATGAACTTGTCACGTTTCACTCAAATGTTTACTTCCAGGCTCAAACAGCCATTTCTCTCTTCTTCTTCCCAAATCCAAAGACGCTTAGCTTCCTGTTTATGGAGCATATCCTTTATTTCCCCCCTCCACAACCTAGCCACAATAACATGCAAAAAGTGCCTCCTTACAAATTTTCTGGCATGCTATTATTATTTAAGAGTTGCAGCTTATTGTCGGGGAAGGATGCATGTTAAATGCACTTGATGAAAGGTGGCAAAGCACACACAAAGTCATTTGTGTTACTTTGTGACTGGGGGCCATCTCTAGGAATCGATACTGACTGGATGACGTTCTTGTACTTTTCTCTAGGACAAATGGAAAGTTAGCACTGAATGGGTAATAGTGTTATCTGGATTCCAAGGTCACCAGAAGTGAAGACAACTGAAGGTCAGACTGAGCTTTGTGAGCGGGGCATGGAGATGCCAGTGGTGTAAAAGTGCAGAACTGTCGGCAGCGACCATAATTATATCCTCCTATATTGCCTTTGCTGCTGAGCCTGTCATAACACTTTGCTTAGTGGTAGGGCTTGTCCCATACTGAAGTCATTGATCAGTAAATCTAATTGTGGTTGATGGATATAACACATTTATATAACAGCACTGAAGAAAATGCAATTGAGCATGCACTCCAAGTACATATGTACAAATAATAACTCCCCAGAAGATAGGCATATTTAATAGGCATTTAAATATTCACTGAAACAGGTACCCAGAAAGAATGATTTACATTATTCTAAATTACATTATTTTTTATAAATGGTCCAAATTATTTACAGTTATAAATAAGAAAGAGTTTTGAAATGCTACAATTATGGTTATAGACAGACAGAGCTTTGAAATGCTACATATGCTAGATATATCAAAAGATATATGCTAGATATAGGTAGTCTTTGACTTACAAGCATTTCTTTAATGACTGTTTAGAGAGTTAAAATGACACATATGACTTACAAATAGTTGTCACATTTACGACTTTTACAGCATCCCCACTGTCCCATGATGAATATTCAGGACAGTATTTAGGACAGTGTTTCTCAACCTTGGAAGCTTGAAGATGGGTGGACTTCAAGCTACCAAGGTTGAGAAACATTGATTTAGGACAATTGCAATGCCACAGGCTCATGTGATTGCCACTTGTGACCTTCCCAGACAGCTTCTGGCAAGCAAGGCTCATGGGGATTCACTTAAGGATTGCATGATCCACTTAATGATTACATTGATTTGCTTTACAACTGTGGCAAAAAGGTCATAAAATTATGACTCAGTTAGCAACTGCCTTTTTTAGCAATGGAAATTTTGGTCTCATTTGTGATCGTAAGTCAAGGATTACCAGTATCTCAAAACATTTCCTTCTTGTTCAAAGTTTTACTTTTAAAAATATCCAGAACAAAACTCTGGTGGCTATTCATCAAAAATCAAAAAAAATTTTTTTTAAAAAAAAGCAGGGAGGGGGGGAGCCAGAAGATTTGAAAATAGTAGGAAGATTGTTTTCTGGAAGTCCCAACCAGTGGTGGGTTCCTCCCGGTTCGGCCCAGTTCTCCCGAGCTGGTAGCGGTGACAATATGACATCACCGAACCGGTTCTGCCTCCCCCCGCTCCCCGCCCCCCCCCCCCCATTATTCTTACTTTTTATTTGGGTCTACCTCCAATCTATTGCTGCCTCTGAGTCCCAGCTGATGGCTAGAGGGAAAAAACTGTTTAAACTCTTGCCGCGGGGCTTCAAAGGGCTGCCCTACAGCTGATCAGTGTTAAAAGAAAACAAATGAGTAGACCAGTACCTGCAAAAATACATGAGTAGATCAGTGCCTGCAAAAAAATAAATGGGTAGATTGGTACAGCTCTGCAAGCAGTTAAAAGACCGGTAGACAGTACCTCTGCTAAATCCTAAATAATTGTCACATGACCATCAAGCCATGCCCACAAAATAAGCCACGCCCACAGAACTGGTAGTAAAAAAAATTAGAACCCACCCCTGGTCCCAACATATTTTAATTAGATGCCTTCTTTAGGAAAAGAAATATCAAACGAGCAAGTTTTACTCTTCAAACATGCAGATACTAATCAGAACATAGTCACCCTTCAATGTTTGAAAGAATGATCTGAATAATGCCCTCTTGGAGGAGACAGGAAAATCCCAAAGAAGATTAAAATTATGCCAAAATGGCTTCTGATTCAAAATAGATGGATAGAGATATGATGGGTTATGGACTCCTAATGATGTGTTGTTCTAATAGAAGTACCTGCGGGATATTCCTACCAAGCCTGGTTCTGATTTTATCAAAACCACAGCTGTGAACTATTTTTCACAGCAGGACTATATAGGTCTAGATATGTTTCCAGCTGTGGGCTGACATCTGGCAGATGGCAAAATAATGTAGCTTGTACGAGACCTTGAAAAGCTATTTCTACCACATGTGGTTGCTTCATACAGATCTTTGTTTTATTTTCTAGCCATTTGGCATGATTATTTTTAAATTCTTGATTGTGTTCAAAAACTGTAAGGACTTGAGCTAACTTGGAGGCACTGAGATTCTTTTTAATCAGATATAGCACTGTCCTCTTTCCACACACTTGAATAAAATTTCAGTTTGCCAATATGAGCCAATCTAGATACAGAATGTATAGGATTTCTATACAGTTGTGAATGATTTCCAAAATTAGGTTCAAGGAAGTTTTCCTGCCCAGCTTTTCAATGAAAAGTTAATGAAAACTCTAAACAGTTCTGCCTCTGTCCATTTTTTTTAAAGCAATAGACCATCACAGACTTTTCAAGCTGTTGTACTATTGCCAGTTTACATCTTAAAAATTTAATGGAAATAAAGGTTACTTTAAGATCTATAATAATTACTTTGTTTATCCCATATTGGTTTCTAGTGAATTTATTGTGCTGTTTTCAATGCTGAATGTATAAAATGTTTATGTAAATGTTGTATATTATTTACATGTAAATTGAGCCAGTTTGGTCTAGTGCAGGGGTGTCAAATTGGCCGGATGCTTCACGGATGCGTAGGCCATGCCCATCCCAGCTCCGCGAAGGGAAAAAAACATCATGCTATGTCATGTGACAACAACGTAACGCTGCAAGTTTGACACCCCTGAGTTTAAGCACCAGGTTAGAAAAGTGTGAAACTGTGAATTCTGCCTTAGATGGGCCAATCATTTTCCTTCAGCCCAATTCCCCTCACAAGGTTATTGTTGCAGGGAAAATAGGAGGGAGAAGGTATGTTGGATATGTTCACTGCCTTGAGTTATTTGTAAAAATAATTAAGGTGGTATATAAATAAAAAAAACAAAGTTATATCTGTAACTACATATAAGGCAATTAATGCACAATAAAGAAATAACATTTAACACTATTAACCACTATTAAAAATTATTTAAACAACATTTGTCAGGTAACTTTTCTGGAATGTATGTGATAGTAAAAAAAAAAAACTTCTGGGACTTCTAAATAATGGTTCCAATGGTAGTCTTGTATAATTATATATGCTATATGGTGTTTGCGAACACACCATTTATTGGAATTTAGAATTCTAACCAGAAGCTATTGCCAGAAACTGGAAGAAATAGATTTCATCACAAGGCCAAAATTATATTGATCTCTAACAAGGAAAAATGACATGCTGGGTGGGATATTTATTATTTATTTATTTATTATTGCTATTTATATGCCGCCTTTCTCCCAAGGGATAGGTGATAAAAAGGTTTTTTTTCCTTCTTTATTTCTTAATATTTTTACCAGACTGAGTAAGAGTTCTTTAATGATATCAAGATAGCATGTTGCCACTGTCTGTAGTAAAGAGGGCAAAGGGAATGATGCCAGCTTAAGCTTTCAGTGCAATTGTTATAACAACCTTCTGATGCTCAAACCTAAAGGTATAATCAATGGATTATTTCTGAGCTTTCCATCAGCCTTGCTGACAAATGACCTACTTGGAAACAATTTTAACTGTGTTAAGAGCGTAGTATCAAATGTATCAATGATCACAGCAACATTTACACCCAAACTATATGGGGTAAACTACATAAACCTAATGGAATTGATTTCAAAGTAAACCTTTTTTAAGCTTGTTGTAACCCTATGTATGCCTAACTGCCGATTCTATTCAACACAGGTAAGTATAGATAAAATAAATTTATGAAATAAACGATATATTATAAACAGCAATTAAAAAGAAGGGAAAGGTGTGTGTTGTAGCAGCAAAGCAGCAATACATATTTTAAAAATCATTGTTTCTTAGACTTTTTATAAAGCAGGTTTCTGTTCGATGTCTGAAAACTTTGGGTGCTGAAATTAGACTGTCCCCAAGAAGGGTATTATATAAGCTGCCATTATTGTTGAAAAGGACCTGCTCATAGTGGTGGCTCAACACAATATACAGAATGTCATGGCATACTGAATTACTCATACAGTAAGAACATGAACAGAAGATTTCCAGATAGATATTTTAAAAAATAAGTGTACTCTAAAGTGAAAACAAATAAACAGGTAACCAATGCAGATGAATCAAAAGTTGGAGACACTGAAATAAGTCCCTGCCAACAAATTGGCAATAGTACTTGGCACAAATTGTATGTCCAGCAGTTATTATATCAAGAGATACTATCCTATTTATATATACTGTGACATACCACTTAATTGCTTGAACAGTACTATGGGTAAACACTGGTCTAATGAATTTCAGTTGGGTTCCTCTGAGACTAGGTGTCACTTATAACATTTCACCTCCTGGACCTCAATTAACCAAGAAGCACCCAAGATTGGTGCAGAGAGATGCCCATGGAAGCAATCTGGTCCATGGTCTCTATCACATGCATGTTAAAGGCTGCAGCTAAGGCCTTTGCCAGAGTGTCTGACTGGCATTGGGGAAAATCCCAAACTTCTTCTGGAAGCCAACATGGTCCATACATAGCCTGGGCCACTCAAAAAAGGCCTCTCTCCTTGTGGAAGTAGGTGGTCCCAATGAGTCAGAGAACAACCAAAATGTGATCTATCTATGGCCAGAGGCTGACGGTGATGTCCTCCAATATTAGAGCACACTGCAACTGTCTCAAGACAAAAAGATTGAGTGCAAGTTTTCTGGAATATCTCAGCCTTCTATCATTTGGGACAGATTGATGGTTGCTGAGGAGGCCCTGAACTCCTGAGTTGCCCTGCCTTTAACATCACGTGTAGGTTAAAGTCCTCCAGGATCATCAGCCTCAACTAGCAACCTGGCAAAGGAATATTGCAAGCTCAAGTAGGGAAGATGCTAGTTACCAGGGAGGATGGTAAGACAGCAAAAGCCCAACTGTTCCTGAAGGCCTAACTTAAGCAAGAGAGACTCACATCCAATTATCTGTGGAGCAGAATCTATAAGAGCTCTCCATTATTCATGAATGATAATATAACTCCCTTCCCTGAGGTGCCAAATATGAAACACAGGTGGGCATATTTCTGAGATATGACATCTCCATTGGATCACCCAGGTCTCAGCATGCCAGGCTGGCACCCTGGTCCACATCGTGGAGAAAGGCAGATTTACACTGATCAGGCATTCAAGAGCAGCAGTCAGAATCCAGGGCTACTGATTCATCTACCTGGTCCTTAATGCTGAGGGTCACTTTCAAACAGTGTTTTCAGCATCTCCAAGTGCAGCCCACCCCCAGATATATATTCATTGTGACAAGGAGCTCTGCCTTGGACAGGCTTTCTATACAAAAACATATGCTTTCATGTTCATGAAAAAAAAACCAGGTCATTTCCAAATCATTTGCCTTTTGCTGTAAACATGGGTTAAAATGAAAGCACTAATATGTTTTCTTTCACCAGTTAATCCTGTGTGGGAGTAACTTAACAGAAAATGTCACTCTTTAAAAGAGAAATACGTTGTTCATCTGACAGCAGATGTCATCTCACAGAGATCCTGACATTAAATCTCTACATTTCCTTAAATAATTTTAGGAGCAACTAAGCTAGCACTTGGTGGTAAGTCAAAGTGTTCTTTTAAGTCTGATAGCTCACCTATGTAGCAGTAATAGCACATATTCTCATCAAAAGTAGATGAGAAACATTGATTAAGTTCACATTATGCATGGTGCTATGGTATATTTAGTCATGATTGTTTGGAAAATCTAATTGGCTAGACGTGCAAAACAAGATCAAATTTAATAAGACACATACATCCAATGAGGCTTAATATTCAATATAGCAGTGGGTAACATATTAGTAGACTAGAGTCAGTCATATTTACATTATGGAAGTCAAGAAGGCTTCAAGAGTTGAGGCAATTATGTAACATTCATATTTTGGGACTATCTTTTTTTAAGTGCTGTAGGCCTATTTTAAATGTTTTTGTTTCAGAGTACCCTGAATTTTCAACAGATAGGATTATGGAGTCTCAGATATATATAGTTATATATAGTCCTAGTCAAATAATTGCTTAACTAAAGTAGTTTTTAAACTTCTGGCTGATTTCATGTACTTTGAAATGTAATTGTCACCTGATTTTAACTTATTGAAGTCACTGAATTCAATTTTTTTAAAAAAAAATTGAACTGCCACAATGAAGGGATTCATAGAAAGTTACAATTTCAACTACAAAACATTCACTCTATAAATATATTTTACAAAACAATAAATAATAATTGAACTACCCTGTTAAAGTTTTCATTGTTGGTAAATGATACAACAATATAGAGTATTGTTATAGAGTATTGTTATAGAATAAAAATGGATGTTACTAGAGAAATTGATTGAAGCCAATGGTATTTGTCAAACTCCTCCTACAAATTGAAGGTGTAGGAAAGCACTTTCCAGATGTGCTGGGCATTTTGGTTTCACCCAATTAATTTGGAATTCTCAGGCTTCCATTGTATCTGTGGGATCCCAGGTTGGGGAAACCCAGCAGAGAAATATTGTTTTAGATCAATAGCACAAGTATACTTGTATATAGACTTCTTCTTGTGATCTAAAAAAAAAAATCCATCTCAGATTTCATGAACTCGATATCTCAAGATATGTTGTGTGTGTGTGAGAGAGAGAGACAGAGAGAGAGAATAACAGCAGATTTATGTTTTCTCCCACACTAATTTGTTTCTCCCATATCCTTATTTCATTATTAGATTTCTTCCATCAGCTTAAACCAAATAAATGCCATCAATTCCTGTAAATATTACTAGCTAAAAGAGTGCATGAGTGGTCACTGCTTCAAGGAGAAGTGTTACAGAACAAGTTTCTATGAGTCTACTTAGATGGTAATTCTACTAAATTCAATACAGCTGGCTTTCTGTAAAGGAAAATAAGATTACAGTTTTAATCAGATTTCTTGAGATCTTTCTAGTATGTTTGCAGAACTATCATTACTCTTAAGAAAAGAATATACATTCTAAGTAAACCAAGTGAAAAATGCATAAATCTGCTTCAAACCACATACCCGAGAAACTACCTCTGCTGTGAAATACTGCAGTAAGATCTATGAAACACACAGCTAAAGATGCAGCTTAATGCTGTTTCTCACCATGATCATTTTAAACACAGTAGTGCACAGAATAAAGTAAGATGTCATTTAAACAAAATACAAATAAAAGAAGAAAAGGCATAAGGATTTCAGACTGAAAGAACTTACATTTGTTTCTTGTTGCTTTTTAGCATGACAAAATGGAAGTCATAGGCAGATGTACGTTGTTCCCACCAAAAGCAACACTCTGTGTTTCTTCCTTCTCTCTCCGGCTTGAGACTTAATTAAGGTGAAACGTGTGGCATGACATCACTGCACTGCAAGTTGTCCGACCCCAGCAATCATCAAAGCCAATGAGGAAAAGCAAAGGCAGAACAGCTCGCTGTGCAGTGATGTCACAGTTGCATCATTTATTTCCCATCACTGGTATCTGGCCATACAGACAGTACAAGATGATGATTTATGCTACGACGTTTAGAGCCAACAATGATATGCAGTCTGTAAAATATTGTACAGTACATTTGGGGAGGTCCTATAAACTGTATTCAGCAAGAAAAACTTTGATATGTTACATTTTTAAAAAAAAAATAGTATTTCAAATGAAGAATGCAATGTATACATACATTCCACAAGTTTTCTTTTAAAAGCGATAATAACGTGAACATTTTTAGAGCATTTTTTCAGAATGTTGTAATGCCCTACACAATTGGCAATTGCTGTAGCTTGAATTTAT
Source organism: Ptyas mucosa (assembly GCA_012654045.1). Lineage (NCBI taxonomy): Eukaryota > Metazoa > Chordata > Lepidosauria > Squamata > Colubridae > Ptyas > Ptyas mucosa. The sequence continues at coordinate 10,686,016 of WNWU01000016.1, forward strand.
ATTTAATAACCATAGTGAAAAGTAAATTAAGATACCACATTATACCAATCACTGTATATATATTTTTTCACAAAATTTTCATGCTCAGTATTTATTAGGAAAACAAAGGGCATAAAATATAATTCTGGTAGAATCAGGATGTTTACATATAAATAAACCCAACAGATATCCTTTGAAAACCATTTTTCTTGGTAGCTATCAGAATTTGGCATGTAGGTTTTGAGGTAAATCCAGAGAAAACTTCACTCCTATTGCTTTTTAGCCTATTGTTGTTGTTTCAATTAATATTGTCATTTTAGGACATCTTTTTTTAAAAAAACCTCCAGTAATTGCACCAATACCTCTGTGGCTCTGTAGGAATACAGATAGTTTTGTGTTGATCATGCTGTTACTTTGGCTTCCAGTGGAATCCAATAATTTAAATCTTTAACTTTTTCCCCCCTGTGGAATCTAATACATTTATTCATAATATAATTTGAATCCATTATAACCTAATAATAACTAGGGCAGTGGTGGGTTTCAAAAATGTTTACTACCGGTTCTGTGGGTGTGGCTTGGTGGGCATGGCATGGCTTCGTGGGCGTGGCATGGGAAGGATCTCCATTCCCATCCCACTCTAGGGGAAGGTTACTGCAAAATCCCCATTTTCTCCCGATCAGCTGGGACTCAGGAGGTAGGGAATAGATGGGAGTGTGGCCAGTCTTACTGGTGACCAGTGATATTTACTAGTTCTCCGAAGTACTCAAAATTTCTGCTACCAGTTTTCCAGAACTGGTCAGAACCTGCTCAAACCCATCTCTGAACTAGGGCATGATTGAATGTGAGAAAGTACTTGTGGTCCCTAAATGGGCACAATGGTGCACAAGAGGAATCTGTGCAAAAGTCCTCCAAGCTGCATTTGCCATCTGCTCAAGAGGGAACCATGAGTCTAGGAGTTGTTGCACACCAGCTCTGTTGATGACACTTCAGCAGACCTAAGAAGGCCAAAACTCATTCCATCTTGCTAGGTCTGAGTCAAAGCCAGTTTTTCCCTATCCAAACTCTTACAGTCTATGGGCAATGGACCAATTCCAAGACAGCATCACTTTGCTAATTCTGAGTGAAAACTTGGATACATTGATGATACTGCATTCAATGGAGGGGCAAGAGATCCAAGACCTAAGCCACTCCATATTACAGAGACCTAGAGTTCAATCTGAGCCCACTCAACTCTTAATGGAGCTGGTCACAGAGAAATGAGGAAAACAACCACAAAAAAGTTGCCGTCTCCACTACCAAACTCTAGAGACAATCCAGAAGGATAGTACCAAAAGTTGCTGAGAAATCCAGGAGACATGTGACAAAGCCACCGTGTCCATTCCAAGTTGAAACCTGACTGAAAAGGTTCTGCTTTATTCAAGGCACTCTGAACCTTCTCAATAAACTTTTTTAAAAGAGGAAGGTTGCAGACTCTACTAAATTTATCTACCCTCAGAAATGGCCTCTTGATAATGAGAACATATTTTTAAATTTTTAATTCTTCAAAGCAGGTGATATATTATCAATACTATTAGCTCATTATCAATATAGTGATTTATAACTTGAAAAACGTCCTTAAATTTCAGTGAAATGGAGAATTAGAATTGTGAGTTGTTACCACACCAGTAGTATCAAACTCCAAATTTCCTGACACTTTATATATTAAATAGCAAGCAGGCAAGGTAGAAACCTGATAAATGCCACTGTCTATTCTCAGAACCATAGTATGTTTTGAACCAGTGTAAGTTTTGCATAGCGTTAACAAGCACCAACAAAGGATACCAAGCTGCAGGAATAGCCAAGACTCCAGAAGATAGGCTCAAGATCCAGATGGATCTCAACAGACTTGAACACAAATAACCCTATCTAACAAAATGGAATTCAATGGAGAGAAAAGTAAGGTCTTACACTTAGGCAAAAAAACCCCGCTCAAATATACAGGTACAGTTTAGGTGAAACATGCATAGCAGTAACTGCAAGTAGGATCTTGGAGTTCTAGTAGACAATCACTTAAATATGAGCCAGCAATGTGTTGCAGTTGCCAAAACAAAAAGCCAATGCAATCCTAGACTACATTAACAGAGGGATGAATGAAGACTACCTGAAGTGTTAGTACCGTTTTATAATGCCTTCGTAAGACCAAAGTTGGAATACTAGACCCAGTTTTGATCACAATTGAAGAAGATGTTGAGACTCTGGAAAGTGTGCAGAGAAGAACAACAAGGTTGATTAGGGGGCTGGAGACTAAAACATATGAAGAATGATTGCAGGAATTGGGTATGTTTGGTCTAGTGAAAAGAAGGAGTGACATGATAGAATATTCCAATAGGTTGCCACAAAGAAGAGGGGGTGAACATATTTTCCAAAGCCCCTGAAGGCAGGACGAGAAACAATGGATGGAAACTAATCAAGGAGAACAATTTCTAAGGAGACATTTCCTGACAGTGAGAACAATTATCCAGTGGAACTGCTTGTGTTTAGAAGTTGTGGGTGCTTCGTCACTGGAAGCTTTTAGGAAAAGACTGGACAGCCATCTGTCTGAAATGTTACAGGGCAGTGATGGCTAACCTTTTTGCCATTGCATGCCAAAAGAGGGGGAAGCACGGGGGGGTCATGTGCGCGTGTGCCCATACCCATAATTCAATGTGCCCCGCGCATGCACACGCTTCCCCTGCTTTTGGCACATGTTGGCACAGTGGACCCGGTAGACCCATTTTTCACCCTCCCCACGCTCCAGAGGCTTTCTTGGAGCCTGGGGAGGGTGAAAACAGGCTTCCTCACCCCTCTGGAGGCCAGAAAAGGCCCGTCTGTCGACTTCCAGTGGGCCCAGAAGGCCCGAAAATCAGATGCACATGCTGGAGCTGAGCTAGGGCAACGCTCACGTGCTCACCAATATGGCTCCGCATGCCACCTGTGGCACGCGTGCCATAGGTTCACCTTCATGGTTATAGGGTCTCCTAATTGATAAGAGGATTAGACTGGAAGACCTCCAAGGTCCTTTCTAATTCTGTTATTGTATTCTGACTTTATTTAAAATATAAAAATAACTAATTCTCATGTAAAAGCAGAATCCTGCAACATTCAAGTTGAGATTCTGGCTACAGCTAATGTCAAGGTTCCAAGTAACACCCCCAACTAAAAAAAAAAAAAAACACTCCGAGGCTTGAGATCTGACAGCTAGTTCATGATTAGCGCAAGTTTGAATAATGCAATATTCGATTTCATGTGAATTATAAATTGATACCAGGTCATATGTAATATAAACCAAAATCCAGTAAATGCAAATGTAGCACAGGTACACTTAAGGCTCATATACACACAGTTGTCATTGTGGTTTTGATGATACTGTAATTTTTATGTGCACACAATGGAGAAAAGGAAGATTCCATCAGTGGGAAATAGCAATGTGCTAATGGAAGGAGTTTGCTCTCAAGGATTTTGAAGATGTTTTTTTTTTTTGTGATTTAAAAGTTGTAAGGCAAAAAAATTATGGATGCTAATCATAATCTTGATCACAGCATGCAAATTCTGCAATTAGGGGATAAAGCACCTGAATCTACCGGCGTATATATGAAGATTTAAAGAAAAACAGTTCAGTCTACACTGTTAAAATATTTTAAAGAGAATAAATATGTTTTCAACTTACTATATTCTTTGTATCCTTTAGTATTATATTCATTAATAAACATTTAAAAATCTGTTTTCATAAATGTATATTTCCATAGAACTGGAATCAAATTCCCTGTTTTCCACAGAAATATCACTTTGAATAGTTCAAATAATGTGACTATTTCATTGGATTAATTATCCATACTAATTGAGACCAGCCTGTTTTTAAAACTTCTAAATAATTTTTTTTAAAAAATGGAGCTCAACAGGTACTATCTAAAGGTGCAGAAAATTCAACTTCAAAGGATCCTTAAGGAAATGGATTACCTGGACCCTTTTCAGTCAGGTTTCAGATTTTATATGGAACAGAAACAAATATGAGATATTGGTCACACTCACGGATCATCTCTGATGGAACGTGGATAGAGGTGGTGCATCAATTTTTACTCTTCTTGGTCTCTCAGTAGCTTTTGATACCATCAACATGGTATCTTTTGGGTGTTTGAGGTGGGTGGCATAGTTCACAGTTCACAATCCTTCCTCCAAATACAGTTCCAATTGATAGGGAGGAAAAGGTCCATTGTTTGTGGCATGCTGCAGGGCTCATGGCACTCCTTTTTAGCATCTTCGTGAAAACACTGGGTGAGATCATTCATTACCATGGAATGAGGTATCACCAGTTTGCTGTTGATACCTAGTTCCATCCTGGAGGCTGTAGGAACAACACTCATCTGAATCCAGTTAAGACAGAGAAGCTGTCGGTAGTGCAGATTGCAGTTGTGACTAGGGGTCTTCATTCAACTTTGTGTTGTGTAAAGTTGCACCATTTCCTAAATTGAGAAGCTTTCTGCTCTGTCACTTATGACTCTGTGAATGTACCTCCCATTTGAGCTAATGCAATATGTTCTACATGAGGCCACCCTTGAAAAGTATCCAAAAGTATCAGCTGGTGCAGAATGTGGCAATGTGAGCTATATTGGGTGCCCAAAGAAGGACAAAGAATGTAATATTTGTGCTTCGCAAGCTGCAGTGGATGCCAATTTACTTTAAGGACCAAGTCAAGATGTAATTATGACCTAGAAAGACCTAAATAGCATGGGACCAGGCTACCTACACAGCCATCTTCATCCTGCTACATTAACCATCCCACCTGATCAGGTAGTAAAAGTATGTTGCAGAACTCCAAGAATTCCAGCTGGTGGGCTTCATAAAGAGAGCCTTCTCTGCCATTGCCCCCATCCTGTGGAACACTCTCCCCCAAGAAGTGAGACAGGGGCCCACTCTCCCGGCCTTCCAGGGTACACAGAGGATCAGGCAGCCCTCAGGCTGGTTAGCATTCTGGAAGCCATCCCCCCATCTTTTAAAGAATTTTAACATTCTTTGCCTCTTTTAAATTTCATATGTGTTTTTATGCTTTTAATATTTATTGTACACTGCCCAGAGTCCCTCTCTGAGGGAGATGGGTGGTTCTTAAATATGATAAATAAATAAATTGAAGCTATCGTTCAAACATTTGGAGATAAATTATAAATATTTCTATATTTCTACGTCGTAACACTGAGTTTCCAACAAATGGACAAAGGACAACTTCTGATATATACAGATTTAAGATGACTAGTTGGCAATCCCAATTCTCCCCATGAATCCCGTTACTGTAACATGGATTTAATCAGTAATGATGTTGTCAGACATGAGAATTAAAGGATTAGAAAATCTGTGGATGCTGCAATTGCCATTGAGTTATGAATTTTAAAATTAATGACAAAAGGGTTCGAATGGTTGTGACTTTATGAACAGTAGATTAATGTCACAATAGTTCTTCCAATTGTTCTAAAAGTATTTCCCATGGTATTACTCATTACTCATACTATTACTCATCCTACAGAATTAAGAAAATCTTAGTAAGGGACTAGATCAGTGATGGCTAACCTTTTTGCCATCACATACCAGGAAGGGGGGACAAGGGAGGTTCGTGAGAGTGTATGTGTCCACACCCATAATTCTATGCGCCCCGCCCTGCACATGCATGCATGACCCCCTCCCCTCCCCGCGCTCCTGGCACACAATGGCCTGGTAGGCCTGTTTTTCTTTCTCACCTGGCTCCAGATCCTCTCTATGCATCTGGGAAGGGCAAAAACAGCCTTCCCCACCCCTTTGGAGGCCCAAAACGGCCCATTTCCCAACTTCCGGTTGAACAGGAAGTGACATTTTTTGTTGTCCCCAGCCTCCAGAGACTCCTAGAGAGCTGAGCTGGCGTGCCAGGTGACATGGCTCCGTGTGCCACCTGTGGCACGCATGCCATAGGTTCGCCATCACGGGACTAGATGGTTACAAATGAGAAGTATTTTTCATGTACTTGGAGGGACTGTTTTATTGCTGCATGGTGCACAGAGTGCACTGACATTAAAAGAAAATACCCAGGACTGAACTAAGGTATTAATTAAACTCTATGTAGGATGATGTAGCAGGGCAGCAAGAGTCTCACTCTTCCTTTGACATCCTTTCTTTTGTTTTGTCATTTGCCCAGACACAAAGGCAAAACCTTTAATGATTGCATAGACACCCATTCTGCCAAATCTAATAATTACTACCCCCAAAAGCCCAGAAAGGGAATATTGAGCTCTTGTGCTGAGTCATTGAAGCCCAGGTGTGAAAACATCATAGTAATTACTTTTGAGCCATACTAACAGGCACATTTAATTAGGTCTGAAGCAGGGAGATAGGAGGAGCGACAAGAAGTTTAACAATAGAGAAATAAACCATTGTATTTTGAAATAGATTGATTTTTTATTTATTAACATACTTGTCAAATTTTGTTTTCTAGGGTTTCTCCAAGGCAAGAAGGTACTCAGCAGGTGAAACTTTTTTTAATTCACTACCTATTCCAGGACTATTCCATGGGTTTCTTATTATCAGTACCTAAAAGAAAAGTTTACCAGCATAAAATTTGGTGACTAGTTGCCATAGAAACAAAGCTGGTGATTAATGCTGTCCTTACCATTTTAATGCAGAACAAGACCTCTTTAATTGCCCCGGCTTCATTTCTTCTCCACTAAGTGTAGCCTATTTACTAACCATTATCTGGATCAGGGAAAGAAGTAGGACTGGATAAATGCAGTCAGTTGTTTGGAATGGCATATTTAACATATTTAATCTGTCAAGTTGTCCAGTTCAGATCACACGCACAGAAGAATTTCCTGCGCCTCATTCCATGATTTGTCAGGAGTCTAACACTCTTCTGAAAAAGGACTAAACCCAGATCCCAAATAGTTTGGCCGACAGATCAAAAGGGAAGAAGAGGCACAGGCTGAAGTGGCAGGTAGGAAATGATAATGAGCAATTTTCATCTTTGACTAAGTGCTGTAATGGAATAGCAGTGAATGCAGCTCTATCCTTTTTGCTGGAAACACTAAGACGTAGCACATACAGTAGATAGTGATGGAACTAGAATGGGGTAGGCAAAAAAGCATCACATTGCCCTGTTAAAGTAATCAAAACAGTATAAAGTACAGCCATGCCAACCTCTTGACATAAGCAGCAACAGCAATGTCCTTCCATAAAAAAAAAAACCAGTAACAGAATCAGTAACACAAAGCTACGGCAATCCAGCCTTGTTTGAAGTTCATAGCAACTTAATGGGCAGCACAGAAATACCATTTTCTCAAGACAGATGTATTCTGGTAGAGCAGAGGTCTTCAAACTTGGCAGCTTTAAGACTTGTGGACTTCAACTTGCAGAATTCTCCAGCCAGCATAGCATAGCTGGCTGGAGAATTCTAGGAGTTGAAGTTCACAAGTCTTAAAGCTGCCAAGTTTGGGACCCCTGTGGTAGACCAAAACTTCCTTCCTTCCTTCCTTCCTTGTCTTTTTATTCTTTCCATTCTTTCTTTTTCTTCCTTCCTTCTTTCCTTTTCTATCTTTCCACAAAACAGTGTTCAATTCATGTTTAAAATACAGGTCTTAGGCTTTTTCAAAAGAGTGCTAAATCCCTGCTTATAAGGAGCCCAAGTAAGGCCTAACAAGCATTTCAGAAAACACCAGTCAAGCATTACATGGGCAGATGCCTCTGCAGAAGACAGATGTATGTTCTGTCTGTAGCACATACCAAAATGGCCCTGGAGAGTAATTCTTAACAATTAGAAGAGAGGGAGCGTGCCTGCAGCTTCCTAATGTAGCAATAGGAGTTGGCAGAGCCCACCTTGGTCAACATTAGCAACCACATCATTGATGAATCATGCTAAATTGGTCCATGACAAGGATTATGTCAAATTATATTTTAAAAAATTATAAGGATGGGTCATAAAACTAATGGCTATCTAAATAGGCTTATGCCATGGTTGGAGAAATGAGAATGAGCCCTATATCTCATTTTAAACTGTAAATTGAAAAAAGTTATACAATTGGTTTCCTTGACAACATAGGTCTCTGCTAATGATTATCATTTTTCATTTAAGAAACCAATATAAACAGATCCTCTAAACATAGTGACACCAGATTATTTATCAGTTTACCATTAGGTCTGAAACAAACAGAATTTGTTTCATGCTGAACGTACATTCTATCATCTACCTCTACTTTCCTTTTAATTTATTGTCTGCAAAAAAGTCTTATAGAATTGAAAAACTTCCATATTGTTCCTTAGTAGGAGTCAGTAAATGTGTTGTTCAAATTTTGCGTTTTAAGTTTAAAACATTATACCTTCTTTTTCTTCTTGGATAGCAAATTAAAGTATTAGATTTTCAAATGCCATTTTCTTTCTTTCCCTCTCTTTCAGGATGATGGCTGTTGTAAACTATAGATCATTTTAATTAGCAATTAACTTAACCTAAAAAGACTAGAGAAATACAGTCAGAAACGAATAATGAAAACCAATGTCAATACTGTGCATTGTCCTGTAGCAGCCTGATTCCCTCTCAAGGTTTTTTGTTGCTGACCAATCAGATGCCAAAAAAAATCTTCCAGACATATAGCACTGGTTATGGTTTTTTTTTAAAAAGGAAACAATCTCTTCTATCCAAGGGACTGATAGGCTTTCTATAGAAGGAGTTTTCATAAATTAAAGGCCATTACATTAAAACTGAGTATCTCAGAAGTAAATGGAGATGAAGCTGATTGCAGTATTACAACCTCTCAGAATTCTTAGGTTCCTTTTTTTAAAAAATAAACTTTTCACAGCAAAACTGTGAGGTGAAATGCAGAAGAATGGCTAGCCATTATTTTTGTTGCTAAGTAATTGGAATTATTGATTTTGCGGTTGGAGTAGGAAGGGATAATGATTTGCATTGTTCAATTCTGCGAATAGCTGACTTTCAAAAGAGAAAATCTAATTGGCTATCAGCCCCTGCCAGCATCTACAATTTGTGTTGCTGAGATGTATGCAATAGCACTACTAACTACTACATGGATTTAGTGATTTATCCATTGTTAAATAGTTTTCATATTTTCATGAGATTTTAAACAGAGAGGAATGTGACAACAAAGGGCCAATTTATAAGGGATTTGGCTGGATCCATTGCAGTATGTATTCATTTTCTTAAACTCTCAAATCTGAACAATATGGAAGTTATATAAATGTATAAGATTTTACATGTACAAGGGTTTATATTACTGCCACCCCTTAGAGAAGAGGCAAAATTTCCATTTTACACAGTATGTACTTCCACTGACCATCAGAAAGAAAGTGTTTGTCCTATTTCAGACTTATCCAATGTACATAGCCACAGATCTAACCTATGGAAAAATCTACAGCTAACTGCATCCAAAATAATGCAATAATTCTGGATTTTGGCTATACTTGAACTGGTTTGTTTTACTGCCTTGAATAAAAAGGATCAACTTTCAACATTGCAAAACTCAATTATATTTTGGATGGAGGTCCCTCTTTTGTGGATCCTAGGACAACTCCTTCATTTGTTTGTCTGTAAATGAATTCATTTACAAAAATATTATATTGCCTGTGGTATTTAACAATTGTTCATGGGACTTATACGGCATGATTATTATTATTTTTAAATGATATGAAATCCAAGAAATTCTCATAATGAACATTAACTGTTTTTTTTCCTATTTGCAATTTTAATCTTTAAAACTATAAAACATTTCCTCACATTTTGCAAAAATGCAAGAATACTCAACTATCACATCAACTTGCACTTTGAAAAGAATGAAACTCTGACTTTGGGTTTTATAGATTAGACTAATAGATCTTTATAGAAAGACTTGTTCTATTACGGAAAAGCAAAAAGCTGTGATTTGATGTTGATGCCTTATTTTACTGTAACAGAAGGAGTCGGAAGTCAATGCTTCTTTTTCTTTCCCTATCTTTCCTCACTTCACTTCCCTTTTTCCCCTCCCCCGTCACTGCTCTTCTATTTACTTTTATATTTTGTATTTTATATTACTCTATAACTTAATAAAAAATGTTTAAAAAACAACAACACTTCCACTCTGGTTTGTTGGCCATACTCCAGAGTCCATAGATTTGGAAGCTATATGAAAAAGGCTTACATATCATACGTATGGGCATGCATGGTGCACAAAACAGTTTCTACACCTGAAATAACACAGATTCCTTTAGATCAAAGGTCCTGAATATCACTAAAAGGTAGCCTTTGCTTTTTTTGAAGTTATTTCATTTTAGGGACTCTAGCCAATGTTTAGGATGTGCTGAAAAGAGTTCCCTAATTCTTTAGCTCTTTTGATCAAGAGATAAGCATGTTTAAAAGTGGATCTTCGTTGGGTTGCAATTTAAATGAAGACATCCCCGCCCCCCCCGAATGAAATTTGAAAAAATAATCACTATTAGACTAGTTCTTAGCCAGCAACGTAGAAGCAAGAATTATTCACTGTTTTTTGTTTAGTTTAATTCATCTTTGTGCTCAGTCTGTTTGGTCACTTGCAGCAGGCGTGATCTGGCTTTTAAGTAGCTATGAAGAAGTCCCTTGATAATAGAACTTTTGTACAAACTGTGATCAAGCCATTTTAATAAGATGAATTAAATGAATTTCTTTTAACAATTAACACATCTATAAGTACACTTATTAAGGTGTCTCATTAATCTCAGAGAATAAAATTACTTTTAAATAAATATGAATAGAATCCCACTGATAACCTGCTACAGCTAGTACTGTATTCTTAGCAATATTTATTCATTCAGACTGTCATGTAAAGCTCAATGTAAAATATTATCTCTAATAAAATACTATTCAGATAAACTATATAATTAAAACTAAATAATAGAAAGTAAATATAAAATAAAACGGTAATTAAACTACCGAGGATATATGTGCATAGGATTCTTCCATTATTGAATGTGTGGGAAGCTTCCCACTCAAGTTAAATGCTTTAAGTTTTTTCTAAAGATAAGTACCTGTCCTCTTTCTTTCAAAAATATCAAAGCTCTTTATGAAACAAAAGTCATGATAAGTAATTGCAAGTCACCCCTTCCCTTCGAGAGCTATGCTTCTTTGAGAATATCTGCTGGAACTAAGGCCCTTGTACAGTATAGGGCTGAGCTAAAAGTGGGCATGGTGACATCTTCTAACATTTTCTTTCTTGGGTTCATTCCCCCTCCCCCACTTCTTTTGATGTTCTTTCTCTTTCTATACATCTCTTTCTCTAGATCACCATTTTTTCTAGAAAAGGTAAAACAAGGCTTGTTTCTAGGGAATTTCTGAAAGTAAATCTAAGCTCCAAATGAAATCAAGCCAAAGGCTACACATTGCCCAACCCTAATAGAATGATATATATATATATATATATATATATATATATATATATATATATATA
>WNWU01000016.1:10697439-10761505 GCA_012654045.1 Ptyas mucosa
ATATATATATATATATATATATATATATATATATATATATATATATACACACACACACACATACATATATATATATATATATATATATATATATATATATATATATATATATATTCAAAGATCCTGTGTAGTATTCTCTTCAGTTGTTCTAAATGTACTCAAGGAAGTATCCCAGAGGGCTTTGTTCTGAGAACATGAACCACAATTCCATCTTGCTTCAAGTCTTTCCTAATGACTTTTCATTCTAAGATACACATTTTTCTTATATATATATTTCCAACAAAAACTGAATATTCATATTCTGTGGCCACTGTCTGAAAAACCATTACATTGATTCATGTAAAAATATAAGGAAGCCCTGAGGAAATAATCCTTAAAAGATGGAACGTAGATAATAAGAGAAGGGGGACAAACCAGACTAAATAATTTTGCCATTTTGCTGTCATCTGATTGAATTGATACATCCTTCAATCTTTCATGAAATATGTTTTTCAGACAAAGGACAAAGAAAAGGAGGGAGCTCATATGTTGTCAATGTCACTGATGAGATCATATTCTTGGATTAGAAAACTGAGGTAACTGCAGAAACACTGTAAGAAAAAAAAGGCTGAGTTGCATTTACTTTTTATAATAGTAATAGCCAAGTCTCACTGGCTAGCCAATGTTACTGGCTTGTAGCCATTGAATTCATTTCTTTATTGGCAGCTTTCCACTACCAATTACATTGACAGCTTTTTTTGCTCAGTGACTTGAGACAATATTGTATACCATTTTTACAGTAAGAGTCAGAACCTTTTGAAGAATATCCACGAATTTCCACAAAAACGTGTTTCATTTTTTCCACTTCAAATGTTTGCACTTTTCTTTGTCCCTTTTACAGCAACGTAGGATAAATTTTATAATGTGCTCTCAAATCATTGAGCTAAAGGAGAAGAACTCATATTGCGGAAAATAAATAAACAGAAGGAATTATGAAGAGAGTAAAACTGAAATTTCTCTTTCTAAATATGTCACCAGCATTCAAAAACAAGTTCTTTTACGTGTTTCTCTTTGAATATTTAGATACATTTTCAAGATTAACAAGATGCCATGCTTAGTTATGATGCCTCTACTTCTTCCTTCCTTGCTCCTACACCAATCCTTTAATGCACCAGAAATATGTGGGAGACGAAAGGGAGGCAACATCATTTTATATCAAATCAGAAATATCAACTAAAAGCACAATTTCTCTGATGGGAAACCATTACATGTCAATTTCCACTTAGAGAAAAATTCTAGTTTTGTCCTTGGTAGAAGTAATTTTGAGATTGTGGGGATTGTATATTCACCCACAGGAAGTGTACATATAGCAATGTGATGCAGTCATTTTTGGTATGATTCCAATACTGTTTATTTACTATTTACTAAGCTACTGTAAAATGTTATCCTCCTGCAAGGGAAGGGATACTGTCCATGAGACAAAAAATTAATAATGAGACAGGAGTGCATGAAAGTTCTATAGAGTTCTATGAAATTCAGAAGTATGGACGAAAGCGCCTGACTATCTGTGGAACAATGGGACAAGGATACTCTGTTGGAGACCACAACAAGGAGAGTTCCAGTGGCTGTCTCCATAAAGCTAATCTTCAAGAACCAGTGGAAAATACTTGCAGGACCACCTCTCCTCCATTGTTTCTGCTTAGCCTCCAGATGTAGCAAGAAGTATGTATCCTGAGTCCCTTCTGTCAAACCGTACCATTTTGTTGGATCCAAAGGTCATGTCTTCTCTGTCCTATGCAGCATCTGTCCTATGGAATAGCACCCATCTTGAAATCTTGAATAGCTCCAGTTCTCTTAGCTTTTTGCAAGGCACTGATGAACTACCTGTTTCCCCTGGCATTGTCCTAGGTAGTTAGGTGGACTCTGATGTTGAAACGCTGATGTTTTCTGACCAGTTTTATTTTTTAAAAAATCTTTATGTGATATATACAGAAGTATAGTTGTTGTTTTAAGCCCTGTATGTCACTCAGAGTCATTGTTGTGAAATAGGTGGCCGTATAAATTATTTAAATAAACCTTTTGCTTTCCAGTTTTAAAACCACAACAAATGAACTTTCTGTTTACATCTGAAATCAAATTACTAAATGGCTAGGAAGGTATGCAGAATAAGTGCTTGGACTTCAAAGGCCGGAAAGTATAAAACATAATATATAAAAAACAAAGAAAAGAAACTAGTGTACATCCATATGAAGTTTGAACCTGCTGTTGAATGAAGAGATGTTGACAAAATTGACAGGAAGTTTGGCCTCTAATCTGTAATCTGAGACTACATGCTGCTATTTAGTGGAAATTAAGGAAAATAATGGTTTTTTTTAAAAAAAAATTAAGCAATATTTGCTGTTGTTGGGAAAAATGCCTTAGAAAGGGGTGGAAGTGAGATGGGAGGGCAATAGTTCAGGTATCCAAAGAGATTACAACAGGTAATCAGCTCATGGGTAGAAAGGGTAGAAAGGTATGTATATATTTGTTTTCACCATAATACATCATCATCATTTTAGCCATTGTCTATTTACTGTAGGTCTCTTCTGCATGTTTCCAACCAATATGTTCTTGAGCTTTCCTTTGCCAGTTGGGTCCACAATACTCGCTCGCTCTTGTTTTAGGTCTCTTTTTTGGATTTTTTTTTTAATCTAGTGGGATCCATTCTATGAGACTACCTTAGTCCACCTGCCATCAGTTCTTCTCACTATGTGACCAGCCCATTTCCATTTCTTTCACTCTTTTGATGGCATCATATATTTTCCTTTGTTTTCTAATCCATGTGCAGGACTTTATATCTTGTCTTGTGATGCCAAGCATGTATGTTTCCATGGCTCTTTGTGCCACTCCTAGCTTTTGTACTGATTGTTAGTGTCCATGTTTCACTGGCATATGTTCATTTTCACTATAAGTATACTCATTATCTGATTTTTTTTAATAATTTAATGATCGATTCGTTAAATTGGTATTGATGCATTATTTCTGGCAACCAAATAATTAATTCTTCTAACTTGTTGTCATTTTTTTCTTGAGAACCTAATATCACTTGATTCTCTTCAGTTGCTTCATTTATCTAATACTTAGTTCCCCTACTCTACAAAATTGCAAATAATACAGATATACATCTGCCCTATTACTACGTTCTTCCTATTTAGCAACGCCCGCTCCCATTTTGATCCTACCAATCCATGTGTTCTATATTAAACAGCATAATCAAAGAAACAGAAAGCATCATATAAAACTTAAGAAATTGTTCCTGAATGATGGCTTGAAGTTTTGAGAAACTTGTGGAAATAACCTGAACAAGAAATCATTAAAAAAATTAACTTTTAAAATCTGCATTTATCTTGATTTGTCTATAATGTTCCTGCATAATAATTTAATTTTCCGAGAAATTTTGTTCTATTCTGTGTGAGTTCTGTTGTTGGAACCAGGCAATAGTCATCCAGAAGCCTAAAACCATCAAGTTGCCAAGTCAAGCTACAGGAGGGAACAATAAAATCACAAATACAAGGTTGTGGAAAGGTTGTCACAATTCGGCAACATGTTGCTTAATGGGCTATAATCCAGAGTCGATTTATTCTGTCACACTGTCACTGAACTAAATGATACGCATTACAAGAAAACAGGTTTGCAAGGTTACTGCTTCCAAATTCCTTCTGCATCTTACCTGCCATCCTCTTAGTCCAGTTTCTGTTCATAATAAATTGCTTTTGGCAACTAGAACTGCAAAGTTTATTATTCATTCAAACACTATGCCCTTCTTGTATGGTCAGCCAGAGGAGACACTCATTTCTCATGAGATGTAAAGACCAATTTGAAAGAAAGTGATTCAAAATCATATTTGTCCCATCTCCTCTGAAATCATTCGGAATTAAGCCAAAAATCATCCAGTTTGGCTACTTATCCTACTTTAGACTTTCAATGGTTATAAATTTTTAGAATGTGTGTTCCCCTAAATTCAATAGCTAGTATTATTTACACTGATCAAATGTATGATCATAGAGATGGTGCATGTACTATACATCTATCTTGGCATTATATATCCTACTAAAAAGACCAGAGTTATTTCTGGATACATGAAATATTAATTTAACTCTTTTGTATAAATGTTATTTCTACCCCAGATTGACAACTATTTCAAATAATGCTGTTCAGATATTTTTACTGATTAATATTTCACTACATACCTACCCTTGACCTTGATATTACCACAAGGATTTTTGATTTTATATTCTTACCATGGAATTTACCATTCAGATTCCACTTTGATATATGACTGCCTATTTTATTCTGCATTAATCTCATAAGGAGCCAAATTATGGCTTAATTCCTCATTTGCTCACTACTTGTCTGTATTATAAAATAGCTTACCCACATGCTGTTATAGCATACCTGTTTTCTCTTCATTTTGGCTACTCACTGCCGTGTCTGTTTGGGGTTGCGCTGTTGCCTTGGCAGTAGCATCTTCTGCAGCACTAGGGGAGACGGCAGTGGTGGCAATGGCAGGCACATCGGCTTGTTTGGGTTCCTCCTTGACTTGGGCTTCATCAGCCTTCAAGGATGGTGAATTATCAGTGGAAGCTTTAGTGGCACTTTCAGTGGCAGTAGGATCAGGCTTTTCCTCCAATGGAGTAGCAGGAGTAGTGGCCTTTGGAACAGGTTGCTCTGAGCCACTGTTGGCAATGCCATCTGCCTGCTTTTCATCTGCTGGGGTGTTTTCCCCTTTGCTTTCATCTCCAGGTAGGGCATTCTCAGTTGGAGCAATTTCTGTAATAGCAGTTTTGCCATCTGCCAGACCATTGGCAAGGACCTCCTTCTTCTCTCCACCTTCAACATCAGTAACTGGGGCATCTCCCTTCTTCTCTCCCTTGAGCTTTTTCCTTGTTATATGTCCACGGAAGCTAGCCTGAATTTTGATGGCTGCCTTATGAGCTTTATCTTCTGGTTTGATGCCATCTTGTTCAATCTTTTGGTCAATGTCATCATTTTTTTCAACCTTTGAAATTAAGGGGAAATGAAAGAAAGGGAAAACAATTAATTAGCAATTAATTCAAAACGTCTCCACCCAGCAATAAAAAGATACTTATGATATTTGCATAACATATTGCAAAGGACACAATAGCACAGTAGCATAAAAAAGTGAATTAATGTTCTTTTTGCTTGAAAAATACAAAGTTCACAAATGTACAAATGTTAAATTGCTAATGCCCATATAATTGAAGTATAAATGTCTCTTCTACCCCATGTTTTATAAGCAAATAATATTATAATATGATTATATTATCATTTAATCTGGGTCGCTATTATGCTGTAGAATATAAATTGCTAACAGTTTCACAACAACAAATGCATACCTTAAGTGGTATTTCTATTTCAGCATTCTATAAAAGTATTGTACAGGGAATCCAATTTGTGCAGGTATGATGTACATTTATAGTAACTTTTTCACCTTATTAAGCAGCTACAAGCTTATGGTCTTGGGGTTTTTTTTTCCATTCCATGTCTAGCACAAACTAATAGATGATGATACAGGAACTTATTTACAGGTATCTATGCAAAGTCCACACTTGAGATAGTCTTGTGCATCATACCTTACACAAACATATCCCATAAGGTTTTTTGGGGTATTAGCTATGCATATTGGCAGGGTAGAACAACTCTGATCAACCTGTAAGCAATGGGAGTCTCTTTTGAACATTATCTCAAGATATAAAGAAACATTTTCATAAATTTAAAACCTATTCAAACATACAAGAACCCAACTTCAGTTTTAAAAAAATTGTAAAGATTCCTTCAGGTCAAACCTGACGTTGATTTCATGCGCTATTTCTCTATAATTTTGTTGGCAACAATGAGGAAGTGGCTTGGGCACTGCCTTCTTTAGTAGTGCTAGGAATGTTCAACCAAAAAACATTAAGATACTACTTTATCTTTTTCATTTTAAATATTTTCTTAAGGCTGTCTTTAGAAGAACACTTGACAGCTGTGGCCAGAAGAGCTTTTTATCAGGTTCGCCTGATACGCCAGTTGCGACCCTTTCTAGATCGGGACTCGTTAAATACAGTCACTCATGCCCTTGTCACTTCCCGCATGGACTACTGCAATGCTCTCTACATGGGGCTCCCCTTGAAGAGCATCCGGAGGCTCCAGTTAGTCCAGAATGCAGTCGCACGGGTCATTATGGGAGCAGCGTGGCACTCCCATGTGGCTCCCCTCCTGCACGAGCTGCACTGGCTTCCTGTCGTCTTCCGGGTGCGCTTCAAGGTTTCAGTTACCATCTTTAAAGCGCTCCATGACTTAGGACCGGGGTATTTATGAGACCGTCTTCTGCCACCAATAACCTCCCATCGACCAGTATGCTCCCATAGAGAGGGACTTCTCAGGGTGCCGTCGGCCAAACAATGTCTACTGGTGGCCCCCAGGGGGAGAGCCTTCTCTGTGGGAGCACCCACAATCTGGAATGAGCTGCCCTCGGAAATACAGTTAATCCCAGATCTTCGGGCTTTCCGCCGGGCCCTCAAAACATTCCTATTTATGCAAGCCGGCCTGACCTAACCTCCCTTAAAACCACTTTTAAATTCTTTAAATCTGAATCTACCCTATAAATTTGAGATGTTTAATTTAATTCCATTCTAAATCAAACTATTCAATTATATTTTTAATCGGTTTCTGAATATCAGTATTCTGTATTTATCGTTTAACTGTTCACCGCCCTGAGTCCTTCGGGAGTAGGGCGGTATACAAATCTAATAAATAAATGAATGAATGAATGAATGAATGAATGAATGAATGAATGAATGAATAAATAAATAAATAAATAAATAAATAAATAAATAAATAAATAAATAAATAAATAAATAAATAAGGAAAAATTCTGGAATAGGTTTCAGGGATAGAAAGGGCCTATTGTAGCCAATATAGTTTTGAACTTTATTTTATAAGTGGATAAGGTAGGCTGTTTGAGCAATCCAATCTTTTTTTATCAATTACAAAATCTTTAAAACAGATTTCTATAACAGAGAGGGAGGGAGAGATTCCATAATCCTCCAATTCCTTTAATAGTTACAAATATACAAAATACACTATTTGAATTACATTTTCTTACATACTTAGCTGGAACAAATATTTGCCAAAACAAATAAATAAAACAGAACAGGAAGAGTGTATCTGTAGCGGAAAACTTAGTTTTATTAGCAATTGGCTGCATAGATGTACTTACATAACTCAATATATACATAGCTTGCAAGAAAAATGTTGTTAGTTCCTGTGACCTTTGAGGGAAAACCAGGTAATGCTTATTAGCTTGCAAATTTTAGATATGATTTTCTTCAAATAGCTATTGTCCAAATGTTAGAACACAGCAAACAGGAAATGTAAAAACTTCAGACTGAAATACATAACCTTAATAAAAATGATAAGAGCCTATGATTATTAATATTCTCCCAAGCAAAATATTTTTTCCTAGCATTTTTGCTGAGATAGACCCATCGAGTGATGATTCCAACCTCCACATGGAAAATCTAAACATCCCATAAAATTAACCAGCTTCACGCAAGTGCTGCGTGTTAACTTGGTCATATTTTTGTCTCTGTGGGCAAAAATCATGTAATCATGACAAGCCCTATTAGATCTGAATTAGATTCATCTTACAGAATGCTGTGAACAAAGGATCAGATCTAGTAGAAGAGAGTGAAGCAAATAAAACTATGTCAATTGGATTAGAAAGAATATAGTCCTGATTTTAACCAACAGTTGTTTGAAGTGGATTTGAATATATTATTTGTGAATATATTTGTGAAATTAGATCTAAGCCAGTAAGTTTTCTCACCATTACATACTTGCAAGAATTAAAATTGGCACACAGTTTGAATGCATGTAAGGATATGATGGCAAAAGTCACAAAAATAGACTATATTATTAAAATGCACTTTGAAGTACACAGGATCAAGGTTTATTTGCTTTTATTTATAATTTATTAAACTGTTCCATTCTAAAGATCTCTAAGCAGTTCATGAAAAAAAAACTTGTAGTTTTTTTCATAATTAAAAGGAGCAACTAAATCTCTGAAATTCATCATTGCTTTTAGCACCCTTCAGCTAATAATGGTCAAACAAGTTTCAACCAAACTTGTTGAAACTTATACAACTAATAGAGCAAAATAAAAACAATGTTAATAAAAATAAATCTGTTACTTACATATATTTAATATAGCAGGATCCAATCTGTGTCAGTCACTGGGACCAGAGATTTAGTCTTCCGAGCTTTCAGACTCGTCTGGACCCCATTTTCAAAGAACTTCTCTACCACTCTATAGAATACATTCCTCTAGAGTGAAGTTTCCCGAGGATGGGCTCCAGCACGAGTCCAAAAGCTCGGAAGACTAACTCTCTGGTCCCGGTGACTGACAAGTCTGTTACAAGTGCTTCTTTGCTGTACTTTAAAAGTACAGATTTCAACATCATATTCTCACTGCAAGTTTCTATGACTTCACACCAGTGTGCCTATTAGTGCAATAAAATTGATTTTCCTTCTTGATGCAACGTTAGTTCATTGGTCAGGATCATCAACTCACTGAAGCAACCAAGAATAAAGGGATACTATAACTCGGCTTTCAGCATCCTTCACTATTAACTCTGTACAATTCAGTAATTATTTGTCCTTAGTGGATTTTTTTAACAGCACTCTTGGCTAAATGTTGCACTTAAGACTTTTCTTCCCCTATTATTAAAACCAAATGACTGGCACGCTTGAAGTTGTGAACGTAGTCTACCACTTGCCATCACAATTTTGTTGTCTTTCACATACTTGTTATACTTTCATTTTTAAATGAAGTCTGTAGGTGGATGATGATGATGATGATGATGATTTACTTTATTCATTAAACATGAAACTCAGTCAACTGAACATTCAAAAATGCATCACATATACCATTGATGATGATGATGATGATGATTCATCACACAATCAGCCAGATGTTCAGACTGGATTTGTAATTTTTATCCACCTATCAAGTCTTTCCCAAGGACTTGGGTTAAGCAGATGATATTTTATGTTGTTATGTTCAATTTAGCAAATACATGCTAAATTGAGATGACCTCTCAATTACATATTTTCCTTTACAAAGTAACCTGACCATATTTATCAAATCATTAATTATAACTTTTGCTCAGAAACCATGTTTCCCTGAAAATAAGATCCTGTTTTATATTTTTTTTAACACCGAAATAAGCGCTCGGCCTTATTTTCGGGAAGGTCTTATTATTTTGGGACGCGTGAAACAAGATGGGGCTTCTCTTGCTGTCTTACCTGATTTCCAGCTCTGCATTGAAATATTTTTTGAGAGGGCTTATTTTCGGGGGGGGAGCTTATTTTAGCACATGCACTCAAATGCCCGACAGGGCTTATTATCAGAGGTTGTCTGATAATTCGGGGAAACAGGGTATGTAGATTTCTGGTTCATTTCTAGATATAATTCAAACTGCCAGCTCTGACTTAAAGGTCTAAGCTGCTTAGTATCAAGTTATTTGGGTAAACATTTTAGATTAGCTTATCATGATCAGTCTTTCTTAGATGAGGTGATGATGACAAAATACAGAACCTCTTTGGTGGTAGCACTATTTTAATTTCCTTTCTAAAGAACTGGTCTTGACCACAATGTTTCTTTTTCTACAATAATTTTAAGAGCTATTTTTTCTTTGTACAGGCTTTCAAAATATCAGATATTTTATTCTGCATTTTATTTTCTATTGTTCTTCTATTGTTGTGTCAAACTTTTATTTTGATGTTATTGCTTCTTTATAGGATAATCCAAGACTAAAGGTGAGGAACACAATGTATGCCTTCCTATCATCTGTTATTACCCTGAAATATATTTGTTATCATTAACAGATTGTTTCTTTGAAGTACAAACAAAATTGTCAATCTATAATGATGACATGATTTATTGCTTAGATTTTGTATTCTGTTTTTCTTCTAGAAGCCCCAAGGCAAAGTATTGTCCAATTTATCCTCATTTTTTTTCTCAGAAAAACAACAAATTAAGCTCAGAAATAGCAGTCATCTTCAAGCATTAATTTCATTTAAACATTTCTTGAACAGGATTTAAATGTGAGTTAAGCTGTGTTCTGATTCCTATAAGTTCTTTTGGATGTCTTTTGTTGAAGTATACATAACTAACAAAAGGATGCTAGAAAAATACCTGGAACTACTACTTAAAGGAATCATATTGTAATTCAATACACGTTCTTCATGTTTACTATTAAATGCTACCATACTTTACTATTAAAAATGCTACTATAGGAGTAATGCCAAAGGAAGACAAGTGTACAAGTGAACAGTAGAACCTAAATGCTATTCTAATATTTTTAATGTATCAAAGTATCAAAACCCTGCTCTAGTAACATGAATGGAATGTGACGGTAAATATTTCAGCAACTCATACATTATTTAAGGGTGATATAACTGATATGCCCTCTGTGTGTAAACCTGGAGCAGCTGGACTATGTATTAGTTAAAATCTTTGATTCATTTTCAAGTGTAACCTCACATATAATACATTATGGTAATCTTTGGCCAGGCATTCTGTACTCAGGAAGAACAATGTTTGACAATCCTACCAAAGCTGATTATAGATTGTCTGAGACACTGAAGTCATTTGTCTGCCCAGGAAGTTCTAATATACAGAATCTTCTTCTTCACAAGATTTATGTTTGCTTTCATAGCCATTTACTGGATTTAAATATAATAAAAGAGTCAGAATTGTACAGTAGTTAAGGTATCAAGACTAAAAACCAGGAGACTGTTCTGTTCTGTTCCTGCCAGGCACAAAACCAAAAATTGGATGACTTGGGCCAGTCACTCTCTCTCAGCCTTAAAATAGAGGCAATGGCAATCTACTACCGAAATCTTGCAAAGAAAATTGCAAGTTCTTGTCCAGGAAGTCACCAGGACTCAACACTGACTCAAATGCACAAAAACCAAAGATACTAAATGCAATTAGTTATTTATATCTATATATAGTTGTTTAACCATCGGATCCTATTCTCTGGATCCTATCCTTTATTTCCTCCACAATCTCTCTAATTTTCCTCCATAATCTCAACCCTTGTATAAGGTAAACTAGTATAAGAAGGTACAACTTGGCTAAACCACCCCATGGATTCCATGGCTGAGAATGGACAAAGGATGCAATCTTCATACTGCAAAATCTGTACTTCAAGTGCTAAGAAAACCTTACCAGAACCTTCCCACAGTAGATATGCAATATTGAAAACAAACAAAATTTGTGGTTCAACAGCCATGAGGTAAAATGAAATCAATCTGCTTTTTCGAAACTGAACATATTCCTTTCTAATCCCTCCCTGAAAAGTTTGAATGTATAAGATGAACCTCTGGTCCCTTCATCATGATTCCTTTCTAGCTTCAAACTAGTAAAATAAAATTATTGCTACTTCCTTGCCTACAAAATGTAATGGAAAGAACTGACCTGGTGAATTAAGATTACAAACAACTATGTTTCAATGCAAAAAATGCTTTATTTATTCATGACTGACTTTTTCACTCAAAAGGGTTTCGCTAGAAATGCCATCTTTGCTATCTAGTTCTTCATAATTTCTGCCACTAAAGTCAGGATGTACAAGCAAATAAAGAATTCAGCCCAGCTATGGATCAATTCTCTACCCTGAAATGAGAAACAAAATATGTAATATAAGTGTGGGATGAGAAAAGTGACTCTCCAGATAGTTCTGAAATACACTTCTCAGCATCCTTTATTAGATATGATTGTTGTATGTTAACAGTTGCAACATCTGACAGGTTTTTCATCCATTGTATTAATGATCTGTATATTCCATACAAATATCATAAACAATGCAGAAATATCATATGTTTCCTTTAAAAAAATCATTCATTTGGGTTTTAAAAATGAAATCTTCTTCCATGACCATTTCAGATTGTGGTATATTTAAGGAACTTAAGGGGAAGGAAAAAAAACCCAGCAAAATCTGTAGTGTTCATTCAATCAATCAGAATAGAGCTGGAAGGAAACTTGGAGGTCTTCTAGTCCAGGGGTCTCCAACCTTTTGGACCTCAGGGATCACCAAATGCATAATTTCAAATCCCATGGACCACTGGGAGGGGGGAGGCTCAGCTGCCTTTCAGGCCTACCTGTCTGCTTCTGCAAGGCCTCCGGGTGGGAAGCCCAAGAGAAAGCGCCTGGTCCAAGCACACAGCCTGGAAACCTCTTTTGTGTTCCTTCTCTCAAGAAGCTTGGTCAATCTGAGTGAAGGAAAACGACGCGCAGACTGACGGTGGCTTGCTGACATTGGTGGGAAAGTCAGTCCCATATTCCAGAGCTATAGTAGTCACAGGACTGGTCCTTTTGTCAACTGGAGCAGCTCCTCCACCCGGGTGCACCAGCCTTCAGGGAGCTGCCTGGCCGGTGCACCCGGGTGGAGGAGCTGCTCCGGGATGACCAAAGGCCCAGATCTGTGACTACTACAGCTCTGGAATATGGGACCGGCCTGTGATGGGGCTGGAAATCTCTGCCATAGGGGGTGGCACATGCAATGTGCAACTTTGCAGGTGGAGCAACATGCAAAAAGGAGTGCAGCCCTCGCTGGCTGGAATGAGGTAATGGTGCTGTTGTGAGGGGGGCAGCCCAAGCGGCAGTGGCGATGGCTGAAAAGTACGGGAGAGAAACACTACTTGCATTTGTGCAGCATCAGCATTCCGCCTTTGCCAGCGGAATATTTGCGCCAGCTGGTGGTGCCAAGGCAGCCCTCGTCTTTTGCCACTTGGGGCTCAGAGTTGTAAACCGTATCCGGGAATCATTACAGCAGAGAGAAGAAGCTGGAGTCAACTCAACTTTGCTATCCATTGTAGATGCTAGATCAGCCCCCTGCAAACTATCATCTCTTGAGGAGCCCGGCCAAAGTTTCCCGCACCGCTTCAGTGAGCATTCCTTGGGAGACAAGAGTTTAAGGGGGACAATCTAGCATCCGGGCTAGCTACAAGAGAAATGTTCGTTCTCGGCCGTATTTGAGATTTCTAGCTGCAATGGACAGCAAAGCTAGTGTTGACCCCAGGCTGTTGTCTCTGCTAATAGGTGGCCAAGCTAACTGCCTGAAGGATCCCATCCTGTCCCTGGGAGTCAAAGTGCTGAAGTGCGAGCAGCGTGGGAAACTTCGACCAGGCTCATCGAGAGAAATGCAACGATTTCCAAAATTTTCTCACAGACCACCGGTTGGTGACCACTGTTCTAATCCAATCCCCTACTCAAGCAGAAGACCCTTTCAGATAGATGGCTGTCCAGTCTTTTCTTAAAAACCTCTAGTGATGAAACACCTACAAATTCTGAACGCAATCTATTCCATTGGTTAATTGCCCTCACTGTTAATTTCAGGTTGCTTGATTAGTTTCCATCCATTTTTTTTGTCTTGCCTTCTGGTGCTTTGGAAAATAAATTGACTTCCCCCATCACCCCCCGTCTTCTTTATAGCAGCCTCTCGAATACTAGAATATTGCTATCATGTCACCCTTAGTCCTCCTTTTCTCTAGATTAGCCATACCCAATTCCTGCAAACGTTCTTGATATGCTTTTGTCTCCAGGCCCTTAATCATCTTAGTTGCTCTTCATTGCATTTTTCCAGTCTCAACATCTTTTTTGTAATGTGGTGACCAAAACTGGATGCAGTATTCCAGATGTGGTCTTACTATGGCTTTATAAAGTGGTACTAATACTTCGCATGATTTTGATTCTATGTGTCTGTTTATGCAACCAAGGATTGTATTAGCTTTTTTTTAGCGGCTGCCACACACTGCAAGCTCATGCTTAAGTGATCGTCCACTAAGACTCCAAGGTCCCTGTCATGGTTACTGTTTTTGAGCCAGGTTTTGCCTAATCTGTACTTGAACACCTTTGCTTTTTACTATCTAGGTATAAAACTTTGCTTTTCTCCACATTACATGTCATGTTGGATAGAGCCCATTGTTCAAGTCTGTCAAGATCTTTTTGAATCCTGAGCTTGTCTTCTGGGATGTTGGCTATTCCTGCCAGCTTAGTGTTATCTGCAAATTTGATGAATTCCCCTTCTATTCCCTCATCTAAGTCATTTATGAAGACATTGAAGAGTACTGGGCATAAGATGGAACCTTATGGTACCCACTGCTTACTTTCTTCCATGTTAACATAGTACCATTAAGGACTACATGTTGAGTATGGTTTTTCAGCCAGTTACAAATCTATCTGGTGGGGAAGCTGTTTATCCCCCATTTTTCTAGTTTACCAAGAAGTAGGTTGTGGTCTACTTTGTTGAATGTTTAGCTGAAGTCTAAGTGTACTATGTCCACAGCATTTTGTTGGTCTACTAATTTAGTCACTTTGTCAAATAATAAAATAAATCAGTTTGGCATGATCTATTTTTAACAAACCCATGCTGGCTACTAGTTATAACTTTATTTCTACATGTTCACAGATCTATTTTTTTATTATTTTTTTCTAGTATCTTCCTATGTTAGGCTGATTGGTCTTATTTTCCTTTTTTGAATATGGGAAAAGCATCAGCTCTTTTCCAATCTTCTGGTAGTTCCCTGGTGCTCTCGCATTTTTTAAAGATATGGTACAATGGTTCTGAGATAACATCTGCCAGCTCATTCAGAACTCTGGGATGTAATCCATCAGGTCCTGGTGATTGATATTCATCAAGATTAGACAGGTGTTCTCTTACCATTTTCTTGCTTATTTTAATTTTTGTTTCTAGTCTGTCTTTTACAATTATGATTTGGGCTCATAATTGTTGAGCTATAGCAGTGATGGCTAACCTTTTTGCCATCGTGTGCCAAAAGCGGGGGAGTGGGGGGGTTTCATGCACGCACATGCCCACACCCATAATTCTATGCGCCCCGGCTCCCCCACGTATGCATGCTACCCCCCTGCTTTTGGCATGCGATGGCATGGTGGGCCCGGTAGGCCTGTTTTTTGCCTCCCCAGGCTCCAGAGACTTTCTAGGAGCCTGGAGAGGGTGAAAACGGCCTTCTCCCACCCTCTGGTGGCCCTCCGGAGGCCAGAAACAACCCATTTGCTGACTTCCAGTAGGACCGGAAGGCCCATTTTTTGCTCTCCTCAGGCTCCAGAGCCTTTCTAGGAGCCTAGGGAAAGTGAAAAATTGGCCTTCCCCACCTACCCCAGGCCCTTCGGAGGCCAGACACAATCTATTTCTCTACTTCCGGTGTGCTTTTCTTATTATTTATATGTTGAAAGAAACTTTTTTAAAAAATTATCTTTGACTTTTGTTGCAAGTCTTTGTTCATTTTGAGCCTTTGCTTTGTTGGCGGCCCTAAGCAAGAAGGTTGCTGTTGATAATTTCTTTCAGACAAAACCTCATCACATATGTGCTCTAAAGTACTTCATACTCCCATATTGGGAAGAAAAAGCAATTTTTGTTGACTTCCTTATTTATTAACTCGGCCAATATCATTTATTCTACTTACTCATTATTAATTCCATTTTCCAATTAATATTGCTAAGATTTTTCTTTTCTTTTCTAAGTTTCTGCTAAGTTTTTCTTGTTCCTGCTCATGAAGTATATTTATGATTAATTACAATTTCTACATGGGGCTCCCCTTGAGGAGCACCCGGAGGCTCCAGCTGGCGCAGAGTGCGGCCGCGCGGGTGGTGATGGGAGCGACGTGGCGCTCTCATGTGACACCGCTCTTGCGCAAGCTGCATTGGCTCCCGGTGGTCTTCCGGGTGCGCTTCAAGGTGTTGGTTACCACCTTTAAAGCGCTCCATGGCTTAGGACCCGGGTACTTACGGGACCGCCTACTACCTCCAATAGCCTCCCACCGACCGGTACGCTCCCATAGAGAAGGACTCCTCCGGGTGCCGTCGGCCAAACAATGTCGACTGGCGGCCCCCAGGGGGAGAGCCTTCTCTGTGGGAGCACCCACTATCTGGAACGATCTCCCCCCAGAGATTCGGCGGATCCCGGACCTTCGTGCTTTCCGCCGTGAGTTAAAAACTTTTTTATTCCATCAAGCGGGCCTGGCATAGTATCTCCCCTTTTTATAAGAAAATTTTAAATTGTATAATCCAAATTTTTAGATCCGGGATTTATATATTTTTTTAAAAATGGGTTTGAATTGTTGGGCAATTGTTTAATTTGGTTTTAATTCATTTTTAAATTTTGTATTTATGTTTTTTATCTCTGCCTGTTCACTGCCCTGAGTCCCCTTGGGGAGAAGGGCGGTATATAAATCGAATAAACAGAAACAGAAACAGAATTTCCCAGTTCAGGAAAGACCTCAGAGACTCTATTGACATATTTACCTATATGTCAATAGTATCATAATTTACATAATTTACTATGTGATATTGTCTGGATCTATATATGGAAATGAACAGCAATTCTGAGTCTACTTCCAATGTTTTCATTCATCAAAGAGCATATAAATTACTGGAGAACAGCAGCACTCCTTCTGTCAACTGTTAATTCAGGTTCAGTTAGGAAGGCAGCAATATCACGACAAATCAGGTATCAGTGAAGGAAAAGAAAGCTTATCAGCACCATCATCTCCTAAAATAAGAATAAAATAAAGTCATATATTATAACTTTATATGTCAGCATCGATGCCCTGATCGAAAACAGTTTTTCATAACCCTGTGGAAAGAGAACAGGTTGTTTTCACTCTTGGAAAAAATAAGAAGGTATTAAAGGTAAAGGTTCCCCTTGCACATATGTGCTAGTCGTTCCCGACTCTAGGGGGTGGTGCTCATCTCCATTTCAAAGCCAAAGAGCCAGCTCTGTCCAAAGACATCTCTGTGGTCATGTGGCCAGCATGACTAAATGCCAAAGGTGCATGGAATGCTATTACCTTCTCACCAAAGGTGGCCCCTATTTTTCTACTTGCATTTTTTACATGCTTTTGAACTGCTAGGTCAGTGGTCAGCAACCTGCAGCTCTGGAGGCACATGTGGCTCTTTCATCCCTCTGCTGGGGCTCCCTGTCCCTGGTCAGCACCACAATTTTGAGAGGAGCTTCTGGTTAGTGGGGGGAAGCATGGCATGCCAGGAGGAGACTCTATGGCAATGGACAGGTTTTCCGGTCAGCTCCACAATTGATAGGGCTTTTGGTTAGAACAGGTAGAGGGAAAAGGACACTGCACTAGGAGGAGACTCTATGGTGTGGGAACCAGACTTCCGGTCGGCAGAGGAAAAAGGATGCCGCGCTAGGAGAAGACTCTATGGTAGGGGAACCGGACTTCCGGTTGGCTCCAGAATTGAATGGGGGACTTCCGGCTAGGACCTTTGTGGCTCTTTGAGGGTTTAAGGTTGCCAACCCCTGTGCTAGGTATTAGAAAATAATAAATACAAACAACTTGCATGTGCTCTTTTTAAATCTACCTCCTCTTTTTATTTCTTAACTAAAGCTTGATGTAGCTTTGGGGGAGGCAGGAACAACATGGTCCTATTTGTCAGGATATTGAAAAACAGTCAGACTTCATAAAAAGTTGTTTCCTATGTAATCATTGGGAAAATAAGGTGAAAACGAAATGGCCTTATATTGATTTCTACACTTAAACTTAGCAGAATTGGTTATTACTGATATACTGAAAAAGAAACATCCTCCAGTATATTACCGATATCACTATTCATACCTACCTACCTATAAAGTATATGTAATCAAAGAAACTTCCCCGGAATAAGAAAGCAGGCAATTGATGAAACTACGTATATGTTTGCAGATAACTGCAAATGAAAAGCTGAGAAATCCAAGAGAAAAATTTTCTGCCAATTGTATAAGAACATGAACACATGAGGCAGGGAAAAAAATCAC
Source organism: Ptyas mucosa (assembly GCA_012654045.1). Taxonomy (NCBI): domain Eukaryota; kingdom Metazoa; phylum Chordata; class Lepidosauria; order Squamata; family Colubridae; genus Ptyas; species Ptyas mucosa. The sequence goes on from WNWU01000016.1 coordinate 10,715,295, forward strand.
ACCTTTTGAGGTGTTGAAGTAATTTAGCACCGAGAACACTTTCACTTAACCTAGCTAAACAGTGTGAGGCACGAGGGTAGAAAATGACAGCAGTTTCCATCTCTACCATGTCACAGTATGCTAAGAGAATTGTACATGCCAAGATGATGTTTCTACTTGAAAAATGGAAAAGAACCACAGATTTTACTGATCCTAAAGTACAATAACTAACTGAAAAAAATCTGAAGCCTAGTGTGTAAAGTGGGCTTTCCATGATATTTCAAACAACACACACACACACATATTTTTAAGACAGGGTAAGTATGATTAATATGCTATATCAGTGATATGCTATATCTTTTCGGCACTGAGTGCGCTGGAGCACCGGAACCCAGAAGAGAGCAGCTGGCTGGTGCGCATGCGCACTGCAGCCAGCTGCACTTCTGGGTTCTTGCACAAGCATGCATGCCAGACAGGTGGCACTGGCCAACTGTTCTCTTTCGAGTTCTGGTGCGCGCATGCCAGTCTTCTACCAGCTGGCCAGCACATATACATGCACCAGAACCTGGAACAAAGCAGCTAGCTGATGCGCATGTACGCCGGACCAGCTGACTGGCACACATGTGCACGACGGAACCCGGAAGAGCAGCTGGCAATGGTGCGTGTGTCCACAGAGAGGGCTCTGTGTGCCACCTCTGGCACACGTGCCATAGGTTCGCCATCATGGTGCTATATGATTCATACAAGATATGTTATTTGGATTTATTTCTGTGGATTCTTTCTATACAATGATTCCAAGATTCAATATGTCTGTGGAAAACTACTTATCAGATTTATAAACCATGTCAAAACAATCAAGAGATACACTGTCCCATCTTTATGGATAAGAGACAAATTTATTTCTGTTACACTGAACACCGCACAAGAAAAACAATCTTGTTGCGTAAACGTAGGTTTCTCATTTGAAAATAGAGTATTGACTGGAATTCTTGTGTTTTTACTTTACCTTTATTTTTAATAAATCTTAATAATCAAGAGTTCAGACAAACATGTTTGTATTAACTATTCTCAGCCCAGGTTCCTATAAGAATGTAATGATATGGCTTGTTAGATAAGGATACATTCAGATAAACTTTTGCCACCTCTGAGCCATTAACGCATCCATTTTTCAATCTGATATTTTAAGGAGAAAATAATTCCAGGATAATTTATTTTATTTGAATTTTATATTCTGATTTTCATTAAACACACAAAAATGGTACTATAAAAGCAATGGTGAAATCCAATTTTTTTTTTACTTCCGGTTCTGTGGCATGGCTTGGTGGATGTGGTATAGCTTGGTGGGCATGGCAGGGGAAAGATACTGCAAAATCTCCATTCCCACCCCACTCTGGGGCCAGCCAGAGGAGGTATTTGCTGGTTCTCAGAACTACTCAAAATTTCTGCTACTGGTTCTCCAGAACCTGTCAGAACTTGCTGGATTTCACCCCTGTATAAAAGGGTAAATGGATCAAATGAATTGTAAAACACAAATAAACATTTATGGAAATAAAACAACTTCTATAATAAATCAGTTCTAAAAGTGTAAAGGATATATGTAGAAGAGAACAGGTGTTTAAGAAAAACCCAAGACTGTTCAAGGTCCATATAACTTGTAGAACTTCCCCAAGATGGGTTTTTTTTTTTCATTTTTGTGCGTAGACAACAGATGGGACTATTTTAAGGGTGATTAAAAGACTGGGTGCAAAGAGCAGAATAATTATTTCAAAAAATCATTCACACTGAAATGAGATTTCATTGTTGTTATTCTTAAACTCAGAATTATATTATTGTTTGATTTAATGTACAAGTATATAAAACAAATATAATTCTCTTTTCCGCTTCTTCTGTATCATCTACATTGGTGTTTTCAAATTTGGTAACTTTGGTATTTCAATATCCCAATATTGAATTCAATTCTGGGAATTGAAGTTCACATAGGTTAAACTTGCCATGTTTGAAAACACACACACACAACTGAATCTACCATGTCAAGTGGATAATAAAGAACTCTCTCCCACCCCCAATAATTTGATATTTACTTGTTTCTCAAATTTCTCTACATCCATTTCACCTAAGCGAGACTGGGAAGATATTAAGTATTCAACTTCAAATATTACATTCAAATGCTGAGTAGTGGAATAAAGTTGACAATGTTGAGTTCAGATGACATGGAAAAAATGAAAATAAAAAGAGGGGATAATATAGATCAGTGATAGCTAACCTTTTCTGGACCGAGTGTCCAAAGTGTGCACCCAAATACACGTGCACGCCCGAACCCCCCCAAATGCAATGTGCGTGCCCCCCGTGCATGCCCCCTGCCCCCCACACGTGTGCATCCCTCACATGCACCCTGCCCCTGCATATGCGCATGAGGCTCCCCGCACGCACTCTGCCCCCGCATGCATGCGCGTGAGCCCCCTTCCGTGCACTCCACCCCCCATGTATGTGTGGCAGAGACCTGAAGACCAGCTGGCTGACAGAAGGCACGTGTGCATGTGCAGTATAGCTGAACTGGGACGCAACGACTTGCGTGCCCACAGAAAGTGCTGCGTGCCCCCTCTGGCACCCGGGCCATAGGTTTGCCATCATGGCTATAGATGCTTCTCTCTAGTTACTATTTCATGCAAAGCTGCCCACTGTTTCTTGCTGGTTGAAGAATTGGATTTGATTCAGTTATCTCAACCTCAATCAAACCATGAGAAGGCAGTAATTGAATGGACCTTATGTTGATTAAATTTGTAGTAACAACAGGATTGCCATTGTTTATTGAAGTATGTAAGAAAACCCAAAAGGCTGAAATAACTCTTGGGATTACATTGCAGCTAATTGGTTCATCTGCCATGAAAGAAAGATATTGCTCCATCTGATTGTTTCGAATACTGAACAGGCTTTGGATGCCTTCTGGCCTCCCTGTGTGAGCCTGAACAAACAAAATATGACAGCAGCTTTACAGCAAGACACAAGGATAACCAACTTAATAATGAAGGATTCTGATGTCCAGTTGAATGGAATATGCATATCTATGTTTCAAATCAAATAGCCCCAAACAAAAGGAAGTCAAAGAAAAACCAAATAATACAAACTTGCAGCTTGCAGGTATACAAAAATGATGCTGACATCACTAGCCTCTGTCCATATGATTTAACCTTGAATCTCAGTATACCCTGATAGTGCTGATGTTTTCACTAAGCCTAATAAATAGAAGATGCTGAATTCAGCAAAGAATTTTCCCCAGCCTTTATTTATTAGTATTTTTAATATTCCATGTCACTGGAAATAAGAATCCTATTCTACAGGTTTCTTAAAATTAGACAAATATTTCAAGCAGTTAAAGAAAAGGAAGTTATTAAATGATTATTTTTCTTTGTTTAAAGAAAATATGTTGGTTATGCATATAATTTCAAAAAATCATTCACACTGAGGTGGGATTTCATTATTGTTATTCTTAAACTCAGAAACCTAGCTGGGGGGAAAAACACAGAGACCTGCTTGTCTGCTTATTTCCTCATAAGTAGCAGGTCAACAAGAAGTTTTCTAATGTGAAAGAGAATAAGAATGATGAAAGATCAATAATGATAGAGAACAGAAAAGTAGGGTGAGACTCGTAGTAGAAAGGGAAAGAAAATGGGCAAAAGAAAGAAGAAAAATGGACAGTGAAATATACTATGTGAAGTAGAAGTAAAGCTGTAATGCTAAAAGAGAAGTTCAAAAAGAAAACTGACTACAAATTTGTCCAAACCAGAAAAACAAAATGGTTGCTGCTTTTGTTAGCATGATTCATTATGTGCTTTTACAGTGGTTCCCGGATACCAGTTACATTGGTCCCAGGAATTGCTATGGGTTCCAGACACTTCATTAAAATTTCCCTTGGCTAGCCAGGTTTTCCCTCCAAGCACAGCTGGTGGTAGCGTGCCTCCATGGAATTAGCCTTGTCAGAGAGAATATTGATTTGCAAGTTGATGTATTAATGCATGGCTGCTTCTGGCAATGCTTCTTTCTCCAGCCTGGATAATACCAACCTATTACTAAATAGTCAGGAAGGGTATATGGCTCAGTGGTTGATGGAAGGTGGAAGGGCTATAAAACTTGCTCAATAAAGGCAGTCTCTTGCAGGTGATTTTGCCATGGCATGCCCTTCCTAATACTCCCTGGGCCCACTACAGCTCCCAAGGAACAGGACTACCTAATGTAAAATTAGAATTATTCTTAATTTTTTGTTAATGGTTTTTATTCTGGCCTACCTTGTTCATCTCTTCTTTGGCCTTGGACCTAAAGCTTCATTGGTTGGCAATATAATCTAAAAACATTTGAATCCCTACTAACCCAATTTATTTCACAAGATTGGTATGAGGATTAAACGTGAAACCATATGCACACCAAGCTGAACTGCAGGAAATGGGTAAAGCAAGAAAAAAAGGGTGAGAGCAACAGAGGCAAAGAATAGCAATAGCACTTAGACTTATATACTGCTTCATAGTGTTTTACAGCACTCTCTGAGTGGTTTACAATGTCAGCATATTGCCCCCAATAATCTGGCTCCTCATTTTATTGACTTTGGAAGGATGGAAGTCTGAGTCAACCTTGAGCCCATCAGGATTCAGCCCTTGACCCTTAATCCTTGACCCCCAACCTAGAATTAAGAAGAAATTTCCTGAAAGTTATAATAATTAATCAGTGGAACAACTTGCCTTCAGAAGTTCTGGATGCTCCAACACTGGAGGTTTTTAAGAAGAGCTTGGACAACCATTTGTCTGAAATGGTATAGGGTTTCCTGCTTGAGTGAGGCTTTGGACTAGAGGACTTCCAAGGTCCCTTCCAACTCTGTTATTCTGTTGCTCTGTTAGGATCGAACTCCAGGCTGTGGGTACAGTTTTCCTACAATACTATATTCTAAACACTGAACCATGAGTCTCTTAAGCCACCAGGAATAATCATGACTATATTCGCACATCACATATGATTCAAATATCATATTACAACACAGCACTCAAAGGAGATATGGCATCAATTCTACTTTAAAATAGCTTAGACAGCCCTCTTAATAAAAATCAATAAAATGAGTATTTTTTTAAAAAAAGCCAACATCCTGTAAATTCACTAAATCTTATGAGCTTAACTGTCTCACAGCTTGCAGAATTTTAATTTTCTTATAAGATTTAACTTGTTAAAAAGATAAATTGAGAGGACAGTGGACAAACTATAGTATATGACCATATAAAACAAGCCAAAGACACAATCTTGGAACCTGTGACTAATCTGAAGGGAGAACCAATTTTGTTCACATCTGATTTTTCTTTTACCAAAGCTCCATGACTATTTTGCCTCACCAAAACTATCTTAGAATACTACATCTGGAATTAAGTAGTGGAGTTAAAATCCCAGCTAGAAACCAACAGACAGGAAGAAGTTTTAGTCAGTCAGTCTGTCTGTCTGCCTGCCTATCTGTGGATTATATATATTCGTAGGCTTTGTATGCTTTTCTATCTAGCCAGATTTTACCTACGTAAGTTATGTTGTTCTGCAGCCCTGGTGATTTCACAAACCAGGGCTGCAGAACAACATAACTTACGTAGGTAAAACCTGGCTAGATAGAAAAGCATATATGTGTGTGTGTGTGTGTGTGTGTGTGTGTGTGTGTGTGTGTGAATCCTCAAGATGTCACTAGATCATACTGAATGCAATTAATATATACCATTTTTCCCTCATCAGGATTTTGGCAAAATCTGCTTTTTTTAAAAAAAAAATTTCATTTATATACCGCTCTTCTCCGGAGACTCAGGGCGGCTTACAATGCGCTAAGCAATAGCCTTCATACTTTTGTATATTTATACAAAGTCAGTTTATTGCCCCCACAAACTGGGTCCTCAATTTACCTACCTTAGAAAGATGGAAGGCTGAGTCAACCTTGAGCCTTGGTGAGATTCGAACCTGCAATAATTGCAGGCAGCTGATGTTAATAACAGGGCTTTAGACCACTGTACTATCCAAGGCTCTTTTATATAATTACTTTGCCTTGTAAGTAATACTGACAAAAATGTCAGTAGAGGTTTTCCTTTAAATGTCTTACTGAAGCTGTTATTTGCAACTTTCAGCCTATTTTTTTAAAAAAAATACTTAACACCATCCATTGGCATGAGAGACTGCTCAGGTTCTTCAAAATTGGCATTTACAAAGATTGTATAAAGCAATCAAAAGGATAATTTGACAACTGTAGTGATATGAGACAAGTGCCTGTCCTTGACCTGCTAATTTGGCTATGCCCTCTAGAAATCTCTACTGCTTCAAAGGTTTTCTTCAGTTACCACTTTGGTTCGTTGGCAGCCTCAGCATACAGTAAGTGATCAAATGTGCACAAATGCGGCTCATTTTTGCTTAACTGTTGTCAGATCTAATTTGACACTTAGTGTGAAGCAATGCACATTGGAGGAAGAAAAAATAAGGCTAATAACATAGGTGCAGTAATAGGACTTGTTATAATGATATCAACTAATAATATTAGTTGATATAGTGATATCAATTAACAATAGTGATATCAACTAAACTGGAAACAAATTGTGATTATGTTTTAGTGAAACAAACTCAATTTATGGCTTGGCAATGGTATTGAAATAAGATATATTAGATATGATTTTTAAAAAGGTCTGTCTGTGTGTGTACACATATACTAAAGGCATATATATATGCCTTTGCTTCCAATTTGCTTCCAACATTAAATGTCTAAGGCTGTTCATACTAACCAGTGGTGAAATCCAATTTTTTTTACTACCAGTTCTGTGGGCGTGGCTTGGTGAGCATGGAGTAGCTTGGTCGGCATGGCAGGGGAAGGATACTGCAAAATCTCCATTCCCACCCCATTCCAGGGGAAGGATACTGCAAAATCCCCATTCCTTCCCCACTCCTGGGGGAAGGATATTGGAAAACCTCCATTCCCACCTCACTCTGGGGCCAGCCATATTCTCCAAACTGCTCAAAATTTCTACTACCGGTTCTCCAGAACCTGTCAGAATCTGCTGGATTTCAGCCCTGATACTAACCCATTCACGTTTCAGAAAATTCTGCTAAAGTGACCACACTCAAATGTTTGAATGATAGTGTTTACAGCTAGCAAGTATGCACAGTTCAGTCCATAAACACACCTGAATCCATGTACAGTGCAGAAGAAAAACTTTTTAAAAAAAGGAAATTAAGTTATATAATTTATTCTTCAAGGCTGCACTCAAGATTGAACTCTCTATTTAAGAGACCTAAAATAGGAGGTATATTTTCAGTATCTGATCAGGGTTGCCGAGAATCGGGTGGCAAATATATTTAATAAATTATTATTAAAACAATATCTTGATTTCTCCTCTAATTCTTGCCTGGTATAGGCCTGAAATGGAAACAGCTTCAAGATAGCACAGCTAGCAAAGTGACTTTTTTTTTTAATCAAGAGCCTTGCAAAGAAAGCAGTTAATATGACACAGGGGAAACAGATTACCTGGAGGAAATAATTTACCCCAAACAAACCCAGACTGCTTGGGGCTGAAATCAATTCCCATAAGCTTAATTGGCTGTATCAATTAACACAATTTTAGACTTTGTTTGTTCCATGTGTACAGCATGGGTATCAAACTGGCAGTCCGCGGGCTGGATGCGTCATGCTCAGACCCCGCCCAACCCAGTTTCGTGAAGGGAAAAAACGTCATGAAATGTCACATAACAGCAACGTGATGCCATGAGTTTCATACCCATGTCCTACAGAGTCCTTGTATCTTTTGATTAAAGACCTAAGAAGAATGTAGGGATGGCTTTAAGAGAAGAGTAGATAAATTCATGAATGATATATAAATGAATACCTGTCATCCTATCAACCCTAGAGCAGAAAGTTTTGGTCTTTTAGGATTGTTTTCCAAAAGGTCATTAGCTTGGACAAAGAGCTGAACAAAAATATTTATTTCATATCAATAAAATGACATTACATTAAATGTGGTAAATAAAATGATTTCCCATAACTTTTTTCATTCTGTCACATTAAAAAATCAAACTTTTATGGAAATTTTGAGGGCTCTAGGAATGGAACCAAAGCTTTAGGATGGGGAGTAAGGAACTGTATGCAGTTCTACATCCCCTCTGCTCTGTAGAGTCCTTAATTGAGAGGAAGTTAACCAATTGCTTGAAATGGAATAGGGAGGTATGTTTTTGCCCGTTTCATGCTTTTTCAGTGTCCAGACACATATGACTAAGCACAGCTGGAATTAGAATGTTTCCACTAGAGCAGGGGTGTCAAACTCAAGGCCCAGGGACTGGATCCAGGTCACAGGGTGCTTAGATCTGGCCCATGGGGCTGACCTGGAAACAGCAAAAGACTGGCCCTCAGTGCCTCTTCCAGCAAAAATGGAGCTAGGGAGGGCTGCATCACTCCTCCCTAGCTCTATTTTCACTGGCAGAGGGTTACAATACGCCATTGCGGCCAAAAACGGAGCTCAGGTGCCCCTGACATGAGTGACGTCGATCTGGCCATGCCCACGTTGGCCTTGCCCACTTCAGCCCCCAAGGTCAAACACAACCCTGATGTGGCCCTCAATGAAATAGAGTTTGACACCTCTGCACTAGAGGTATAAATGTGGAAGGATCTATAATCTTTCTATTATAGATATCCAAATTATAGAACTCCAAATTGATACTATTTAACCTCCACTTGAAGTGGAAACCTTCTGGACAATTGACTCCTTTGATTAAGTGCTTTTGTTGTTAGAAAGTGTTCCTAACATTCAACTGGAGTGTACTTCTGTGTAAATGAATGCCATTATTTTAGATTTAATTGTCCTTCTCATCTTTGCAGAATATTTGCAGAGTGCTTTCTCCCCACAGTGTTCTCTTAAGGATAAATATACCAAGTTCCATCAAATTCTCTTTATAAGGTTTAATTTCTGGCCCTCTGATAATCTTCATTTTTTTTCTGTGAATCCTTCCTAGAGTGGGGTGAACAGAAAAGTTCTTGGGATGGTGGTCAACCAAAGCATCTTGAACTATTGCAATGAACATTACATGGAGCTGCTCTTGAAGATCAGTGATAAGCTGCAAGCAGTTATAGGTGAATTTCAGTATGCTCATATAACACTCCACTTCACCTGCTGCAGTGGTTACCAGTAAACTTCCAGATGCAATTCAACGTGCTAGTTATCATTTATAAAACATTTGATGCAGAGGTGGGTTTCAGCAGGTTCTGACCAGTTCTGAAGAACCACTAGCGGAAATTTTGAGTAGTTCGGAGAACCAGTAAATATCATTGGTCACCAGTAAGACTGGCCACGCCCACATCTATTCTCTGCCTCCCGAGTGCCAGATGATCGGGAGGAAATGGGGATTTTGCAGTAACCTTCCCTGGATTGGGGTGGGAATGGAGATTTTACAGTATCCTTCCCTTACCACGCCCACCAAGCCACGCCCACCAAGCCACACCCACAGAACCGGTAGTAAAAAAAATTGAAACCCACCACTGCCTTGAGGACCTAGTTATCTTCAAGACTACCTGCTGCTACCGATGGCCTCCCATCGACCTGTGCACTCCCACAGAGAGGGCCTCCTCGAGGTGCCATCAGCCAAACAATTTAGGCTGGTGATCCCCAGGGGGAGGGCTTCTCTGTGAGGGCACCTACCCTCTGGAATCAGCTGCCCCCAGAGATAAGGAGAATCCAAGACCTCGGTGCCTTCCGCCATGCCCTTAAAACCTTCTTTTTCCAGCAAGCCGGGCTGGCTTAATAATTTTTAAATGTTTTTTAATCGGTTTATCATTCTTTTAATTGGGGCCAAACAGATATATATCCTTTTAATTGTATTTTAACATTTGTAGTTGATGTTTTTATTTTGGCTGTACACCCCCGAGTCCCTCGGGAGAACGGCGGTATATAAATTTGATATAAATAAATAAATAAAAATACAATCTCGCCATCTAGGGCCTCCTCTAGCCCACCCTTTCTGCTTGCCCCATAAGATTTGAAAGACCAGGCAGGCTTTGTATCTTTTCTCTTAAGGAAAGTCATTTGATGGGACCTAGAAGTATGTTTTCTGTGTTTTCTTTCCTTTGTAATGACTTCCATGTTCTGGCTATACAAATCTTTAAATGGTCTTTAAACACTCGATTTCTTCTCCAAGCTCAGGAAGCTAGTGGCATTTTAACCATTTAGGGAATCATCTATCTTGGTTATTGTATGCTTTCTCTGTTATATCACTATGTGATGTTTTTTGGTCTTGTATTGCATTACATTTAATTATATGCTACCCAAATTTCTAAGCCTTTATAAATTTATTAAATAGAAATTATTATTTTCTATGATTTGAAATATTTTGAGTTGATGTAGCCTTAAATTATGTTCACTTTTTTTTCAGCCACATTACATTGCTGACTGAACTAATATGCTAAGATCTTTTTTACAAGTATATTACCAAGGTAGGTATCCTTATAACCTATACTTATACTTAGGAGGCCTGGTGGCACAGTGGTTAGAATACAGTATTGCAAGCTAATGCTTCTCACAGCCTGGAGTTCGATCCTGACAGGGCTGAAGGTTGGCTCAGCCTTCCATTTTTCTGAGGTCAGTAAAGTGAAGACCCAGATTGTTGGGGGCAATATGCTGACATTGTAAGCCATCCAAAGAGTACTGTAAAGCACCATGAAGCATTATATAAATCTAAGTACTATGGCTATTGTACATTTGATTTTTTTTAATCTCCCAGATGAAACAAAACTCTTTACACTTATTTCCATTCTGTTACTTTCAGCATACTTCTCTAGCCCACCTCCTAGGAGATTAGTAATCTAATTTTGTGTCATGTATCAATATATTGAGCATTTCCTTCACTAGAATGATCTTTGTTAATTTAATCCTGGTGAGTTTTTGTTATGTTCTGTCCTAGTGAATTGCTGAATGCTTTTTTGTTTGCTAATGACCCACTACCTCCCCAATCTTTTGCCTCCTGGAAATGTTTAGATTGCAAGCGCTCTGCGTTTCAAGTGGAATGGCTTTTACTGCACAGGTATTCTGCTGAAGCCATACATCCTCATGTTAATCATATTTTGCTCATAGAATTTATAACCTTTCTGTTTTGATTATATCTCCTTCTTTTCATCTGTCATCAGAACTCTGATTTTGATCAATGAAGCCACATTTTCCCCCAGAAATGAATGAACAGTCACTGTAGCAGAAGGAGCTAATGAAACACAGGATGCTTATAATGAGGATAATTAGGCATGTTGCTAACTTGGTCAGAATAAACATGTGTGTAGAGAGCACACTACAAAAAGGGAGCAGAAAGCAATGAAAATCAGATCAGAAAGAAATTACCACATGAATAGAAATAGAATGTTAGTAGTAACAACAGGAAATTCTTTAAAGCTGAATGAATCCATAACAACTTTCAAATTCTGATAAACACTAGCGCAATTGGGTATTAAATTTTTTAATACAACTGAAGAAATAGGATACCACTAGCCCTGTCCATAATTTGTATTTATTATAGTAAACACCGTTTTTTTCTTTATAGGGAAACACATTATCATCCAATAATGTGATAGCTTCCTTAGTATCTGAGAATCGAAATGCATACAATATTGTATGATTGGTCTGCAAATCTCTTTGCTTTTATTTTTCTTAAAAGTATGTGAGATCTATACAGATTAGAGCCACAGTGGACAGAAGATAGAGATAATTCCCTGCTGCAAATTGATTTAGCAACAATAAAACTAAGAAATTGTCCCATATATTTAAAATTTATGTGCTCAATATAGCAAAACAAGAAGTACCTCATCTAAACCCATTTCTGTTCTTCTTCTCTGGAGATTTCCTCTAAATTTCTTTGTGGGGAGCTCCACTCATTTTTCATTTAGCCACTGAATTTCTAAGATGGCCTTTATTCCTAAGCTAAAGGTGTCCTTTTCTACAGCTCTGGGCACATGGTTAAGGTTTCTAAGGTCTATATCTATGATGGCGAACTGGTGGCACGCAGAGCCCTCTCTGATGGCATGTGAGCCATCACCACAGTTCAGCTGCACTGCGCATGCACATGCGCCTCTCACTGGCCAGCTGATCTTCAGGTCTCTGCCGAACATGTGTGGGGATCGGGGCATATGCAGGGGAGCATGCGTGCATGTGCAGGGGGACAGGGTGCATGCCCAGAGCATGCGTGCATGTACAGCATGGGGCGCATGCATGGGGATGGGGCACATGCACAGGGGCAGTGTTTACATTGCATTTTGGGGGTCAGGTATATGTGCATTTGGAAAAGGTTAGCCATCACTGGTCTATACTATGCCACAATTTTTCAGAAGAAATTCCCTCTATGTGTCTTTAAACCCTCTGTAATGATGTTGCTTCTGTCATTATTAATTTTTATGGAATTACTCTAGCATCTTCAACCACTCAAACTCATCAAAATTGATACATGAGTCTAGACTCTCTGAGGCTGAGTGAAGATGAAGTAGCCTGTCAGACATGATCATACTGTACCCACATTTCTTCCATTCTCTTGCTCCTTCACCAGTTGCTGCTGCTGTGGTTATTAAACGTTTGTATTGCCCAGTTGTTTTTCCTTGTCTATAGTCTTAGCTACATGATCTTGTGCAATAATTGCATTCTTACCAGAAGGGTAAACTAATCCTATCCAGTGGTGAAATCCAAATTATTTTACTACCGGTTCTGTGGGCGTAGCGTGGTAGCCATGGTGCGGCTTTGTGGGAGTGGCAGGGGAAGGATACTGCAAAATCTCCATTCGCTCCCCACTCCTGGGGGAAGGATATTGCAAAATCTCCATTCCCACCCCACTCTGGGGCCAGCCGCAGATGGTATTTGCCATTTCTCTGAACTACTCAAAATTTCTGCTACCGGTTCTCTGAACTGCTCAAAATTTCCACTACTGGTTCTCCAGAACCTGTCAGAACCTGCTGGATTTCACCCCTGATCCTATCTTACTATTCCCTTGCAGGAAAATGCAAAAAGTGGAGGCCTTTTTTCTTGAAGACTTGGTGAAGTACCATGTAAATATCATACATTCCAAATTCAGCAGAATTAGACATCCAAGGAGGACACGGAAAAGGGAGTTGCCAGAAACACGGGAGACAAGAGTCAGGCCCCAAACAGGAAGATGACATTCCAGCAGCAATAATGAGTTCTTGGAAACATGTAACCAGACAGAGAGGATATATTGGGAACTCATGACCACTGGAATGGTGAGATTTGAAATTTTAGTGTGGAAAGCAAGCTTCAACCCCCTAAAATAGTTCCAGTATCCTAACACTCCAGTATAAGATTCTCAACTCCAGCAGAATCAACAAAAACTCTACCAAAAAAATTTAAAAAGTGGTGATAGTGGGAGAGAAAAGCAGTTATGTGCAAGTCAGATACAATATTGTGACTAGTGTGCTAGGTTCCAGGTACTGGGTTCCTTTTTTATTCCTTAGTAGAATTTTTGTTGACCTTCCTGGAGAGAATCTTAGTTGAAGCTTGCTTTCCACACAAAAATTTCAAATCTCAGGATGTGGTAAAAATATTACCACTCTTTCCTACTTATCCACTACTTACCTACTTATGGTCGAGGATCAAAAAAGTAAAGCAAGCTTGGAAGTGAACATCTGGCAAGGAATATTTGTTTATTTTATTTATTTTATCAAATTTATATGCCGCCCTTCTCCCGTAGGACTCAGGGTGGCTCACAAAATAGAAACAACATAACAATAAAATAGTGCTAAAACAAGCCAATTTAAAATCTCCAGATAATTAAAACCTCGCGGCAGATCAGGGAATTTGCTGAAAAAGCCATGTCTTTAGCCATGTGGAAAGTGCGGAGGTCGGGGGCCATCCGGAGCCCGGTGGGTAACCATTCCAGGGTTGGTGCGACCACAGAGAACGCCCTCATCCTGGAGGCCGCCAGCCGACATTGTCTGGATGGCACCCGAAAGAGGACAGTCCTATATGAGCGCACTGGGCGGTGGGAGGCCGGTAGGAGGTGGTCTTGCAAGTATCCCGGGCGCATGCCATGAAGGGCTTTATAGGTAAGTACCAGGACCTTGAAGCGGATCCGAAGAGCCACTGGCAGCCAGTGCAGCTCACGCAGGAGAGATGTTACATGGAAGTAACAGTAAGCTCCCATAACAACCCGCGTGGCCACATTCTGGACCAGCTGGAGCTTCCAGGTGCACCCCAAGGACAGCCCCATGTAGAGGGCATTGCAGTAATCCAACCGAGAAATAATGAGAGTATGAGTGACTGTATGGAGAGCATCCCTGTCTAGGAAAGGGCGCAACTAGCACACCAGGCAAACCTGTGCAAAAGCCCCCCTTGTCACGGCCGTCAGATGATCCACCGAGGACAGCTGTGAATCAAGGGGGATGCCAAGATTACGAACCCTTTCAGAGGGAGTAAGCAACTCCTCCCCCCCATCCGAAGTGATGGGGATACTAGAACATGAGATGCCAGTATCCACAGCCACTCAGTCTTGGAGGAGTTCAGTCTGAGCCTGTTCCTGCCCATCCAGACCCGTACCGCCTCCAGGCACTTAAGACATCACGGAAAGGGCATCCTGAAGAGAAAAAAATGGATTTCTAGACTATGATGTACCTACTGATATGAAAAAAACTCCTAGGCAAGAAAGATCTGTACTTTAGAAAGGCAGGAATAAATGGAAAAGACATATAAATCTTATCCAAAGGATTTTAAATGAAATTATAAAGAACAAGGAGACAACATCACAGACTGCTTAGTATTAGGAACATATCTACATACCGTATGGTAATGAAGGAAGCATAAAACAGGAAAGTGTACTCAGAAATCCTAGAAACACTTCAGTAAAGGAGACCAATAAGCAAAACACAGAGTAACAAACTGCATGATTTCAAGGGAAGCAAATATAATCTGGTTTGCATCATGTAAATCTGCTTAGTTTGGAATGAACTGATCAGACTATTTCTTCAAAGGAAAACAACACAGTAAAAAGGTGACTGATTTATGAAGAAGCAATACACTTGTGAAGAAATTCTTGTCTCTGAATAAGAGATGTCTCTGAATATGAGAGTTCTGTTCATATTACTGCTTATAAGCAGTATTATTCTGCTCATAATACTATTAGAGAATGTTAATTGAAAAAATGATAATTGGAAATATTAATAATCATCATAATGTTCATAGAAGAATATTAGGCTCTCTACAGTTGAAAAAAATTATCAGCCATGAACATTTTTCAAGTAAGATAATTTTTTTTAAATTTGCATGCCACCTGACTCTCAATGAATTGTTGGTTACATACTCATATTTATTTAAAATGATTTCCTAAATGTATCTAATAAACTGACTATTTCTCAATAGTTTCAAAATTAAATGAAATATTTTATTACATTCATAGAGCCTATTGTTTTTAAAGTTTGTCCATAAATTTACATTTCTTGTATTTTGAGCAGCTTAACACCACACCCACTCAAATACAGTATTGTATTCCTAATGCTATTATTAAGCCTCAAAAAAAAAAACCCCTCTTGCAGATGCTTACATCTTGGTAACACAAGGCCTTTTCTTGGCGGAAGTATGATTGGACCATCTGTTCATAGCAGAAGGCATCTCAACTGGTACTGAAGTTCTGAGGACAGGTGGGATTCACACTCACTCTTTGATTGCTTCAAATGAATAAATATAGAATAAAAATGATTTCCCACTACTACTTACTGCTATTCCATTGTCTAGCAGAAGGAGCTATCTTTCTTTGAATCTAAAGAAAATTCCTTTTACTATAAACATTATTTTTATCAAGATACTAACCATTAGTTTTCCACAGGAGTATTGCTGTTTTGCTTTGATTTCTGATTTACCACTGTTTTTATTCCCATGTTGTTCTTGTTTTGCAAATTACTTAGATCCTTCTTTGGATTAGAGCCACATATAAATAGTAATAAATATGAAATAACTAGGTAAAACACCCAGCATGAAATAAACTTAATGAACAAGCTCAGAGATAAGGTTTGGTCCAACTGCAACCCTCTTTGTTTGCAGCTGAAGCAGAGAAATTGAAGTAGAGCCAGTTCTCTTCAGAACGTGTCTCAGAAGTGAAATTCTGGAAACCAACTTTCCTAATTAGGCATGATAGAGCCCCAGGAAAAGACAGACTCACATAAAAATGTTTTAACAGGACTACAATCTCATAGCAGAGGCCAACACATATGCATAAATCCAGTAATTTATACAATTGAATAGACAGTAAAAAATATTGGCTGTTGATCTGTTGATCTTTAGTTTAACATAATGGTTTCTTTGAACATTATTCATATTGTGCAATATATGTGAACTGAATTTGCATTAAAACATTTCATATTTTGTTCTAAACTATATATGATTTATTTTATATATTTCCCATCTCCTACCCAACGTCTGAAGAAATAGATTGCTATTTTGTCATATAAATTTAGCCTCAAATTGCCATTCATCAACAATTGTGCTCTGTGTATAACATATAATCTGGCTTTCCAGATATTTTATATTATATTCAATGAAACTGGCTAAAGATTAACTTAGGAAGTCATGTAATATAAAACAATCTTCCTTAATCTATAGCCTCAAATATCATATTTCCTAGTAATTGGCCACTGTGGAGACAGAAATGAAGACTAGGTACCAGATAGACCTCTGCTACAGATTCAACCTGTACATATGTAATGAGGTTGGTCATACACAGAAAATTTCAGGCATGCTTTTTTTCTGTTTGTTCTAGCTCAAATATCACAGCCAATACAGTATAAGGCAACTAAACAGGGCACTGGAAATCAAAAACTTGCTTGGCTATCATATTTGTACATAATTAGATCCCCCTTAGCCTTAGGGGAGTTATGAAGTCATGAAGGAGAAATATTGAACAGCTTTTGGAACCATCCATAATCAACTGCTGTTCATAGTCATTTAAATATTTATTTCTAAATAAGTGCAGAAAGGCTATTGCTTATTCCAACCCCCCCCCTTTTTTTTTTTTAAAGAGAGCAGGCATAGGTCAACTGTATAATAGCTGAAACACCAAAAGTACAGTCCACGTGAACCCCTATCTGTGCAATGGGCTGTATCCTGACATGGACATCAACTATAATTTCATCAGATTAAGAACTACTCATTTTTATTTATTTAATTTTTTTAAATTTGATTTATATGCCGCCCTTCTCCAGAGACTCAGGGCGGCTTACAATGCGTTAAGCAATAACCTTCCTACTTTTGTATATATTTATACAAAGTCAGGTTATTGCCCCCACAATCTGGGTCCTCATTTTACCTACCTTTGAAAGGATGGAAGGCTGAGTCAACCTTGAGCCTGGTGAGATTTGAACTTGCAGTAATTGCAGGCAGCTGATGTTAATAACAGTGCTTTAGTCTGCTGCGCCACCAGGGCTCTAATAACTAATATAACTTGTTATTTTTTTTATGTCAACTTTAAAATTTTATGAAGTTGCAAATGCTGCATTTTATCACATTCTTAAACGTATGCTTATGTATTCCTGTGCCAGTGGCCTAACTTGGTCCCTCTTGAGCTTGATAATGAAACAGAGAAAAAAGGTTAAAACAAGGGGTCCCCAACCCCTGGTCCATGGACTGGCTCCAGATCGCAGCATGCCAGAAACTGGGCCATGCAAAAAAGTGACGCCCCATCTGTGGGATGCAGGCAGCATGCAAAACCATGTCTCCTCCAGTCCACAGAAAAACCCCTCTCAATAGAACCGGTCCTTGGTACCCAAAAGGTCAGGAGCCACTGGGTTAAAAGTACATTTCTGTTTTCCTCAAAACAAACACTCTTTTTTGTGTTCAAGTTTAGCATTAAGTTGCATTTCTTAGCTAGCTTTTTCAAACTGCAGTCCCAGAGGATAGCATTTATTATTGTGAGGACCAAATTTACAATGTCCTTGCAATCATAATCTCTCTTTCTTGGCTGCACTGTAAGGATGATGGCTTTAGCTATGTCTACAGCCCTCCAAGCCAGATACTACTGCTTCCATAAATCCCTATGAAGAGAAAGTATTGATTTCATCATGGGTCATGCCTAGACATTACAAGAAAGGCTTAAAAACCTTCACTGAATCTGTATGTTCTGATGTGATTAGTTCAGCTACAGTGCTGCTAATTAGATAGCAGAAGGAAAAATATAAAGCGAATTATTAGGAAAACAACTTTAAATTCCTGATTTAGAGCAGTAGGGCAATTATGGTTATCTTATCTAGAAAAAAAAATGCTCTGACAATGGTATTTTTAAAAAGAAAATCTTTTTTGGGAAACACAGGCCTGAACAGGCTTAGGGAAAAAAGGATGACTAAGGAAAACCTAATCATTTTTTTCCCTTTTTGCAGAAAACATGATAAACAGTGTGATAAGAGTAAATAAAACGGAATAACCTTTAAAAATCACAGATCAGTCTTATTACATGCAAGAGAGACAAAAAGAATGACTTCTTCACACATATAATTAACTGCAAAACTCATTTTCACAGGACATTTTTCCCTTTAATAGATAAAATAACTTTATAGGGACTAGGTCAAGGGATAGCCACAGTATTCAAATTACACTACCATTTTCTGAGACTGCAACTTTCTGTCAGATGTTGAGGATTAACAGCAGGTGATGGTTGATGACATTATGTTATATTGAATCAAGGAATTCAGTAGTAAATTCAATTCACATCCAACTTCACCTCTCAGAGACTACAAAGTACATCTGTTTGGAACATGCTTTCTGAGCTCAGCAGATGGGACGATGTACCTCTAAATCTGTAGGCAGAAATGTATGCAACTGCATCTTTTACATAGGTTTAGTGCAATGAATACAAATGAGTTGTTTAAGAAAGCAGTCTGAAAATGGACCAAAGGAAGGAAGAAACCAGAATAAACAGATGAACACTGAGAAGGATTTGAAAAATGTGAATGTAATTTAAAACTAAAATCACATTTTAAAGAGGAAGCTGAATAGGCAAGCATTAAAAATCCAAAACTAAATGAAGAGTAGGAGGACACAATACTACTAATTTTCTGAAAAAGAATAGCACCTTTATTGCACTAACTGCAATACATCCATATTTTCCCTAATGTAATTTTTCCACATAAGCAAATCAGTATGGTTTCCTCATGGAAAGGTGCATTATGTGGATGTGAATGACTTGTCTGTGTAATAGCAAGAGGCAGACAACATCTAAAAAAAAAGACTTAATGATGTAAAAATTGCCCCATAAACTAAGAACTCTTTATCATCCATGTATCCATTTCCACAAGACAAAATAGATACTGCCTAATAATGCAAGCCCTTTCTCTCATTCCGTCCTAGACATCCATCTTCACACCCATATGGTTGGATCAATGGAATGTTGAAAAGTGGTATGTGACTTGGCATAAGAGTCCATATAATTGCAAAAACAAATCAGAACAGAGCTGATTCTCAGTTCTCATGGACAATATTCTTCAAATCACAAACACTACCTTTCAAGTTCGAATACACCTGATAGTCTTTATCTAAGATGAAAGGAGAACCAATCAAGTAATCAATCATATAAAAATATTAAAGACAAGATGATGCCAGGGTACGTCTGTTAAATCTTTTATGCCAGGGGAAATTTTTGTTATCTTTGCTGCTGATGCAATAAATTAACACAGTTTAATATAAAGAACAATTATTTTCTAAGAAAAACAAACTTTGGTAAGTATGTTTTATTTATTCTCTGACCTGAATGACTCAGACATGTATAAACTGGAAGGCCCAGCTCTTTTTCACAAGCTCGCCTCTGCTTTTTCCCTTTTTTTAACATATTCCCCACCCATCTCTCACCCACACACACCAAACACCCAGCCACCCACCCACACACACATACACACACACACACACTCATTAGCTTTTGCTCCTTCATTTTCACTGCATCAAACAAGAATGCCTCTTGATTGACTTGAGTTACATCTGGTAACTAATGTTTTGTACATATTGAAGAAAAAACATTTTGCGGGCTTTTTTTTCTTTCATAAAAGATCTCAGTGAAGTCTACTGTGACCCAGCATCTGAGAACTGTGAATCGTCATGCAATGTTAAGTACATTTATAACTCAGAGCATCCATTTCAGAATCACAGAAAGAAAGAATTACATGAAAAAAAAATTAACTCAAATCCAACAGGTGAATGTAGTGCAGGAATAAGAATTTTGCTATTTTCACATGCTGGCTGTAGATCGGAAATCTCTCTTTACCAACATAAAAATATAGTACACAAATGGGGAGTTCATTAATATATTCAACAGATGTCATTCAGGAACAACAAGCATGTACTGAATATCTTCACAAAATCCATAGCTGCCTCTCTGACTTGCAAGGAATTCTGAAAGTCAGTTAGGCATTTTGAACCCTTCATTCATCCCAGTAATTAAAAGGGGATGCACTTCTGTGTGGCTGAGAATTATCTGTGGATGATGCAAGCACATGGACGCCTCCCATCTACCAGGTATTAAAGCAGAAGGGAGGATCTACCCAAATTATCCCCAGTTGCATCATTCATATGAAGATCATCACCCCTGTGAATACACTTCGGGAAAGATCCCACACACTTCAATAATATGCAGAATACAGGAGGGACAACCCAGGGAAGATACTTTGGTAAAGTAATAATCCATTCATTTCTTTACATTACAATTTCACTACTTTAGGGATTTGTGGATTTTTTCCTTTAGTCCAAAATTAATTAGAGAAATCTTTTTCTGAGGAAAGAGTAAGAAGAAATAGATCCAAAGAAATCTTATTTTCCATTTGCAATGAGAGAAGGAGAGGGAGGGAGGGAGGGAGGGAGGGAGGGAGGGAGGGAAAAGGAGGAGTGAAAAATTGTTTTCAAAGAACTCTTCTTTGAATTCAGCTGAGCAAAAAAAATGCCCATTTTATATCGTATGATCAGTTCAAATTTTGACTTACATGTGCATCTATATAGGGACGCAGTGGCTCAGTGCCACTGGCAGTGGCAGTGGCAGTGGCTAAGGCCAGCGCAGCTTGTTGATCGAAAGGTCTGGAGTTCAACGATTTGAATCCCTAGTGTCGCATAACGGGGTGAGCTCCCATTACTTGTCCCAGCTTCTGCCAACCTAGCAGTTCGAAAGCACGTAAAAAATGCAAGTAGAAAAATAGAGACCACCTTTGCTGGGAAGGTAACAGCGTTCCTTGCACCTTTGGTGTTTAGTCCTGCAGGCCACATGACCACAGAGATGTCTTCAGACAACACTGGCTCTTTGGCTTTGAAACGGAGATGAGCACCGCCCCCTAGAGTCCGGAACGACTAGCACATATGTGCGAGGGGAACTTTTACCTTTATGCATCTATACTTCTTATGGCTCCCATGTACTGTCCTCCATGGCTTGGATTTTTTTCTCAATGATGTTAATCTGTCCAGACCATTCAAATGTGCCTGATGTTGGGGAGCCCTTTTAAGCTTTTATTTTTGTTTTCTTCACTCCCTCTTCATGCGCAAGAGTACTGTATGGAGAGCTGCATAGAAACATTTTCTCTTATAGTGCTTATAATGCATGGCTAACTGGTGTGGAAGCCCCTTACTCACATCAGCAAGGCTAACAGCTCAGACCTATCATTATTTTGCATTAAAGCCATGGTGGCACATATATTCAAAGAACACACGTGGGGTTTTTTTTTCATTTTTTAAACAAGAAAAACACTTAAATTTGTACAGAAACATGATGAAGTTTTAAAAAGTACATTTAAAATATTTTGAAAAACTATACTTCTTCAATATAATGAGTAACATACTTGTGTTATATACAGTACTATAAAGTAGTTAAGATATGCAATAGCTACTTTTTATGAGCTACCCAGTAGATTGCATATATGGCACTTGCAACACTAGTGCCATATATCGTATCAAGAATGTCCCCCATTAGGTGAGTAAAATAGTTGCCTTAAGCATCAGTTTGTTCATTAGGTATTTAGTTATCAATACATATTAATAGGTATTAATAAACATTTGTTCTGCCAGAAGTAGGGGAAAATAGTCATGAGATTTTCTCTTTGTAAGCCAAAATAGTTGGCTTTAGTTATTAAACATTTTGAATACAGGACCTGAACCTTTTGCTGCACACTTAAGAAATAAAAATGCTGCTCACCTAAACTGAATGTTATGATGCTTTCTCATACACTGCCAACCCCAGTATGATAGCAGTCCTTGGTAATTCTCTGTCCCACCCATAACACTGAAATCACATGACATGCATAATTTCATAAGCTCCAAAGGACTGGTGTAGTTTTTCATTCTAAAATGTTGATCAATGACCCTACTATATTTATTCACTGTCACTGCTAAGGATGATGAAAATTTATTTATTTTGTATATTCCTGAAAACAGCCATCTTCAAGAATGAAGCAGAAGGCAGCTGATGAACAATGCTATATCCTTCTTTGAAAAACTGAACATCCTGTTGATTTTTCTTTAATCCATTCAAAATAGGATGCTCCAAACTCTCAGATGATACAAATGACTTCTCAGGAAGAAGAGGAAAAGCGTGCAACTGAAGGAAAAAAAAATCCTAATTGATGTGGGTTTGTTGGTGGTGTTTTTTTTAAAAAAAAAGACTTGCAATAACACATGCCTCCAAATTATTGGCCAAAACGTATTTGGTTTTAACAGCAGGAAGAGATTAGCCAGGTTTGCAATGTAGAACCAGCAGCTTATATTTATGCAATCAATTATTTCTCTATGCATAGAATTTCATGAACAGGAGATGCAGAGCTTGCAGCCATCCACCACATCAACATGCAGGGAGAGCATCCGTATGAGACACAAAACCTGTCTTGTCAGTTTATGAACAGCATACTCCTGTTCCCTGCAGCAAGGAATGTTTCATACACTAATCACAGCAAAACAAGATGATATGTACTCTCATACTACAGAACTGTTGTGAAAAGGATGTAGTATATCTGCAACCAAAGTAATGTATACTCAACTCATAATCTGAGAATGCTGCCTTTAGGAAAATCACATCATCTCATCCTTGCACAGAAGGACAGGTGCTGGTTAAGCAATACTTTCTACATGGGTTCGATACATGCTTTTATTTTATTATAAATAAATGATTTGGGGAATTTTCCCAATGACCAACAATAATGAATATATGTATCTCCATCTGAAGAATTACTTTCTTCTGCATGCACAAATATTTGTTGAGTTTAGACCATAATATATTGCATGTATGCCCTCCCCCCACACACATGCCTACAGATTATTTCAAATATTTTATCAGAAACCCTAAACCTCTGATTAGTGCTATTATAGAATGGATACTGATAGAAAAGTTGTGCTTGCAAGAAAATAATGACATATTCCACTAATCATCTTTGTTGCCTTTTACATTATGGAAGAACTACATTCAATAAAGCCTCCTGGGGTGTTCATACATGCAGTGAGAGATGGCTTACAGTAAGTGATTTATGAAAAATCAATTTCTATAATAACCAAGGAGTTCAGAAAATTTCAGAGGGAGAGAGAGAGAAAGGGAGGATCAAGAGTTAGTGTTTCCATTTGATTTATTAGAAGTCTTTAAAGATATCAGGGGGGAAAAGGAACACATAATCTACCAAATCATAAAACCATGAAAAACTCGCAGGCTGAAATTAAGAAGTTATGAAAAGTTACCTAACATCACTACCTGAGTTTGATTTCAATTTAGGGCGAATGAAATTGGCTGGGTTCTACTGACTTATTATTATAACACACCTGCTGTAATAATCAGGTGTCTGCTTCCTCTTTTCAACCCACTCTACTCCTAAGGAGAAAACTGTTTCACCTCTTCATTCCCTCCTCTCGCTTCAGCATTTAATGGTATAAAAACAATACCCCCATGAGTTTGCAATCTTTGTAGCAGGAGGCAGAATTCACTTGTTTTCAAATGGTATTTGCAATAGGCTAATATAATATAACCTCCTCTCAGAACTGACTCTGCTTTTTTCTTCCCATTCTCCTGTCCCCCCCCCCCGCCCCCCATTTCTGGCATTTCTAGTGTTAATAGGCAGTGCACTATTTGGCTGTGATTATAGCAACAATCCTCTAGTTTCCTTTCCAGTTACATTACATGGCAGATGATGAGAATCATGATGATGGATAGATAGATGGATAAATGGATAGATGGATGGATGGATGGATGGATGGATAGATAGATAGATAGATCAACAAGAAGACAGACAGACAAATGAGTCCTGCTTATCCTTGCTGCTCATGTGGAAAAGGAAAGAAATGCAGGCTTTCTCCTACCTCTTTCTTCCACCCCTCCCCTTCTTTCAGTTTCATGGGTGTGGCATAGTTCAAACCTCTCTTTCTCGTAAGCATTAATGTGTTGAAACCAGGAATATATTAAGTAAAATAAGAATAATTTCAACTACAAGTGAGAAACACTGATATTCCATTTTAATCCCTCATTCTGTTCACTATTGAGCACCCATCTACTTATCTCCTGTATATATACACATGTACAGGAGATACTGTTTCATGGAGAAGCATGTCTAGTCAATTCCTCTCTCCAGACCCAGAATGTAATATCAGCTTCAGGAATGCATGATTACAATTGTCCAACTCCACATTCCTATTTGCCATCTGCAGTACCTATCAACATTGTAAGAATGTGTTTTGAAAGCCATAAGGGATATATTAAAAATCAGGCAAGTGCCACTGTAAGGTCAGCAGGTTTCATCATTTCACTACAACCTACAGACATTGTTTGGGACAGATGAAATGTGTGATAAAACCCAATAATATTACAGAATTAATTTTATTTATATCTTAAATGTATCTTTATAGGATTCAATGTATCTGACAAATACATGGGTATGGACCAATGTAGACAGGCACCCTATATAATTAACATACAATTTCTGTTACTTGCATTTTGCACACAAATCCAGGGAGGGATTCCCTAGGTAGCAAGGAGACCTCCCTATGATTTAGAAACACCCACTTCCTATCATAGTAATTTGATGGCATCACTGTTATTTAGCTTTCCTTTTCTGAATGGCTGTAGAGAAAAGGGAGACAAGGGTCAAATAGGGGTAAGGGTCTGCTCTTTTTCAGATCGGAATTTTATGCAATGATTTAAAACTTTTTGTGCAGTTTTTTTTAAATAAGTGTAATTGGCTCATTCGTATGCAAAATGCAGTATGGCTCAAAGGGTAAGAGTGGGGATACATGTGTATGTGGGTGTGTCAAAGTTGAAGTTGCACTTCTACATGCAGTTATAAATATGTGAACCAGAATATACATGACTGGGTGTGTCTCTTTGTGTCTGCCAAAAATACATTGATTTATATATTGATAAGTAGGTTTAGAACTATACAATTTCTGACTTCTTGCATTGATGAAAACGTGTCCCCTAAAGGATGCATGAGGAGGTTTGCCTTTTGATTGTACTTGTGCTTGTATTTTTGTGATTTAGCAGCTTCTTTGCCACAGATTTATATATCCATTAAAAAATCATGAAAAAATAGGATTTCTAAGGCAAGAAATGGATTTTTCCCATATCTTTTGTAGCTCAGTTTTGAGAAGATGATTGACACAGCTTTACAGCCTAACATTTCCAAACCTCGAAAGGATTCTACCTTATTCAAACAGTTACTAAGCTTCACCATGCACTGCATTTAATTTGTCTTTCTGTCTGCCTCCTACCTCCTCCTCCCTTTTTTTCGCCCCATGATCTTCTGGCTAATCCATGTCTCATTTCCATATTATTTCAGGTTTTACTAAGTGCAATACCAACAGAAGTCCCAAACATGTATGGAGAATAATAACACCATTGCAAGGGGAACTTCCTCTCACCAGCCCCACCCTAGTGGTTTACCAGACTACCTTTCCAACAATATACTGCTTTGAAAATATATTTTACATGTTTGAATCAGATATATCTACAGTAATTATTTCAACCAAGGTTTTTATAGGATCGTATCATTTTTCTTGGAATACTGCATTAGGCAATATCAGTTTCGAATGAGTAAATTTTCTTTCATTGGAAAAAGTGCATTTCTCTTTAAGAAGCATATACTAAAACCTTTTTACAGGTACAGATATGAAAAGGCCAAAAATCCTTTATGATTTCAATAAATCCATGTGGAATGGCATACATCCATACTATTCCTCCTAAAGCTGGATTTTGAGTACACTGATGATTCTAAGGAGAAAGAGTTTGACATAATAAGTATTCTGATAGAAGAACAGAAGGACTGGGGGTATCTATGCCCATTTTTTATTCTGGCTCATCCTTGTTTAATGGCCAGGTGCAAGATGCCTTCCCAGTTTCTTCACAATCCATCTCTCCTGCCATTAAAATAAATTACATGGGAACAATATCATAGAAATTAGGTTTCCACCAAGTTAATTCCATTCCATCTTTCCTATCCCATCAGAGCTAAGACCTAACAGAGGCGTGGTCCTCTATCTCTTTACCAGATTGTGCACAGTTGTTCAAGTGCTTCTGGTATGAAAATGTGTGAAGAAGAGGGAATTCTTCTTCTTAGCCATTTCTCCATCCTACATCCAATTTCTCCTAGCAGTTTATTTTCAGCTTTAAAAAATGCTATCATATTTAGGAGAAAAAGAAAAGATAAAAGCTAACAAATGGCAACTCTCTTCTCATTTACATTATTGTACAATGGAAGATGGGGAAACACCCATGATTCAAAAGCTCTATACAGCATGCCTTTTAGTATCTACCAGAGCTAACACTAACATATAAAATCTTTCTTATACATCGTGGGAAAGATTTATATCATATCTTCAGAAGAATGGACCAAATTGGAATTACTACCCTCCTTCCTTCAGTTCAAGCCAAAATCAACTCTCTCCTCCTTGCAATCTACATCTTCCAAATCCAAGACAGACCATTCTAAGAAATCCCATCTTCTTCCCCCACTTCCCCTTCTCTCAGGTGCTGGTCTCAGGGGGAGGGGGGGTCCCCCTTCTTTCTCCCCAATTCTGATCATTACACAGCCTCCCCACCTTCTGACTCCACAGGCAAAACATACACACGTACACACACACACACACACACACACACCATTGCATTCATGGAAGGGGTGTGTGATCTGAGCCTTCGGTGCAAAGATGCTTAAAGAATTGCAAAAGGAAAGAGGCTCTTAGAAGCAGTTGCCTCTCCCTCCAAATGTCTGTGTGTCTGTCTGGCTGTGTATACACACAGAGACAGACATTCAACACATACAGAAACATTTTAGTCAACAGCCTAGGAATTCCCCAACAGATATATATATATATATATATATACATTTTTAAAAAATCTCCAGCTCTACCTGTTTTGTTCTTCTCATACAGCACAGCATGATTGTATTGTCCCCTTCTTCCTTGTGGTTCCTTCCTCCTCTCCTTTTTCCTCCTCTCTCTTTCACTCTCTCTTATCTCTCCCCCACCCTCTCCCCTCCCTCCCCTCTCTCTCTCTCTCTCTCTCTCTCCCCCTCCTTGCTTCTTACACACACACACACATACACACTCACGGACGCACACTCAAACACAGACACACACACACACACTCAAACACACAAGCAGACACCGGGGCAGTTAGCAGTATCTGTAAGGTTCGCCGCTATTGCTCATCACACATGCTGTTGCCCGCGCCTAATCCCTCCCTCGCTCTCGCTCTCTCTCGCTCGCTCTCTCTCTCTCTTTCCCTTTCCCAGAATTGTTCGCTGGCAGCTCTCAGTGACTAGCCCTTCTCCCCACCCCCACCTCCCACCCCCACTATCAAGGCAACCACCCCTTTCAGTCCTTTGCCAGCCTCATGAATGTTTAAACATATCCAATCTGGACCCAATTACCCAGCGACTTTCCCACTGCTGAGAGCTTGCTAGGAAAAAGGGGAGAGGGAGGGAAGTCCATTGCAGATTGTTCGGAGGGGTGTGGCAAGGTATGGTGGTCGGAAGGCAGCTGCATTTCTTTGTGCTTCTTTAAAGAAAACAATAAATAACTATTAGCCCATCACACGTGTAGAAGAAGAACAAACAAGGGCTCTAGACACCAGCAAAGATTTTGTCTCTCTGTGTGTGTGTGTGTGTGTGTTTATAAATGTCCCTCTCAAAGAAGTATTTGCATTACATGTTACAAGCACATGTATTTTGGCTTTGCATGGGCAGAATATAGTTGACAAAACCAGAAATGTCCCAATAGCCTTCAAGCATATGTGGTCCTCATTTGCTACTTCTCTAGGTACATTTTCTAAGCTCATCCATTATGCAGCACTAGAAAAAAAAATCCATGTGATGTCATTCTTTAAGTATACAAATCTATAGGCACAGACTAGGAAGTCCATTCAATGAGATTTTTTAAAAATTCAACTTGCATGCAAACTATGAAGTTGTACATAATCCTTCAGACCCTGAGAACAATCCCCATTTAACAGAGTGACAGGTGCATGGTATCAGATGCATGAAATCAGACAAATACGGAGCAGGCTTTAGTTTTATACAGTCCAGCCTCATAGTCTATTAAAGAAATCAAGAACTACAGTATTCTAAGCAGACATGCTTAACGTCTCTCAATTCTATATCAAGTTCTCCAGTTTCTCTTCTGACCAAGGAAGTAGTCCCATTTGCGTTTACCATTACGTTATATAATCTCTGAATGTTCTACTAAAATCTACCTTAAAGAGAACAAGTTTCTACAGGTAGTCCTTGACTTAAGACAACAATTGAGCCCATCCGTTCTGTTGTTAAGTGAATTTTGCCCCATTTTACAACCTTTCTTGCCACAGTTGTTAAGTAAATCACTGCAGTTGATAAATTAGTAACATGGTTGTTAAGCAAATCTGGCTTCCCTATTGATTTTGCTTATCAAAATGTTGTAACCTTTTATGGTCACTAAATGAATTGTTGCAAGTTGAGGACTACCTGTATTCTCTAGTCTTTTGTTTGCTTAGGGATTATAAAGAAGTATGAGGTATCATCTCATCTTCTACAAAGGAATTATTGAGTCTGTCATCTGCACCTCTATAGCTGCTGGTTTGGTTCTGCAACCCAACAAGACAGATACAGACTTCAAAGGATAATTAGAACTGCAAAAAAAACCAATTACTACCAACCTGCCTTCCATTGAGGACCTGTATACTGCACGAGTCAAAAATATTTACAGACCCCTCACATCCTGAACATACACTGTTTCATCTCCTACCCTCAAAACGACGCTATAGAGCACTGCACACCAGAACAACTGGACACAAGAACAGTTTTTTCCCAAACACCATCACTCTGCTAAACAAATAATTCCCACAACATTGTCAAATTATTTACTAAATCTGCACTATTTTTAATCTTGTCATCGTTCCTATCACCCATCTCCTCCCACTTATGACTATATGACTGTAACCTTGTTGTTGGTATCCTTACGATTTATATTGACTGTTTTCTAATGCTGATTTGTACCCTATGACTATCATTAACTGTTGTATCTTGTGATTCTAGATGAACGTATCTTTTCTTTTATGTACACTGAGAGCATGTGCACCAAAGACAAATTCCTTCTGTGTCCAATCACATTTGGCCAATAAAAAATTCTATTCTATTCTATTCTATCACTAAAAAATGTATTCAGTCATTAGCCATCCATCATATATTTGCTTCCTGCTATAAATTAAAAATAATGGGAAAAGAATTTGGTTTTGTATTCATTTTTTTCCTAATGTAAAAGTGTAAAACTTCCTATTATGAAAAAGTTCCAATACCTCGATCCTTACCAATCTGGTTTCAGGAGTGACCACAGCACAGAAACAGCATTGGTCACCCTAGTAAATGATCTCTGGCGGGCCAGGGATGGGGGTTGTTCCTCCATCCTGGTCCTTCTTGACCTCTCAGCAGCTTTTGATACCATCGACCATGGTATCCTGCTGCAGTGGCTCAGGGGGATGGGGTTAGGAGGCACTGTTCTACAGTGGTTCTCCTCCTATCTCTCTGGTCATCTGCAGTCTGTTTGGGCGGGGAGTCGGGGATCCTCCCAGAGGCCTCTCACTTGTGGGGTGCCTCAGGGATCGGTTCTCTCCCCTCTGCTCTTTAACATCTACATGAAACCACTGGGTGAGATCATTCATGGTTTTGGGGTGAGGTATCATCAATATGCTGATGATACCCAGCTTTACATTTCCACCCCTGACCACCCTAGGGATGCCCTTTCCGTGATGTCCCACTGCCTGGAAGCGGTGCGGGTTTGGATGGGGAGGAACAGACTTAAACTCAACCCTTCCAAGACTGAGTGGCTGTGGATGCCGGCATGCCAGGATCTGGAGGTTCCATCTTTAATGATCGGGGGAGAAATTCTTGCTCCCTCTGATAGGGTCCGCAACTTGGGTGTCCTCCTGGATTCTCGGCTGTCCTTAGATGACCATCTGATGGCCGTAACCAGGGGGGCCTTTGCACAGGTGCGTCTCGTGCACCAGTTGTGCCCTTTCCTAGACCAGGATGCCCTCGCCACCATCACTCACGCCCTCGTTACCTCTAGTAGTTCTCGTTACTGGACTACTGTAACACCCTCTACATGGGGCTGCCCTTGGGATGCGTCCGGAGGTTTCAGCTAGTCCAGAACGCAGCCGCATGGGTGGTTACGGGGGCGTCTAGATACTCCCGTGTAACACCTCTCCTGTGTGAGCTGCACTGGCTGCCGGTGGCACTCCGGATACATTTCAAGGTGCTGGTGCTTACCTATAAAACCCTTCATGGCTTAGGCCCGGGGTACTTGCAGGACCATCTCCAGCCGCTCTCCCATCATCCTGTGCTCTCTCACAGAGTCGGCCTCCTCAGGGTGCCGTCGGCCAAACAATGTCGGCTGACGGCCCCCAGGAGGAGGACGTTCTCTGTGGGAGCCCCGACCCTCTGGAATGGATTGCCCACTGAGTTCAGGACAGCCCCCGATCTTCTTTCCTTCTGTCGCGAGCTGAAGACATGGCTCTTCCGTCAACTAAGCTGATCTGTTTGGGGGTACACTGTGATAATTTTAATCTGTTTTAATTGGGTTGCCGATTTTAATTTTTTTTCTCTATTGTGATTTGTATTGAAGTTGTCATTTTGTAAACTGCCTTGAGTCCCCAGGAAGAAAGGCGGCATATAAATCGCAACAACAACAACAACAACAACAACAATAATATCATTAACTTTTCCTTTTTATCAAGAATTTTCTCTGATATGATGGTATATGATCAATTAGCCCATTCAATGATATGTCTAAAACTATAAGTGATATTATAGATTATTTTTTACACCTGCGTCTCAGTTCAACCTGTGATTGTATAAGATCCTGAAATCCTTTTCATATCTTCTATGGTCAAGCCAGGCAATCCCATCTCTATCTTGTATCTTCAAGCAGTATAACTTATTTTCAAAATGTTATTTACTAGCTAACAAAATTATTGTTTAAAAATCAAATGTATTCGTTGAGATTTTGCTACCAAAATAAATGCTTTACATGCCTGTGTTTTCTCTTACTTTTACAAACATAATTAGAATATTCAGTTTCATGGGTTTTCTGAGAAACTGATGCACAATGACTAACTCTAGAAATGTGAAAATTTATGTAAGCCAGGAAATCTGTGGATCAGAGCCATTTTGAAGTTACTGAAATGAAAGTTTAAATAAAATCAATTGCTCCCCTCTCCCCCATTCAGTACATCAGCCAATACAAAGATCATTCAGATGAAAGCAGCCAAATGAATTCTAGAACTGTGTTTCTACTCCCATTATCCTGGCTGGGGATAAGACTTAAAGTTCCACAATGTAGGATTCCTGTTGAAGAACACTCTGTAAAATAATTAACACTCTTGCAGGTTTATGACACAGTTAAAGCTGTATAAAAACATTTAGTCTATTGAGTTCAATTAAAATTAAGTAAATTAGAAAACATGTTTAGCCCTATTCTGTTTACCTTACTATTTTCAATTCCAGATATGTAATTTATTTTGGAAATGGCCAGCCGTCATAGTGTCATGTGGCTCCTTCAGAAGTTGGGCTTGATCAGTAGTGGAAACATTATGGCTTCTAGAGCAGAAGTGTTCAAACTTGGCAGTTTTAAGACTTGTGGACTTCAACTCCCAGAATTCTCCAGCCAGCATACCTGGCTGGAGAATTCTGGGAGTTGGTCCACAACTCTTAAAGCTGCCAAGTTTGAAGATTTCTGCTGCAGAGCTTCATGTGCTTCCCAGGTTTCCTCTTGAAAGCCCTGGAAATTCTTCCATCTCTGAAGGTTTCATTTCCTTACCTTTCGAAGCAGGGCTGTCAAACTTGTGGCCCACCGGCCAGATGGATTACCCGCTGGCCACGCCCATGCCCGGTTTAGCAAAGGGGGAAAAGTCACAATACATCATGTGATACCCCTGTTTTGAAGTAATAAATCCATGATGTGTAACTTAAGCTATCAAAAAAAAAAATTACAGAAAAGGAGAGAAAAAGTACAAAGGAGACAATGAAACCTGTTCTACAAATAGGTAATAAGACAATATCCATTTTGTCTTCAGCCACTCCACCTATTGTCTTCGTTTTTTTAAAAAAGTAGTACAGATCTTGGCCACCAAAAAAATTGACCACTGCTGCATTTCATGAAAGGATATGAATTATTTTATCATATTTTCTCCAAGTAGTAATAACTGGATGACATAAGCCCAGCAAAAAAAATAATTAAAAACTAAATAAATAAATTATTGAATGTAATATGCTTTAACATTTATGACTATTAATTAAAAGATCTCTTCAGCTTCCCAATTTCTTTTCATTCAAAGCATTATTTTATATGTTGACAAAATTTGGCCCCTTAATCTTGATAATATGCATATAACTCTTTCATTCCATAATAGCTTTGTCCCATGGCATTATGTAACAAAGAAGAAATGCTCTAGTGCCATTCAGTCTATTCTTAGTTCTGAACAATTCACTGTTTTAATTGTGCATCCTTTTTACTAAATTGTTGGTTTCCCTCTTGAAAAATGTCATGGAATTCCAGATGAGGAAAGTTCTTTCTGTGGAAATGAAGTTGATTTACCTTCCTTTTTAGTACCAAGTCAACATTTTTATGTACTATCTTTTATTGCTTTAATGAAGGTGTGAATTGTTTCACTGTATTGTTTCACTGTTTTGTTCAATGTTGTATACATCTTTAGCTTTACAAGAGCTGAACCAGAAAGCATTTAAAGTTTAGTTGATTCCCTACCTTATGATTGGATAATTGAATGCCTAGAAATAATAGAAATCATTCAGAAGACAGCAAGGCACAGCAAGTGCTGCTTCTGCAAAGAAGTTAAAGAAACAGTGGAGCACATTGTCATCTGCTGCAAGAAGATTGTACAGACTGACTACAAACAACAGCACTGCAAAGTAGCAACAATGGTGCAACCATCTGCTTATCCCAGGTCCTTGAGAAGGACTTGATAGCTGGATAAAACTACCAAACCCAGTCTAAACATCTGACTGATTGCGTGACAAACCACAGTAATAATGATAATAATTTATTTATTTATTAGACCCTGTTAGATCCTATTAGACCCTACCAGACTATATAATATAAAATACAGAACAGTAGTTCTTTCAAAGATTGTCAAATCTATCCAGAAAAGATCCTAGCAATCTATAAAGTTGAATCAGCATTTTATTTTTTATGCAGAAAAGTTCCAGAAAGAAGTGCATCACTGTGCTCAGAGATTCATATGCTTCCTATAATTGTTATAGTATAGTTGAAATACTGTTCACATCTAGCATGCCACAGCACTCTGAAAGAGATTAAGTAAGGCATGAATCATAGTGTCCAGATCTGACATTTTCAGGAATAGTCACCATCTCAGCTCTGTAAATGCTTTTGACATTGCCAGATAATCACCACCCAAGTTCTGGAATGAATCTAGGAACATACACAAATTGTGAACTTTTAACTGTAAGAACATTCTGACCCCGACTAACTAAAAATCCTTTTTCTTTGATGTGTCAACTAATCAAGAGCATTAATTGTTCTCATCTATTTCATTATCAACATCAAACACTTATTTAGAAGTAAAATACTTTTCTTGGATTGAAATTGAAATAGAATGAAGACATCACTCATATCAGTATCCTCATAGCACTGTAATTTTGAATTCTGGACGATCTCCTCAAAGTTTAATGTATGTGAGATATATATTAACTTTGGATCATGGTAGAACTATTGCTGGGTGTTTTATATTTTATATTAATCTGCATATGCAGTTTATTCTTATATTTGTATTTGTCAGAATGAGAAGCTTTTATACAGAAATGTCATGTGCTTGTCCCCTATTTATGTATTACTGTTTCTCTAATTTGTAAAAAGCTATTTTGACATTTTCCTGAGAACGATAATTGTAAGCTATCAATCAAACATATATTATAGAAAATAATTATCTCACACTAATATCCAGATACACAAATACTGAGGAGTAAATAACTGAACGAAGTTTCCAAATTTAAACCTTTATTTTACACTTATGCACACAGGAAGGGA
Organism: Ptyas mucosa; assembly: GCA_012654045.1. Taxonomy (NCBI): domain Eukaryota; kingdom Metazoa; phylum Chordata; class Lepidosauria; order Squamata; family Colubridae; genus Ptyas; species Ptyas mucosa. Next base: position 10,749,800 of record WNWU01000016.1, read on the forward strand.
GAAACAATATTTCATGTTAAAACAAATGCTAATAATTCTGCCTATAAAAATAGAAAATTAGGGAAATTAGGGAAGTTGAGTTTCTATAAAGACCAGATATGTGGAGGTAGAGGTGGGAATGTTCACAGTAGCAAAATCAAGGGGTGTGTAGGTGGGAGATTTGAAGAATAGAAACAGAACAAAGGCAGTTATAGACTTTTGTTTCAGAGAAAATAGAAAAATATAATCACTTATTCAGACTTGAATAGCCATCAAGTTGGCATCAATCCTTAGCAGACACTGATTTTCTCTATTACAATATGACCTGATATTGCAGGTCTTTCAATGGTGCAGTCATCTTTGCTTTAACTGAGTCACATAAGTTGCCGTTGGTTGTCCTCTTCTTCTACCTTCTTCTGCCTTGCCAGCATTAGAGCCTTTTTCCATCAAGCTAATCTTTTGTATATTATGTCCAAAGTAGAGTAATGTAAGTCTGATAATTTGTGTCTCGAATGAGAATTCTGTGTTGATTTGTTCAATGATCCTTTTATTTGTTTTCTAGAATAGAATAGAATAGAATAGAATAGAATAGAATAGAATAGAATAGAATAGAATAGAATAGAATAGAATAGAATAGAATTCTTTATTGGCCAAGGGTGATTGGACACACAAGGAATTTGTCTTCGTGCATACACTCTTGGAGTACATAAAAGAAAGGATACATTTATCAAGAATCATAAGGTATAACACTTAATGATAGTCATAGGGAAACAGTCAATATAAATCTTTTTTTTTATTATAAAAGTTTTTATTGGTTAAAAATAAACAATATTATCGCTTACAATATGTGGAATTTTCATTATCCTTTTACAAAGATAATATATAATTACTTTTTTTCACATACAGCAGATCTTCCCTTATTAAAATTTCAAATTTAGCAACCGGATTTATATAAAAATATCAGTTCAATATCCAGAGTAATATTAAAGTTTACAAAAATAAGAGATATCATAAAAGGCACAAAATAATAGATTCCTCTCACTTCATCATTTCTTGGTTCTAGATCTCAAGGTTCTGGCCTTAGCACCCCCTTCCTCCCGGACCGCCACGGCCTTGCCCGCCCCTGTTCCTTGATCATCTAATACCTCCCCTTCCTCGGTTCCTGTATCTTCACCCTCTAGGAGGGTCTTATGTTGCTCCAGATAGGCCTGAGCCTCCATCACACTATTAATTTTCTTCCTACTGCCCACCCTGAAAATCATCAAACCTTCCGGCATCAACCACCTGAAGCCTATTCCCTTAAGGTACAATTTACTTGATAAAAAATAATAATTTCTTCTTAATTCTCGTACCTGTCTAGGGATCTGCTTCAGAATGGTGACCTCCTTGCCCCTGTATATCAGCGCCCCCGATCTTTGAGTTTTCAGTATTTCATCTCTCGTTTCCCTTCTCACAATATAAATCTTAAGGATACCAGAAACAAGATTACAGTCATACAATCATAAGTGAGAGGAGATGAGTGATAGAAACGATGAGAAGATTAATAGTAATGCAGACTTAGTGAATAGTTTGACAGTGTTGAGGAATTATTTGTTTAGCAGAGTGATGGCGTTTGGGAAAAAACTGTTCTTGTGTCTAGTTGTTCTGGTGTGCAGTGCTCTATAGTGTCATTTTGAGGGTAGGAGTTGAAACAGTTTATGTCCAGGATGCTGGGAAAATCCAGGATTTTCTTGGCTGTTATTCATATTTTGTGGGAGTCTTCTCCCATACTAAAAGGGGGAGTGTAAAAGTGTTAATACTCTTCCTATCTGATTCCATTTCCAAGGAATATCAGAAGGAATAACATGTTTGCATTATTCCGATATTTGTAGGTACATTAATATATCTGAATATCTTTTCTGAGGCCTTCATGGCTGCTCTACCAAGTGCCAGTCTGCAGTGTATTTCTTGATTGCTTGGTTGGTTTGTTTTTTACTGTTGATGGTTGCTCCTGAAAGGCAGAAGCTGTCTACCACTTAAATATCTTCATGAGCAATTCTGAGATTGATTGTTGTATATGTTATTATAAGTTTGGTATTTTTTATATTTAATTTTAGTCCCACTTTTTTCAGTATGCTCCTTGAGTTTTATTAGTAGAACTTGCAGATCCTTTATATTTTTGGCAGTTAGAAAAGTGTCATTATTATAAAGGCAAAGGTTCCCCTTGCAGATATGTGCTAGTTGTTCCCAACTCTAGGTTGGGTGTTCATCTCTGTTTCAAAGCCAAAGAGCCAGCTCTGTCTGAAGATGTCTCCATGGTCATGTGGCCAGCATGACTAAACACCAAAGGCGCATGAGAATACTGTTACCTTCCCACCAAAGGTGATCCCTATTTTTCTACTTGCATTTTTTACGTGTTTTCAAACTGCTAGGTTGGCAGAAGCTGTGACAAGAAAAAGGGAGCTCACCCCATTACACGGTACTAGGGATTCGAACCACTGAACTGTCGACCTTTCGATCGACAAGCTCAGCTCTTTAGCCACTGAGCCACCTTCATTACTATAGCACGTGTTCTCGATGTTTCTTGAAGCCCATCTTCTTGCCACCTAGCTAGCCTTAATATACAGTATATTCAGCATATAGGTTGAATAAATTAGGGAAGAGTTTACAGCCTCGTTGCACTTTTTTGGCAACAAGAGAGAGTCTGTTTGCTATATTCTGTCCCTACTGTAGCTTTCTGATTTATATATGGGTTTTTCAAGAGGACAAAGAAATGTTCAAGATTCCCATTTTTCTAAGCGCATTCCACAATGTAATATGTTTGATATAATAAAGGGCATTTCTATAACCAATGAAGTACATATTTATTTCTTTTTGGTATGCTTCAACTTTCTCAATTATCCAGCATAAATCAGAAAACAATACATCATGTTTCATCCCTTTTCAAAAGCTGCGCTGAACATCTGGCATATTTTTTTTATGTACAGCACTACTTATACAAACCTGCATTGCATGATCCTAAATATTATTTTGTTAGCATGTGAAATAAGGATGATAGTTTACATACTCTGTTAAATCCCCATGTTTTGGTACTAGAATATAGATTGGCTTCTTCCAGTCTGTTGACTGGCTGTTCTCTAGATTTGCTGGCATTGTATGAAGTACTGGGGAGATCAGGAGATTCAGGCAGTTCAGATTAGTATAATGATCTATTGCAAGCTCAATCTCTCTACAAGAGAGCTACTAACAGTCAAGGGAAATTAATGGGAGTTAAGAAAGGCATTCAGGGTGGGCTGCAGAGGTGGGTTTCAGCAGGTTCTGACCAGTTCTGGAGAACCAGTAGTGGACATTTTGAGTAGTTCAGAGAACCAGTAGTAAAAATTCTGACTGGCCCTACCCCCATCTATTTTCTCCCTCCCAAGTCCCAGCCGATCAGGAGGAAATGGGAATTTTGTAGTAACCTTCCCAGGGTATCTATTGGTACTCTTCCAATAAGTTAAACTGACAGTAATACTAAGATTTGAGTTGTATTATTTTTCAGAAAGTAGCAATTTGGTTGCTCGTTTTAATGATTATGATTGGAGCAGGGTGAACAGTTTATTTCTGCAGAGACGATCATGTCTACAGAATTAATTTTGGGACGCAATGTGTTTTAAGGCCCATTAATGGGTGGCACTGAAATGCAGTGGGTGAAGTGAATGTTCACAATGGGCAGAAGCACGTCCCTTCTCTAATATCTATCAAGATAAGTTATTTAGGGAATTTGCAGATGAAAAAATGAAATAAGATTGAAAATATTCAATGCAAAGTAACTGCTTATAGTATTATAAGCCATAAAAAACTAGAAAAGTATTAGCTTTCTGTATTTTTAAAAAATATTTATTTAGTTTATTTATTTAATTTTAAATAAAAAATATTTAATTTTAAAATGAAAATTGGTCAGGAATAAAACAAACGTTTATTACAGCATTTCAGTGATGTGTGTGCTTAATCACAAACTCAAATTCTGACACAGATCTAGTTCTAATTATAAGATGAACTGATTAAGCAATAAGAATCTTCAGTAGAGCTCAGGATGCTAAGATACTCATTGGCTAATGAAATATAGCAATAGCTATAGCCCTTAGACTTATATACCAGCATGTAACATGTTAACATTTACATATGAATGTTGCCGAATCCAGACATTGCAATGAACATTCAGAAGAACTATGCTACATTTTAGTTACCACCTTTAAACATTCACTGGAATAGCTCTGGAATGTTTTGACATTCAAAGATAGAATTATTAACAGTTACATATGAACATCTTAATTTCCAAAAATTGCATGTTTGCTATATGACACAGCAATCTTGGTTGTCACTGTTCTGTCTTGCTCCTTCTTATGGAATCACAGCTCAAAACCTTCATAACAAATCCAAAAGAACAAAGCAAACAAAACATCGGCAAAAAAATAAAAATAATTAAGTTGGAAGACCCAGAAAAATTTCAGGGCCTAAATTAAGATAATTCATCACTAACCCTATCCCAAAAATATTATTTGGCAGCCTTGACAAGCAAAACAAAATTTAGTTCCATTAACTTCTGAATCTACATGTGCTAATAAAAAGGAAATATAAAACATGAAATCTTCCAAAGGAATTTGGGCCCTGAGATATGAGGTCATAAATATCTCAATAAAAGGAACAATGCAACTGAACATGAATCAGGGACTTAATTGTGTCCTGAGTTACAAGGACAGATCTACTCTCCCATAGAGATGGTGTAAAAATATTCTTCAAAGCTAAAGATCCCACAGTACCTCTGATTGTATATATCTGGCTGGTTAAAAAAAGGTCTTTTAAAATCCTCCAGGATAAATGGTATCTAGTAATGTGTGGGGGATTCTTGATTACACAAACTAAATAACAACCTTCCCTAATTTGCCATAAAACAGTCCCATCCCAGACCAAAAAATATAGTTTTATCAGTGATCATCAACATGATCACTGTTGATGTTACCTGGTTTGTTAATGAAACATCTGTAGGAAAACAACCAAGCTCAGAGAGTACCAAGGACCCCTCCACTCCAGTTTATTCCTGAGCTAAAAAATTCTCCTTCATCAATAATGTGTGTGTTTTCCACTAATAAAACTAATCTTGATATTGCTTTGGCATGTTCAATTCTGAAAAAAGACTGTCTTTAAACTGAATCAATGGTGGGTTGCCCCCGGTTTAGACCGGTTCGTAAGAACCGGTGGTAAAACCAGCAGGAGGCTCCGCCCACTGACCCGTATGTCATCATAGGTGCATGCAAAGAAGAGCATGTGCATGACTGAAGCAAGTACATGCGCGTGGGCACAATGCGAACCGGTAGTAAAGGTAAGTAGAACCCACCCCTGAACTGAATGTATTGATTCACCAAGCTCATCATCGTCCGATTGGATTGATAGTTCCTCTACTTGTCTGCTTCCAAGTAGAGGAACTATCAATCCAATCGGACGATGATGATAAAAGGTGAAAGATTTATACGATCTGAAGAGAAACCAGAGCCAGACAAGCTGACTAAAAAATTAAAAGATAGAGATCAAACACAAGCATGTTTATCCTGGGAAAGATTTTATATTTGGCTAGAAAAGAGAAAATTATAAATTAAATCAAAGGATAAGGTTACTAGTAGAAATGTATACCATATGAATAAAGTGAGGTTGGTACAACCTAAGAGAAATGAGCAGAGAAATGAATTGCTTTGACTCCCCTGGAGTATCACATTGAATATATATTTAGTGAGGTACTATTAGTACCTAACACTTGTATATTATTTGTATTGTCTGTGTGTTTTATATGTTTCTTTTTTATATATGTATGTTTTTAACGGAAAATGTAAATAAAGACTATTTTTTTTTTAAAAAAAAGATAGTTCCTCTAGGCTGCTTGCAAGCAGATCTCCTACTTTAGCTTCCTGACAACTGCTATTTTAGAGGTATGCTGACAACAATTTCAAAGTAATATTAAGTTTTAAAGAGTAATAACCTTAATAGCACTTTTTCATGTTTTGTGTGTTGTGTGAAAGAGAGACATATGTCATCCATTGGTGAATTAATGTTTTTCTGGTCTGGAATGGGGTTGTTTTATGGCAAATTAGGGAAGGTTGTTGGGAACTTGAGGTGGAACTGGGATTAGAATGTTTAAAAAATGGTAGATGGGGTTGGATTTTTAACTGGAGAAGGTTAGACGAGTGTATGGAGATAGGAAAGATCTTGACAGGAATGGAAGGAAAGTTGGACCCAAAGAGAAATATCTGCTGAGAGACCTAATTACAGTCGGCTCAAGCTTAACCTAAGAATGGAAAGCAAGAGAAAGCAAGAGAACTGAATATATGCCTACTTTGGAGTTGTGGCAGTTGTCTGAAATATTAGCTGCCTTTTCCCGTGAGATATCAGAAAAGAAGAATTGGACAGAGCATAAGGTTGGAGATGAAAAATGTCTCCAATAAAATTGGTACAAAAGAAAATATTGTAAAGTTCACTACTGTAGTAAACCAATGAGCATGTACTGAATTTTATTTTGTAGTAAAATGATACTATCATAAAGTTTAAAAAACACGTGGGGAATGGAAGCAGTGAAGTCAAATGTCCCTTGTAGAGGCAAAGTTCAAATGTGATCCAGATTTAGCACTGAAAGTGAAAGGAACTGTGTTGGAAGAGAGAGATTTCAATGTGTACTATCTAACTCAAAGGATAAGCGACAGGGAATGCAGTGAAAGCCGAAGTGGGCTGCTGGGGGTTTGCAGGGGTTTGGGAGAACTCTAGCTACGATTCTGTGCAGTTCGGAGAACCTCCAAATCCCACTCCTGGATGGCCCCACCCACCCCACCCCTCCCCTCCCATGGGTCCCTACGTGGCCCATTTTGGATGCAGGTAAGTGCAGGGTGTGTGCGCAGGCTCGGGGAGGGTGAAAAATGGGCCTACCAGAAGTTTGGGAACAGATCCGTTTCTGGCTTCCAGAGGGCCTCCATAGCCTGGGGAGGCTGTTTTCACCCTCCCGGAGGCTTAAGAAAAGCCTCCAGAGCCCAGAGAAGGCAAAAACACCCCTGCCCACCACCGTGGTGCAGGAGGCCGACTAGGCCATGCCCACCATGGCCATGCCCACCCAGCAACCGGGCAGAGAACCCCTTGCTAAAAATGTTGAAGCCCACTCATGAAGGGAAGGCCCTCTCTCTGGATATAGAGAACAAGGGAATGGGCAATTCTCAGTATTAACCTTCAAGCTGCACAGTAGTGCGTTTTCAGAGATGGCAAAGCAATTGAGGTGGGCAGCTCCAGGTATCAAACAGATTTAGATAGATTCCTGGTCATATTTTTGGATTTGCCAATCAAACTGGTAGGCAGTGCCACCATGCACCTGGTTACCTGCTGGAATGAAAAGTGGCCATGACATAAAATGTGACTTCTTCCAAGCAGCTTTTAAACAGTCGCGGCTCTTAGATTGCTCTTTGGATTGCAGAAAAACATTGGGAAATGGAGTGAAATAGATGCCTTTTGAGACACTGGTAAAAAAACACACTGAATATGACCGATCATCATTATGCGGCTACATTCCAGAGTACATTGTGGTTCAGTTTTCATCTGTATATTTTGCGGCTCTCATTGTTATGATGCATTTGCTAAATTCTTTAAGGATAAAAATCACACATTCTGTCAGAATTAGATGCCACTTATAATTTAGGGTAAAGCAATTAAATACATTCATTTAGCTTGTGGAAACTAAAGAAGTGCATAAGGTGCTTTTTAATATCACTGTTACTAACTGTGAGAATACTGAACATAGTATTTCAAAGGTAGATATACAATAGCAATAGATTTATATACTGCTTCACAGAGCTTTACAGTCCTCTCTAAATGGTTTACAGAGTCGCAAAATGTCCCCAACAATCTGGATTTTCATTTTACTGACTTGGGAAGGGGTAAAGCTAAATCAACCTTGAGCCGGTGAGAATTGAACTACCGAACTGCTAGCAATCGGCAGTTAGCAGAATTAGCCTGTAATATTGCATTCTAACTAGTGCGCCACCACAGGTCTATGTATATATTTTTTTATTTTCATGATATTTTAATTATTGATAGCATCAAATTGCCCTTTTCACATCTGTCACTCACTGAGTTGATATTTTTATTCAGTTATCCATTATGATCTAAATATTTTTTTTCTGGTTGGTTACAGAAACTTCAGGCCCCCATCAGCATAAATATAAGAAGCTAGGGTTTTTTTCCCCAGTGTTCATCACACATAAGAGAGTTTTCCCCTATTATTAATAATTATTAATAATAATAATCAATTAAATCAATTAAATTATTAATAATAATAATCAATTAAACTTAAGTCCCATTCCCCCATGGCTAACTAATTTTTCACATATGTTGAGAAACTGATTGTAAATATTGCTTTTGTTTGTCTCAAAAATAGAATGTAAGACATGTGATAGAATAACAATTTTTTTGATGTCTAATTGTTACTAGGACTCTAAGAATTACGTAGTTGATGGAAATAAAATAATTTAAATTACCATAGATTTTTTAAATATACACTATTGGGTGAAGTAAGCCTGGTCTTTAATTTCTGTTCATGGCTATAAATGAATCATTCAAAGTTTTGTCTTCATCAGTGATGAGTATCTTACCAAGAAATGACTATCAGTTTATAGGTAATAAATACTATTGCTTTGAAACTTCATAATTTCTCCCTTAAACTAGATTTAACTTTATGTACTGTAACAAAGTAAATAACAGTCAGTGTAATGGGAAAATACTCTTCTATGGTACCCCATTTCAAAAGATCTTGACTTCTGGAAAAACTCATGCAAATGAGTTAGAGTACAAGAGGAGGAGAAAGTGGGAAAATCTCATATTATAGTATCAAGTTTGGTATTACTGTACTTTGTTATCCAAAGAATATGTCATATGAGATACCTGGTGCTCTCCAGATATTTGGATCAATTCTCATTAACCCAAGCCAACATGGCTGTGACAAAGTATTGTTGAAGCTATAATTTAAAACTTCTGAGGGCAACAGGTTCCTTTCCTGATTTTGAAGTATGCTTTTTCTGCATAGCTGTTAAATGAATAATATATCTCCAAGATACAAAGAATTTCAAAATGTAGGAGAATTTGATTGTTCCAAAAAGCAGCACAAGGTCACCAATTGACTGTTTAAAAAGTAGATCTTTCTGCATTTTACTTTATTCAGCTTTATATTAGCTCAATTTAGCTGTTACTGATTTCTAAACCTTCCAAGATTTAGTGCAGCTAAATTATGATAAATCCAGATAAATATTATATTGTAAAGATTTCAACTGACAGCAAAGCTATTTATTTATCCCATTCAGTGCCTATGAAATGTTGGACAATCAGAAAGAGCTAAAGAAAATTGATCCCCTTGTATTGTTGCACTGGTGAAAATAGTTGAGAACAATTTGGACCATAAAGAAGAAAAAATAAATATTAGATGAAATAAAGACAGACTGCTTACTTAAATCAGTTTTAAGGCTGCAGTATTAAATACTTGGAATGCATGGATGCAAAAGTAAGAGTACCGACGGGAAAAAAAGGAATACTTGGAAATATTAAAGACAATAAAAAGAGCCTAACAGAAAACAAGATGGCAGCATATTATCAGTGATGACAAAAGCATGAGCATAAAACAATACAAATATGGTTTTATACCAACAAACATTATGAAGATGTGATGTCATCAGATCACAAAATGATTGGACTGAATATGATTGAAACAGGACAACATAGAATCCAAGTCCCTGAAAACTTTGGCTCCAACCTTTGAATTTCAACTGTAATGCAAAGAATATAAGTATGAAATACATATCATGTTTTTAATTTAATGCAATTTTAATAAAAATTTAAATCAAAGAACATTAAACTTAGCTTTGGCTCTGCTTGCTTTTTGCAGACTCCAGCATTCTATCCAAAGATCAAAGAAAACCCTCAGCCCAAAACAGAAATTTTTATTTTATTTTATATAGATGTAGATAGTAGAAATAGATATAGATAAATATCCCTTTGTAGTGGTGGCTTGGTGGGCGTGGCATGATGGGCATGACAGGAGAAGGATACTGTAAAATCTCCATTCCCACCCCACTCCAGGGGAAGGTTACTGCAAAATCCCCATTTCCTCCCAATCAGCTGGGACTCGGGAGGCAGAGAATAGATGGGGGTGGGGCCAGTCAGCATTTTTACTACCGGTTCTCTGAACTACTCAAAATGTCCACTACCGGTTCTCCAGAACTGGTCAGAACCTGCTGAAAGCCACCTCTGCTGTGGACCAAAGTGAGAACTATTTATCTACTCACATTTTCATGTTTTCAAACTGCTAGGTAGACAGGAGTTGGGGCAGGTAATGGGAGCTCACTTACCGTATATAGTCGAATATAAGCCGAGTTTTTCAGCATGTTTTTCAGGCTGAAAAAGCCCCCCTCGGCTTATATTAGAGTCACACAAAAAAAAGCCTTTTTAAAAGAAAACAAATGAGTAGATCCGTGTCTGCAAAAATAGAAAAAACAGCCCGTTCAGCTTCAGTATAGGTTAATTACCATAAGTCGTTTTGAAGAGCCTCCCGACCCTCAGCTGATTTGCTCTCAGCTGTTTTGCTAGTTGCAAAGAGGTGCAGATTCCCCCCCCCCAAGCCATGCTGAAACGCGAAACTGAAAGTAAAGCAGGGTCTTTGCTGCAACGTGACAAAATGAGGCAGAGAGAGATTTCTTTTTCCTCACCAAAAAAGGTGGAAAACTGCAAACAATGGGAAATTTAGGGCAAAAGAGGAGGTTCAAGATTTTAAAACACAAAAGAAAAAAAAGCTCTATTTAACTAGGGAATTGTAATAATTGAGATATTATTAATTGTATATTGTGTTGAAAGCAGAAATGGTTAAGTTGTGGTTTGGAAGAATATATGGGGGAAATTATTTGGTTTATTATTATTGGTAAATATAATTACCGCTAATTGATTTGTAAGAAATTGGATTGCATGGAAATAATTGGAATATTCATGTTCATATTGATTAATACACAAAAAAGATAGTTATATAACTAATTGATTTATATTAAAAAGTTGAATTTGTATTGAACAACTGTAATATTACATAATTAACCAGTGTGAGGATGGATATAAAAATAGATGACAGTGGGAAGGGGTATAATATAGAATAGAAGTGAAAAATTGAATTTGATTAAGATTAGAGATGAGGATGAAGGGTAATATTGGTTTTTAAAAAAATAGATGAGAAATAAATATGGCAAAAAGGAAATACAGAAATTGTAAATTTAAGTGAAATAACTAAACACACTTTAAATTTGTGAACTGGCCAAATACTCTGTTCAAAGAAAATACATTGTATGTTTGTATGTGTGTTTCTAATTATTGCTATTTATTCATATTTGTTCTCTTTTATTCTTTAAAGTTTAACAATTCATTCTTTATCTTGATAGTTTTATATTTGTTTGGGTTGGTTTTCTTCCCTTTCATCTTTTTTATTGTACACCAATCTTTCTCCTCAAACCTACCACCTCTCTCTTTGAGAAAGGGGGCAGAGTGTGGGGGGGAGAAAGAGAGAAAGAATGAGAAAGAGAGGGGGAGAGAGAAATGGTGATAAGATAGGGCAAAAACGTAAAATGTGAGGACAGTCGTAAGTTCGAGGACTGGTCACAAGTGTGAGGACCAGTCAAAAATTACTTTTTCAGCCCTCTGAGTAGTCCATAT
>WNWU01000016.1:10769219-10779318 GCA_012654045.1 Ptyas mucosa
GAAGGAAGGAAGGAAGGAAGGAAGGAAGGAAGGAAGGAAGGAAGGAAACCAAGTATTGTTTCTATAACTAACTCAAGTTATAAGGATGGAATTATTATAATGGTGGCATATGCTATTTCCAATAAGAATAGATCTGCACTCATAAAATGTCAAAAGGTTGATCCCTCCCCCCAATTTGGAGTGATTTTCTATGACCTATAAGTAGAACTTTGCATGATTTGGTGAAAAAAAGGGAAAGGAAAGCTAATGTATTAGAGGAAAGAGGTCTAGTTTGTCCCTTTGGTTGCTGTGCAGGGAAATATTAATGTACAGGAGTACTCAAAATAATGAGGTCATCTACATACAGTCCAAAATGCTGTGACCTATGACATTAGTATTCAATGATATTCTTTATTATATATGTGAAATGTCCTGAAAACAACATGCAGAATTATATCCATTTTCTTTACATTAATTAGATGGAGGAGGGAAGAAAGTATGCTATATGGGAGATAAAGTTTAAACTTATTAGATAAATACAGTATGTTTGTCATAGTGATTAGATTTTTTTAATTCTTTTTCTGTCTTGATACGGATATGGACCTGTTCATACTGTATCTTCCCCCACTTCCAAGCACTTGCTGTCCTCTCTTCCTGGTTTGTGGAATTCACCCTTGGGATGTTTCATATGGTAGATTTGCTTTGGTTGCTTCTTAGCAGATGCCAACTCAGCTCTACTCCCTGCCTTTTGAATTTGGCTGAGTGGGGCTTCCTTGTTGTTGCCTGTTTCAAGGCTTGCTGTTCCTTACGTCATCTTGGTATTCCAGCTCAGACGCTTGTCTTTCAATTGGAGGTTTTCACAGTTTCTCTGCATTGAATCTTCCTAACTCAATTCCTTTGTCACCACACTCCCACATGCAACTAGGTTTCTTGCGTTTTTTGTTCATTTTATGGGAAACACTTCCCAATTAAGGAGAAGGTGGGACTGTTTTAAATGTCTTCACCAGGCATCATTGAAACTTTTGATCTCAGGAGAGAAGGAGATACACCCACTCATTATACTAAATCCCCATCTGTTCTATATCTTCACTTTGACAATTGTTTTTCAAATTCCTTATGCAAAACAGGAGGCAACTGGCCTTTCCTTCTGAATTGACATTTAGAAGCTTATTGGACCTTAATGGCCTCGCTTAGTAACCAGCCTTCAAAACTGATAATAGGATAGAACTAAAGTCATAATGGATTTCTCAAGGACCCTTATCTTATGGGTTCAAAGGTCAAGTAATACAAGTCAGCTAAATGACAGATGTTTGCATTGTTCTTACAGAAATGTATTTGTATTCTACTCAAAAATATCATGGGCTGCAATTCTGAATTTCTAGGCATTCTGGCTCCATTGTTTATATATTCCTTCTGCATGTCTATATATCTTTGCCAACTGAAGATAACCTTTCATCCCCCAGTTGAAGTGAATAGCTATTACCCAGAAATATTATTATGTCCTCTTTGGCTACAATAGCCTGTGATGATTGCTGTGTGAATTTCCAACTTTCTAAATTTTAGTCCTGGATCTTTTACCTTATGGTAGGTGTGACCAAACCCAAGCAGTTCTTTGAAGGCTATTCATTATGAATATTACACTATCCCAAAACCATTCCACAGTTGTCATGTTTATTGATAGGAAAAGAGAAGTTATATGGATATTGATTTGTTTTGGATGATACCATAGCAGTAAAGAAAAATAATTCAAATCTTATCATTCAACCTTATAATTCATTATATAAAAAGTATCAGTCTAACAGAGTCGTATTAGATATATAACAACATTTTCCTATTAGACCTAGAGCAAATAATAAGCATAGGAGCCGTCATGTAATTCTCTCCTGGTGGAATTTTACAGTTGCAAATGTTGGGGTTTAGTTGAGAGGACTTGCCTTTATAAGTTTTGAAATTTATTCATTCCAGTTTTGGAAATGTTTTTAATTTCATCTCACACACATACAATAAATCTGGCAAAACCCAAGGAAAGAACTTTTTTTAAAAAATTTGATTTATATGCCGCCCTTCTCTGGAGACTCAGGGCGGCTTACAATGCATTAAGCAATAGCCTTCATACTTTTGTATATTCCCTACCTTTTCATATTCTACTTCTAATACAAAAACCATTTTTCCTTACCACCATCAATTATTTTGGGGAGGAGATGATAGGTGTGAAAGAATGTGGGCTTGACTCAGAGAAGGCTGAGAAGAATGCTGAGCTATTATAGAAAAGATATTTGAGGCTTGGGAATGTAACAAAGTGTGAGAAAGAAACTCAAAATGACTCCATCTCTAAATTAGAGAGAAGCTTTGACAGTTTTCCAGCTTCTGTTACAGTATGCTAACTGCATTAAATTACATTACAAGATTCCTAACAACTCTTGTTTCCTGATCTGACCTACTTCAAGAAGCTGACAATAGTCATTTTGTAATTAGGATGTGCTTTACCAAGTCTCAGCTAGAAATCATGATGTAGCAAAAGGTCAATAAGCTATTGCTGAGTACAAACATTATTTTTTGCTAAATTGTAGGAATACTCCTACAGAATAACACTGAGATATCCATATAAATGCCAATAAGTATTTCCATCCAATGTAAATGCTGAGTGTAAAAGGCTGAGTCTGGGGTGGAGCCTAACTTGATGTGAACCATCTCTCTAGAAATGAAAACATTTTGTCTGATAAATGTTAAAATATGGTATTTTTAAAGGATAAAATACAATATATTTTAAATAATCCAAAAACTCATTGTTTGGGATATGAGCTGGTACAAAAAAAATCACAGCAATATGTTTTGCTTTCTTAAGAAATGGCTGAACATTTGTGCTCATTTCTTTTTCGTTCTTTCGTTCTTTCGTTCTTTCGTTCTTTCGTTCTTTCGTTCTTTCGTTCTTTCGTTCTTTCGTTCTTTCGTTTCTTCTTTTCTTTCTTAGACTATGTCTCAAGTTTCTTTGGCCTTTTGCATGACATTGCATTCTAGGTATATAATTCCCCAGGGTCCAGTTAGATTAAACTATTTAGTAAAAAAAAAGGGGTTTTCTCATAAAGCTATGCAGGATTAGTTTATTACTTTGGTAGATGACAATTAGGTTGCACTGGGAATTTACAAAGAAAGCATTAATGAATTATGACCAAACCTTGGTCCTCAGACCTGCACAAATTGCGTGGTAAAGATAGAGAATAACACATCCAGTTCTAGAAATAGGCTGAATTACAAGCATTAAGTTTAGCTTAGGACAGTGATGGCTAACCTTTTTGCCGTCGCGTGCCAAAAGCAACAGGAGTGTGTGGGGGGTCACGTACGCACGTGCCCACACCCATAATTCAATTCCTCCCTGTGCTCCGCCCCCCTGCACATGCACGTGTGACCTGCTCCCCCTGCTTTTGGCACACGACAGCAAAAAGGTTACCGGTGGGACCAGTAGGCCCGTTTTTCACCCTCCCCAGGCTCCAGAGGCTTTCTTGGAGCCTTGGGAGGGTGAAAATGGCCTTCCCCACCCTCCCCCTGGAGGCCGGAAACAACCCGTTTCCTGACTTCTGGTGGGCCTGGAAGGCCCGAAAACCAGCTGGTTGGCACACACATGTGTGCTGGAGCTGAGCTAGGGCAACGCTCATGTGCCCACAGATATGACTCTGCGTGCCACCTGTGGCACCCGTGCTATAGGTTCGCCATCACAGGCTTAGGATATCATATTTATTAAACAAGAAATGAAAATTAGATTGGAACAGTGATTAACATTTACTAATGAGAATTCATGCTCATCAATCAGATGTTGCTCAAAATCTGAAACATATGCAAGATAAATATAAGACTGTCATTCTTATACCTTGGAAACCTCACTAAAGAGAGATTTAGTTTGACCTTTCATTTTATACCTGACATACAGTATATTCATTCATTTGTGATGAAATATGCTTGCTTGCTTCCATACTTCCAGTATATATTGTATAGGCACTCTCGCGGTGGTTTACAATGTCAGCAAATTTCCCCCAATAATCTCATACCCATTGTAAATTAACACCAAATGAAGCAATACAACTTAGCAGTCAAACCATCTCTACCAAAAGCCACTCAATACATACTTTCAGACCAAATGTCCAATCAAAAGCACCACATTTATCCTGAAGGAGATATCCACCTCACCAGAGATCAAATTCAAATGCTAGCTTGAAAGAAGAAAGAATTCATGGCTTGGAACCAGGTTATCTGAGGGACCATTTCTTGCCGGTCACATCTACCTGACTCACCAGAGTGGGGAGGCAAGGAATGCTGCAGGTCCCATCCCCACGGGAAATACACCTGATGGGACCCAGAAGAAGGGCCTTCTCCGTGGTGGCTCCCTCTCTCTGAAACATCATTCCCCCAGAAATTAGAATGGCCCCCATTCTAATACTCTTCTGGAAGGCATTGAAGACCTAGTTCTGCCAGTGGGCCTGGGGAATGCAGAGCAGGATGGAACCCGTTAAATGGCTTGTGTGATGTGTTGTCACTGGGATGGGAGGTGGGGGTTATTTTATTATATTGTTTTATTAATTTATTATATGATTATTCTCTTTTATTAGTTTTATTGTTTTATGTATGAAGTTTTTATATTCTTGTAAGCTGCCTTGAATCGCCCTGTATTTCCTAAAACAAACAAACAAACAAACAAACAAACAAACTATATATATATATATATATATATATATATATATATATATATATATTCCTGGTAAGATATACAACAAAGAATAAAGTTCTTCAAATAATGTTTCAATATCCCATATTTATTTTTTTCAAATGATCCACTTTTAAAATAAATAATGGTTGCATTATTACTATTGTCAGATACTTTACTGACACATCAGGATGTTGGGAAATCATAACATGCAGCTAACCTGCTATTTTCTTCAAGCTATAGTAATCACTGTCTAAAGCTGAAAATAGCAAAAGGCAAGTACTGAATGAGATTAATTCTTTTAAGACAATGTTCTCCCAGAAAAAAACAATTATAAATACTAAAGCTTATTAGTTTTGTCGAACTACCTAATAGAACTACTTTAGAACTGGCAAGATTTCAGAAAATATTTTATTGATGACCAATAAAGGATATGACACTATTATTATCCTTTTCAGACCATCTCTAAGGGAATGTCCTACACAAGAAAAGTATTGAAAAAGTCATAATTATCCAAGCATTCTCAAAAGACACCAATGTCACTTGTTAAACTCCAAGAACAAAAAATGGCAGCATTTCCTGATAAAGAACTTGTAATGGAAACTCTGACTCATCTAATATCAGGTCAAATAGCCTTACGTTTTAGAATGGGGCTGTCAAACTCACAGCCCGCAGGCTGGATGTGTCACGTCAGTGGTAGGTTCTAACCGGCTTTACTGCTGGTTCTCTTTGTGCACATGCTTCGCAGTCAAAATTTTTACTACAGGTTCTCTGAACTACTCAAAATTTCTGCTACCGGTTCTCCAGAACTGGTCAGAACCTGCTGAAACCCACCTCTGGTACAGAGGATAGAGCTTGTAATGTGATAACACAATTCATCATTTTGGTGAAGGCAAGAGTCTTATGCAAACTATTACAATTTCACACCTTTCTTTAGAGACAACCGTTCTACAGAGGAATTATTGAGTATGTCATCTGCACCTCTATAACTGTCTGGTTTGGCTCTGCAACCAACAAGACAGACACAGACTTCAGAGGATAATTGCTTCATGTTGCTTGTATTTTTACGATTTATATTGTTTCATTTGTTTCTTAGTATGATTTGATTGCTTATTTAGAAACCAATGACTATCACTAAGTGTTGTACCTTATGATTTTTGATGAATGTATTTTTTTCTTTTTATGTACACTGAGAGCATATGCACCTAAGACAAATTCCTTGTGTATCCAATCATACTTGGCCAATAAAGAATTCTATTCTATTCTATTCTATTCTTATTCCAATTTTTGAATCTAGAATTTCTCTATGGACTATGAGAAAACACTAATTTAAAAGTTTAAATTAAAATAAATTAATAATTTAAATTATTTTTAAAAATTAAAGCTTCCCAAATTAACCCAAAAACTCACAGGAAACAACTATAAGAAGTCACCCATAATCAGTAAACATTTCTTTTTCAAAACCTTCCAAAAGAAGGTTTAAGCTTTGGTCAAATAACTAAAAGTTTACAGTTTGGTGGATTGATGAATGCCATCTGAAAAGGCAATTCATAAAATAGAATTCTACAAGCAAAAAGACTATTTATTTATTTATTTGCTAAAACTCAGATAGCAAAGGAAATTTTAACTATCATATAAGTACTCTTGATTGAAGAACTCTAGAAAAGATCATATCGAACAAGTCCTTAAGGTACTTGGATCTCAGACTTTAGATTTTGAACCCATCTTGATTCTGGCTTATTGGTGAACTTTTCTCATAACCTGAACAAAACAATTTGATTCTTATCCACGAACACTCTTACTGACAAAAAAGTATGTTAACATTAACTCTTTGTAACTATTTCCCTTACTCTGCATTTTGCTAAATAAAAAATTGACTCACTAAAAGCTTTAGAAAAGTGGAGAAGACAAAGGAATGACAAGATATAATTTTTAGACATTTTTAAGTGGAGGAAATCAAGTTTATAGAACAGATACAATCATATCTAATGGCAAGTTGTCATCTTGTACACTTTTCTATATGACTCTGTGGATATAAATGTGTTGGAAGTTAAGAAATTCTGCCTGACCTCAAATTCTTTATGTCTAATGTTATTGAATGAGAACTATACATGACAAGATCACAATTTTCCTTACTACTTCTGGCTTTCAAGTGATTAACATTAATCCGTAGAAAGGAAAGTCCATCACTCCTATAACTAAGGATAAATTTCCTGTCAGTAAGAACAATTAATCAGTAGAACAACTTGCCTTTAGAAGTTGCAGGTGTTTTTAAGAGGAGATTGGACAGCTATTAGTCCAGAATGGTAAAGAGCCATGATGACGAACCTATGGCACATGTGCCAGAGGTGGCATGCAGCGCCCTCTCTGTGGGGACAGTTCAGGTCCGTTGCACATGCGCACGTGCCTCCCGCCAGCCAGCTGGTTGTTGGGTCTCTGTCGCGCAAGTGCAGATGGTGGGGGTGCGTGCAGGGGGCTGTGTGTGCATGCACAGGGGGCAGGGCGCATGCTCAGGGCCCACACATGCATTGCATTTTGGCGGTTTGGGCGTGCGCATGCTTTGGGCACTCATTCCGGAAAAGATTAGCCAGCACTGGTATAGAGTCTCCTGCTTGAGCAGGGGATTGGAGTAGAATCGTTCTAAACTTGACTGTAAAAAATTTGATTTTTGTACTAGAGTTGTCAAAGACTGGAATGCTCTGCCTTATACAGTTGTCTCAGCTACAAATTTTCACAGTTCTAGTCACAAATTGACTTCTGTGGACCTCAGTTCATACTTAAGAGGTCTGTAGAGGGGGCGTGCATAAGTGCACTAACATGCATATCATCCCTGTTATTGTATTTTTATAATTATTCCTGTTTTTGTTTGACAAATTACAATAAATAAAAAATAGAATATCTCCAAGGTCCCTTCCAATTCTGTTATTCTATAAGTGAACTCACAAGGTACTTTAACAAACCGTAAGTTGTAACTAAGTTCTTGAATGTGGTTTCATGTTTTCCCCCATAAATAATGACAAAAAAACAGAGTCAAATTCCTGAATGAAAGATGTATAGATGACTATAATTTTAAATTCAGATTTTTGGCTCATTTGGTATTGCTGAGTTAATGATAATTTTAATTTTGGCATTCAATACAAATGAATATGTAACTTTTTGTTAACTAATCACGGGGAATCAATTGGAGGGAATCAGAATCAGAAACTGAGCCATGGTGGCGCAGTGATTAAAATGCAGTATTGCAGGCTAATTCTGCTGACTGCCAACTGCCAACAGTTCAGCAGTTTGATTCTGATTGGCTCAAGGTTGACTCAGCCTCCCGTCCTTCCAAGGTCAGTAAAATGAGGACCTAGATTGTTGGGGGGCAATATGCTGATGCTGTAAACCACTTAGAGAGACCTGTAAAGCTGTAAGTGCTATTGCTGTTCTAGAATAGTACAATTAGAAATTGATATACTGTTTTAGCATTAGGAACGGCAGAATGAGCAAGTCAGCTAAAGTGTATGACATCATTAGCAGCTTAGCCAGTTCTAATTTGGCCAGATATTTGTGGCTGTGGAATTATTCTACTACAAGAATACATCTCTTTCTATTCACCCCTCTGTTATTTAACTTGTTGGCTACATAGTACACAAGTAGGCTAATTCCAAGCCTAAAGAGCCTACAAATCATATAATATATGTATGACAGTCTTTCAAAACTCATTGGAATACTTAAGGCAGGTGTATATTTATCATTTTTTAAATTGAGAACATTTGCTATTTATAAAACATGGCTATAACTACCACTATTGTGAGCCTGCTTATGAACAAAGGTCAATCCTGTAACCCCTTTGCTTGGTGAGGTAATTATCTCTGTGCAAAACAAAACAAAAAAACCAAAAAAATCCAAGAATACAGTATAAATCTACTTATTTAACCCCCAAAATATCTGCGGTATTGACTTGAACAGATTGAAATCTTGAAAAGTGAAAGAGTTTAAAGATGTTGAGCTCTAAGATCTGAAATCTAAAGTTCAAGAATATTTATACCTTAATGTCACTTGTTATTAGATTTTTTCCCCTAAATTATTCAAAATAATACCAATACAAGAGAGTCTTCCTTAGAACCTGACTACACTGTCTGTCTTTTCATCCATGCATATGTCTAGCCATCCTCTTCTATTTCTCTTCTCCTCCTAATCATTGAACCTTATTTGTTTCTATTCTCTCCAAGTATGCAATTAGAGGACCACAAACATAAATACTGTTATTTTCTATCACAGTGATTGGTTATGTTGAGAATCATATCCAGTATCAGAAAGGGGACACAAAAGAGAGCCTGATAGCAATTAGCAAATGAAGGAATAAATAAGAATGTGATATGAGAATCTATAATGTAGTCACTGGCAGCAATCATGAAAAATAAGTATTTAACCTTAACTGTTTGTCTGATTGCATTCATTGCCTGAGACTCTGAACAGTTCCAAGCAGAAGGATTTAATATACATCTGCTCCATCATTATTCTTATCTGTCTAGATTGCCATAATCTGTAAACCTTTATCATACTGTATTTTCATAAAGTTACACTGATTCATTGTAAGACTTTTGCAGTAGGAATTTAGTTTGTATTCCTGCACATCTTCCATTGGTATCACTAATGAGATTGGCCTATGGTGGTTTTTGCATAACAGTTTCAAGAGAAAATTATTTATCACAATGAGAAAACCTTATTAATTGAATCAGTTTGTTTGATTTTCCATGTATCTCATTTTTCCAAACTACAAATTGTCAATAAAAATATAGAAATCATTTTAAGATTAATGAACATAACTGCACTTTGGGTGCTAGGCAACTGGTCCCGAATTACAGCCATTTGCAGCATCCCACAATCACATGTTTTATGAAGGTTTTGCTTTTTGCTTTAAAATTGCATTTTTATTTTCAGCAAAAATAATGTTGGTTTAGTGACTGCCACAAGGGTATGACCATTACGAGTTATGACCATGATGGGCAGAACCTATCCAGTGGAGATCTTCTACAAAATACATACACATACTAATAACAATCAAGTAATATGTAAAAAAAAAATACTTCAAATAAGAAAGGTAAACATTTCCCCTGACCAATCATGCCCAAAGACACTTCTGTGGTCATGTGTTTAGCAATTAAAATTATGTAGGTTTATAGATAAATACTAAAACCATTACTTATCAGATTCATACAGCTGCCCCTAGGCTGAGCCATGCAGTCAAAAGATAATAAAAGTTTCAATAATTCAATCAGTAAAATGCCACGAGTACAATCTGTTTTCATCTACCATTTCTGTTTTGGAGCTGGAATTCTGTGTTCAGCAAACATCCTCAGGGTCTTTTCTTTCTTTCTTTCTTTCTTTCTTTCTTCCTTCCTTCCTTCCTTCCTTCCTTCCTTCCTTCCTTCCTTCCTT
>WNWU01000016.1:10786323-10812828 GCA_012654045.1 Ptyas mucosa
CTATCTATCTATCTATCTATCTATCTATCTATCTATCTATCTATCTATCTTAAATAGGATCAAGCAACTTGGTACACAGATGACTTACTCTCTGGAAAAAAAATACTGTAGGGGTAAGACACCCCTAATACCCCTCGGGGTATGTGTTCTGTTAAGATACAGCCTGTTGTACCTGAAAATGGGTTCTACTGTACTGCCTTAAAATGGCTTCAACTGTGCAGCACAGTGGAGTTGCCATGGTAACGGCTTCACAGTACTCCACAAGGGGGCTCCCTCTGGTAAGGGGGAAAATCCAACATTAGAAATTACGTTTGGTTCAGACATTTTCAACAAGGCTTTGATTATTCTTGAGGACAAATGTATGGCCATGATCAATAAAACATTACTGCAACTCGGTCTGCCTGCACCACTACAAGACCGACACGACATACTTCATGCAGATTACATATGAGAAAAGAACTACAATGTTGAACAATTTAGTGAATATTTTGTGGACAAGAAGCCACTTCTAAATCAAGATCAGAAAAAAACATATCAAATGATCATGGATCAGGTAGCAAAACAACAAGGTGGTATTATTTTACTTGACACTTCTGGGGGACACAGGGAAAACATTGTTAACTAATTTAATTCTCGCCAAAATCAGGGCTCAGGGTACAGTTGCTCTTTCTGTCTAATACATTATTTATTTATTGGGATAAATAAATTTCCGGGCAATGCTGGGTTATCAGCTAGTATATATCTTTAAAAAAAAAAAAAAACCTTCTCTGTGAATGAATAATGCTGACTAAAAATTCTAATGGTCCTAATGGTCTAAAAGTCAGCTAAAGCCCTATCAAAATCTATCAGGTCCTCTTCCTTTTCAAGTAACCTTCATTTGATTTTTCTTGTTTTGATAAATTTCTCCAAGGTTGAGGCAGGTTCTACAAAGTACCATTTTCCAAATTGGAAAGAGATAATAAAGTCATACTATTTGACCATGGAGAACTTCTGAAGAATTGTCAATTCTTAATATGCTCTTATTCATTTCAAAATTAATCTTAATGTTTCATGTTCAGAATACACATAACTACTACAGTGCTATTATGTGATTATCATTTTTGAATTCTGCTCTTAGGCTTCCAAAAACTATATGGAAGTATAGAGGTATATGTAAGGTAGTAGTTAAGAAGATGGACTAAAATCCACATGGAAATTCTGATAGAAATTCACTGGGTGACTTGAGCTGCTCACTATCTTATCCACAGTTGTTATGGGAAAAGAAATTGGAGGAAAGTCTACTTTATATGTTTCTATGAAATCCTGTTAAGAAGGCAGGATATAAATCAAATCATTTTTTTCAAATGTAGTTTATTTATGTGAGAAGGGAAGTGATTCATTTTACAGCTGAGCCTTTTTATGGAATTCTTCCATCTTCTATCAGAAAACCAAGCCATTCCAAATTTTATTAGCAGTTACAGAAATAAGGTGTTCCAATATTATGTTTCCCCACCCCACCCCCAAATTTCAGTTAACTATTTCTACCCTTTTCCAGGGTATTCCATTTTCTCACCCCATAGGTTTCCATGTTTGGGTTTAGGCTTGTTTTTATTTATTGGTTCAATTTATATGCTGCCCTTCTCCGGAGGCTTAGGGCAACTTACAATGCATTAAGCAATAGCCTTCATACTTTTGTATATACCTGCTTAGTAGGGCTTTCAGCTCCCCCAAGCGGTGTTCTTTTTTATACAAAATCAGTTTATTGCCCCCACAATCCGGGTCCTCATTTTACCTACCTCGAAAGGATGGAAGACTGAGTCAACCTTGAGCCTGGTGAGATTCAAACTTGCAGTAATTGCAGGCAGCTGGTGTTACTTAACAGCCCTTTAGTCTGCTGCGCCACCAAGGCTTTCCCCCCTTCACATAAGTCAGTCAGGTTCTGTATGCTTCATCCTTATTTGGCTGTCTTTGTGGAGAATGCTAAAATATGCTGCATTTTGTTTGTTTGTTTTTTCCATCTCTTTTTGTACTTCCTCCAAACTGTTGTGATGGAATGATGCCTTCTTATTTTGTTGATTTGGGGGATAGTTAACTATCCGATTTTGTACATATAGCAAATTCCCTGCCTTTGTTCCATTATGAGAGAATACTTTTTCTTCATTTTGATACTGTTTCATGCTTTCAGTCTGTAGGCAAGTTTGTAATTGTATTTTATCAATGAAGCATTTTAAGCTGCCGAAGATATGAAAAGCTTTTTGTGAAACATATGTTGGTGTTGAATGTGAATAGTGAGAAAGTTTGTAAGAGTAAGCATAACAAGGCATTTATTTTCTGCGTGTGTGCATGCACGTGCATGTGTGCTTGTGTGTGTTCAATTATTTATTTATATTTCATCTTTATCCATCTCCCTCAAAAAGGGGCTCTGGACCAGTGGTGAAATCCAAACTTTTTTACCGGTTCTGTGGGCATGGCGTCGTGGGCATAGTGTGGCTTGGTGGGCATGGCAGGGGAAGGATACTGCAAAATCTCCATTCCCACCCCACTCCAGAAGAAGGATACTGCAAAATCCCCATTCCCTCCACACTCCAGGGGAAGGATATTGCAAAATCTTCATTTCCACCCCACTCTGGGGCCAGCCAGAGGTGATATATGCCGTTCTCCAAACTACTCAAAATTTCTGCTACCGGTTCTCCAGAACCTGTCAGAACCTGCTGGATTTCACCCCTGCTCTGGACATTGATATTATAATTATGGTTAAATTAATAACAGTAATTCTTCCATTCATGATAACTAGACAATCAAATAAACTCAATGCACTCACAAGAAAAAATAAACCAGTGTGTGTTCATTTGGAATAAGATACATTATAATGAAAAACCAGATACCATTAGTCATAATACCAAACACACCAAATGTGTTCAGTTCTTTAGTGCAAGTGTTATTAGACCCAATATGACTTCAAATGCATACAGCACTCCATGGAAAAAAACAGTTATATAGGTTTAGTTCACGAAAGGAGAGCTAAGCATTATACAAATTAAGGCAGTGGTGGAACTTTTTTGCTACCGGTTCTGTGGGTGTGGCTTGGTGGGCATGGCAGGAGAAGGATACTGCAAAATCTCCATTCCCATCCCACTCCAGGGGAAGGATACTGCAAAATCCCCATTCCCACACCATTCTGGGGCCAGCCAGAGATGGTATTTGCCGGTTCTCCGAACTATTCAAAATTTCCGCTACTGGTTCTCCAGAACCTGTCAGAACCTGCTGAATTTCACTCCTGAATTAAGGATATTATATTACTAATAGAAATCTCTTTTTCTATACTCAAACCTTTTTGCAAAAGTCACAAGAAGAATCTTGCTATTTTTCCAATCAATAAATTGATGTAAATTGGGGGGTGGGGGGAGGTAAACAAGCAAAAAAATTTTTAAAAAAACTGAAAGAGAAGGGAAGCTAAAAAGGGAAACGCTTAAGAACATAATTCTGCTCCAGCTTAACTCTTATTCATGTAATTGCTTTACAGTGCCTATGGATTTACAATGTATGCACATTTCAATTTTTTTCCGTACAGTCTGCACAGGATTGCAGACTGCTTCCAAGAGAATATGCACATCCAGACCTTGTACACACAGTTTATGTCCAGGTAATCAGCTAAATGCACAAAGGTCAGAATCTTTACCATAAATTGAATAGCTGTCTGAAAAGAGGCTTAGTCTCTTGATGCTCTCTTCTGATTTGTCTCCAAAAAGAAACAAATGTCATCTTCTACTCCCTCATAATTAAGATTATAGTCATAGTGATTAAAATTCAATTTGAATTTTAAAAATGCATGTTCTGATGTGATTCCCCGCCTATGCCCTTTGTGTTTTACAGCTTGTATTCTGGATGGAGCTGGCACTCCATAAAAGAGCAGCTATATGGCTTGTGGATTCTTCTCTCACACAAATTTTATCACTGTAAGTTGAGAGGGTGGCAGTGGTTAGGAGATGGTTTCCCAGCATCCCCATGGTTATGTGCTGAAAATTCAGGTGCTTGTGAGCAAGCCTATATTTATGATAACTGCAGTATACTGGGAAAATGTAATTACCCTTTGCAACTTCCCAGTCAGCTTCCAAAATGCAAAGTTAATGGGGGAAGCAGTGCTTCACTTAACAACCATGGCAAAACAGGTCACAAAAACAGGCACAACTGTCTTAATTACTGCCTTGCTTAGTGACAGAAATTCTGGTCCCAATTATGGTCATAAATTGAAGAGCACCTGTAAAAAATGTAACATGTAAAAAAATCATTTTTTTTAAAATCGCATTTTCTATTCATGCATTAACTAGGTCTTGATTAATTAATTTTCAATCAGAATACGGAGATGTTTATTATATAGGATAATAATAAAAAATGGTTCCTTTAGGAATAATATAGCCAGCATGATAGCATATAATAAGCTGTGTTTTGTGCAATAAAAAGGAAAGAAATTCAACAGTGACATCTTTTTTAGATGTTATATTTGGATTTATGGGACTTAAATAATGTGAGACTATGACTGTCATCCAGTTTTCCTCCCAGTTTTCTCACCCAGCTTCATTTATTTGCTTATGGAGAATCCATATTGCCTTTCACTCCCTTTACTTAAACCAATGCCACTATTACCTTTATATCATGTTCTAATCACTATGGAAACCATAAAACAAGCAGCTGGCTGCTTCACAGTGAATGCCAAAAATCCGTTCAGAAAAAAAAAAATCATTGTATATCAGCAGCAGAAAAAACATGAGTTCCTACTGATGTGGAGTTTTCTCTACGCTTTCCAAGACACTGTTCAATTTAGCAAGCAAGAAACTTGGATTAAATGAATAACAGCCAATCTTTTTTCAGACCTAAAGAGTTATCCAGCTCTTAGGCAAACTGTCGGTGTTAGTTGTGTATGAGACATCATCAGATTTAAAACTGACAGGGAATATGGGGTTCAATTTCCACCTCCATCATCTTTGCCCCAGTCATTCAGTACGTAGTTTTCTCTTATTGAAATCAAGGTCTAAAATGGGCATCTATTTGCATTCATATGTTATATATATGCAGAAAAATAATACTATAAAACAGCAAAACAGTTTAAAGACATGCATAATTCTAATAATTCCTAAAGCATTTCTGAGTTCCAATGCTTTCCAACTCTTACTGACAAACCTGGACTATCAAAAGAATAACCCTGTTGAGTCAACCATTTCAACCTAACCAAGGCATAAGTCTGTCCATTAGTCTGTCCCCAGATTTTGGATCTCTGGTTTATAGCCTGAAGCCAAACAAAAAAGGTATAGCAAACCATTCTATTTTCTTATTGAAAAAAGAAAATTATGTCTTCTCCGATAGAAAAAGAGACCCTGAACAGTAACAAATACATTGTTCAAAGCAATTATCTACAAGACACATCAAACTTTACAGTTCACCCCATTTCTTATATATGGTAGTAAACTTTGTTTCTTCCGACATCATAACTACTGACCTTGTTTCTTCTTCTTTCTATGACTCACCTTTACTGTATCCACTGCCCACTTTACTCCTCTCACTTCCTCTGACTCTAGGTTACATTCCTAGATCTCCCTTAAATGCCTATGTGTCATTTTCACTTGAAACTCAAGAATTCATTAGCTCATTCACTCAAATGTACAATAACAGGTTAATCATTATTACAGAATGTCTGCTATGCAGTCATCAAGACAGCATATATCACCTATATCCATCCTTTCACCTACAAAAACCAGTATCAAAAAGGCATTTCAGATTTTTTTTGGGAAGTGAATTCCCGAGTTTAGGTGTGGCTATCAAGACTGAGCTTTCTTTTCATCCAACATGGTATGAGTCTAGGTATACTGGAAAGGAAATGGCTGCATATCAGGTAGACTGGCAGGTCCATATTCGAAAAGGAAAACTTTCCAAAATCTCAGAACCAAGTCTTTGAGAGAGTTAAGGGCCTCAGAAACAAATAGGATGCTAAGACAATAACCAAAATGGAAGTTACATTTTCTCTATATTTCTTTTATCAGCTTGACTAATATTTCACCTAAATGTATTTTCTGTATGCTATTTTAAGGTAGCCCAGTGTAAATGTCACTAACATATCCAATGTAATA
This sequence comes from Ptyas mucosa, assembly GCA_012654045.1. Taxonomy (NCBI): domain Eukaryota; kingdom Metazoa; phylum Chordata; class Lepidosauria; order Squamata; family Colubridae; genus Ptyas; species Ptyas mucosa. Next base: position 10,792,425 of record WNWU01000016.1, read on the forward strand.
GGATAGTATTTTATTGGAATTATCTGCATTTTTTCAAAGTATACTTGGTAGACCAAGTGAGGCTGTCCCAATACCTGGAGACTGTGCAGATTTGTAAGGGTAGGAGCTTTCTCTGACTCAATCCTAACAAGACCAAGTAGCTGTGGGTGTTTGGATATCTAAGATTTGGAGATATTCCTGCTGACCTTGAATGGTAGAAGGCTTTAATCATAGTTGGTATAGCATGCAGTCTGAATGTCTTCCTCGACTTGTAGCTCCTGCTTGAAAAGCACATGTCAATTCTGGTCAGGACAGTCTTTGCACAACTCCATCTGGTGTGTCAATTGTATCCTTTCCAAGATCAGGAAGCCCTTCAGCTAGCTGCTAGTCACTTATGCCTTATCACCTTGCAATTTAACAACTGCAATGCTCTCTATGTGGAACTGCCATTGCAGAATACCCAGAAACTTCAGCTGGTGCTGAATGTGACTGTGAGCAGTAATAAATATATTCAATAAGCTCATGTAACACCTGTGTACACCAGTTATCAGTTTTTTTAACATGCAGTTCAAGTTGGTGATGCCATTCTTCAGAATAATGCTCTGCATGGCATAATTCCTAGTTACTGAGGGACTGCCTGTCTCCAATAATATCTGCCCATCCAATATGATCCTGCAAGGTTAGCACCTGCCAGGTACCCTTGATTAAACAATATCATCTATTGGGACCCAAAAAAAATCATTTTTCAATAGCAATAGTTCCTGCCTTTTGAAATTAGTTTCTCCAAGTATCTGGATTGCCCCCTCCCATTGTTTAAAAGGACCTCTGATGAGGAAGAATGAGAACCCTCACTTCAATGCACTTATTATTTTTTATCTTTATTTTTTATTTATTTTATTATAATTTGGTTTTTGATTGATTGTTGTGAGCCACCTAAAATCATTGAGATCTAAAAAGCATCCAAGTTTTGTAAAATATTATCATTATCATTCTAGTCAGCTAAGGGTCTGGGGAAGTGCACCTTGCCTCTATGAAAGTGGGTCTCCTCTGGGTTCCCTCACATCCTGGACATAAATTGTTTCAACTTCTACCCTCAAAATGACGCTACAGGCCACTGCACAATAGAACAACTAGACACTAGGACAGTTTTTTCCCGAATGCCATCACTCTGCTTAACAACTAATTCCCATAACACTGTCAAATAATTTACTAAGACTTATTTACTATTATTCTTCTCTTCCTTACTAGTATCTATCTCTTCCCACTTATTACTATAACCATGTTGCTTGTATCTTTCAATTTATATTTTTTATTTCTTTCCTAGTATAATTTGATAGCTTATTAGTAACCTTGACTATCACTAAGTGTTGTATCTTTTTATTCTTGATAAATTTATTTTATTCTCTTTATGTACACTGAGAGCATATACACCAAAGACAAATTCCTTGTGTGTCCAATCACACTTGGCCAATAAAGAATTCTATTCTATTCTATTATCCTGATTTTGAAATTCTTTCCATCTTCAATATTATCAGTGTCAAATCTCAGGGTTTATGTTTGACTATTTTGAGGAGAATGCAGCCATTTCATGGCATGGGCCTGGGGTATTTGCAGGATCACCTCCTACCGGCCTCCCACCACCCAGTGTGCTCACATAGGACTGCCCTCCTCCGGGTCCCCTTGGCGAGACAGTGTTGGCTGGCGGTCCCCAGGATGAGGGCATTCTCTGTGGTTGCACCGACCCTCTGGAATGGGTTGCCCACCGGGCTCCGGACGGCCCCCGACCTCCGCATCTTCCACGCCGACCTAAAGACATGGCTCTTTCGGCAACTTCCCTGATCTGCCGTGGATTTTAACTGGGGATTTGGGGATTTTAAACTGGTTTTTAATATTATTTAATTTTATCTATTGTCGGGTTGTTTTATTGTTGTGAACCACCCTGAGTTCTATGGGAGAAGGGTGTCATATAAATTTGACAAAATAAAAAAAAATAAAAATAAATTTAACAATTGAATTTACACCATTTTACCTTTGCTATCATTATAATTTCTGGTTCTATTATAAAGTCATATTTAAATGCATGTATGCTTTTTATATACATCATCCTGATATTATCTTTAGCAATGAAGTAGCTTATATTGTATTTTAAATAAAAGTAAGGAATGCCTTAAGAAAAGGCATGTTCACTGTAATTAAAATTGCTGTTAAACATATGTTGGGAAACCTCTCAACTTTGGCTAATCAAGAAACGGATGATTATTTTATTCCTATCAGCTCCTTGACCCAATCATGATTTGTATATTTATGATTTCCAGATATGATTATGATAATTTGTGAAGTTATTGTATCCTGGAGAGCAATGCTACTGACTAATGCAAACTTTGTAGATCCAGTTTTTCTATTGTTCACGTGCTTGTTAATATTCTTTATTTATCTAAGGATTTTGCTAACTGCCCTCAAATGCAGACAGATACTCTTTTTCAAGGGTCACTTGTAAATATTATATTAATTATAAATTATAGAAGAGTGCAGTTGCAGGAGAACTAAGTAAACATAATGATTGAACACTTCTCTGCAAGTCATTTATATTGAATATATTACTTACTTTCTCCAAAAATAAAATTTTTAAAAAAACCTTGATTTGCTTCTGATAACACCAAAATAAGTATTGGATTTATTTATAGAAATCATTATCACAGTAATGTTACTGTGAGTACAGTAAGCCTTACATATTTACACTGGTTGCATTCAATGAATTACTTGATGAGGAAAAATAGAGGTTTTATTTATTTGTTTTGTAAACCACCTTTGTTATTCTTACAAATAATTCAAGGTGATGAACATACCAACACACCTTCCTCCTTCTATTTTCCCTACAACAACAACCTTGTGAGGTGGGTTGAGAGAGAGTGTTTTGACGTAAGTAACTCTTATATGTAGCCTCTGCTTCTAACTTACCAAAAATGACAAAACCACCAATCAGAATACTAAAGAAAGCTTTGAACTGCTCAGTTCTGAAGATGAGACATACAAGCCTAGTATAACTCAGCATGCTAATCATAATGTTTGTCTGGTTTAGTTTATTGTGCCATATGAGTTCAACAGTTGTGGTTTATCAATTATGACTTATGATTTAGCATATTATAAAAATCTCATAATTGTGGCTTATTAAATAAATAAATAAATAAATAAATAATTTACTTACTTACTTACTTACTTACTTACTTACTTACTTACCTACTTATTAAATTTCTACAATGCCTGTCTCACCTAAGTGACTCTGGGCAGATTACAGCAACATAGTAAAACCATCTAAAGACCTGAATAAAAGCATAGATAAAATAAAATTAGATTAAAGCTTATAAGTTAAAATTTAAAAATTCAGAAGGCTAAAAAAACAGCCAACAGAATGCCTGCAATCCACCAGCCATACCCGGGGTTGCGTCATACTTTTAGACCCCGATGCTAATTGACAGAGCCAAGTCTTAACACTCCTCTAGAAAAATAAGGAAGTGGGAGCTCTTCTCACTTCTGAGGATAAGATACTCTAAAAAACAGGGACAACAACAGAAAAAGTCTCCTCTAAGTTCCCATTAGTCAAAACCCCTTGACTGATGAGATGTTCAACGTTATCCTTGCTTAAGAAGGTGGGACATATTGATGTAGATGAGTTGAGACAATTACTCAGACATCCTAATCCAGTTCCATGAAGGGATTTAAAGGTGATGACCGATACCTTGAATTAAACCTGGAAACAAACTGGCATCTAGTACCGTTCATGTAGCAGAGCTGTCACATTCGCTGTCCTAGAGATGCCCAGGATTTCTCACACTGCTACATTCTTCACTAGTAGCAGAATCTAGATACTCTTCAGCCCATTTAATAGTTAAACCATAGCTTAACATGTGAACCCAGTCAAAGTGATATTCATGCAAAATAATATCAGAGGTCCTGTTGAATATTGAAAAGTGGGATGAATAGAGATAATTGAGAAGAGATGGTCACATATGTCCCATAAGGCACAAAGCCAATGAAGTTAATAGATCAATGATGTCACATGCACCAAAAATGTGCCATTTGCTATCCATGCAACTTCATTCTCAATCAGTTCAACCTTCCAAATGTATTCAAGGGTAGCCCCATGTAGAGAAGATTAATCTGAAGGACACAAGGGCATGAGTGATTATGAGCAGACCTCCCCAGTCCAGGAATGGGTACAACTGACATACAATTTTTAAAAAGTGTGCCAAGGCTCTCCTACTCATGGCTGCCATCTGCTTCTCTATTTTGCAGGAGCTGCAAATCCATGAGGACTCCAGACTAGGCACTGGGTCACCAAGTCAAATTGCACAGTGCAACCCTATCCTGAACCAAAGACAGAATGTACCCAGATCCAGGAGGACCACTCAGTCTTGCTTGGGTTGAGCTGAAGCCTGTGCATGCCTCCACAGTCTCCTTGCACTGAGATAGTACCTCCGTAGCATCACTCAGGCAGCCTGGAGTGAAAATATAAAGCTGAGTATCATCAGAATACTGATGATCCTCACTGCAGTTCATCAGATGACCTCACTCAGTGGCTTCATTTAGATGTTGTACATATTTTCAAAACCATTAAAGCTGCTGTTCACAGCACACCATCTATAAATTCTGAGATTTTGAAGACCCATTATGAACACAGAAGATAATTTGCAATTCTGAGGATGAAGAGCACACATTATCGGGACAACAATGGCTGTGTTCTAGTTTACAAATGAAGAGGAACAGAGAATCCTTTTATAAGGATTTTGAAAAATGAGGTCAGGAAATTCTAGACATATGTCTTGGGACCATATAGGAAAAAACAGATTAATTTGATTGTGTGATAAAATGATTTTTATTGTTAATATGCATTGTGCATTTTAGAGGTGTCAGGAACACTGGAAATAAACATCCTTCCTTATTAGTGAGCTGAGGAGCTTGATGGAATCAAGCACTTATTACCTACTTTTTTGTTTCAATTGTCTTAACAGATTTGCCTTACTTCAGTGTTTCTTAAGCTTCACAGTTTTAGCCTACTGGCTGGGGAATTTTGAGAGCTGAAGTCTACGCATCTTAAAGTTGCCAAGATTGAGAAATACAGTGTAGTATGTATCTGCCACAACGTCCTACCTGTCAATGATTACTTCAGCTTCAACCACAATAGTACACGAGCACAAAATAGATACAAACTTAAGGTAAACCGCTCCAAACTTGATTGCAGAAAATACAACTTCAGCAACAGAGTGGTCAATGCCTGGAATACACTACCTGACTCTGTGGTTTCATCCCAAAACCCCCAAAACTTTAACCTTAGACAGTCTACTGTTGACCTCACTCCATTTCTAAGAGGTCTGTAAGAGATGTGCATAAGCGCTCCAACATGCCTACCATCCCTGTCCTATTGTCCCCATTTATTCGTATCCTTATCCTGTATTCATAATCATGTTTATACTTATATCTGTTATCTTATACATGTTTGACAAATAAATAAATAAATAAAAATAAAATAAATAAAGTATTGCCTTAGTCAATTTCCTTGGGCTGGATCAACCCTGTCCCTAATCTGCCTTTGTAAATTGAGAGCAATGCTTATTTCTTTTCAGCAAAAAATAAGCAAGATGGGGTGATTTGTTTAGGGGTAGAAATAGTTGTTTGGGGTCTGATAGGATTATGTAGAGTGGAAAATTGAAGCTGGCCTCTGTAATGTTTTGTAGACTCAAAGGTCTGGGGAAATTACTCTAATCATATTTCAGCCCAAAAAGTACAGTATATCTACAGGGCAATAGGTTCAGGAAAGCTGCAATGTAGATTTAAAATTAGTTACTGAGGTCATACGCTAATTGAAATCTTATTAAATTATAGATATATGAAGGATACTAAACACTGCATTCACTATTTTAAATTATCTCGGCCACTGCATTTCCTGTTCCTATAGGAATTTTCTTACTCTCCATACAGAGAGAACCATTAGTCACATGGTTAATTTTAATATTTTTGCTCTATGTTTAAGGGGCAAAGGGCTAACCCTTAATGCAAAGCATCTTGATTTTTTTTCTTTTTGTAATTACTCTTTTTGCTTCAGTTCCTTAGTGAAGGGGTTCTTTTTGTCCTGCTTTACATACTTCCATAATGTTTCAGAGTTGTGCTATATGTTTCCATATGCATTCTTTCAATGAAAACCTTGTGTCCCACACAACTGTCTTGGAATTTTTGACAGATTAATAAAATTATAAATTGGTCTTTTTTGTCCTTGTCACTATAATAATAAACCAATGTTGAAATAATATGAAACTGCACTTTGGCTTTTCATGTTGGTGTGAATACTGTATATGTGAGATTTAGGAAGGGAAGCAGGAATGTTTTAGACTGTTGGGGAAAGGTTGTAAAAGTTTACCTTTACCATCGACCCTTTGCAACAGGCCAGGTCAGGAAGTGGCTTCTCCTCAAAATACTAATATAGGCACATCCCCAGAAAAGAATATTGGCAAATAGCCCAAATCTACAAGGACAGAGTCCAGAAAGCTAAAAGCTCAGAATGAACTAAGACTTGCAATAAATGGCAAAAATAACAAAATTAGATTCTTTCAATATATAAGGTACAAAAGAAAGTCAAGGAAATGATTGGTCCACTAATGGGTGAAGATGGCAAGAAGATGATGGGCTTCTGCTTACCTGCTTAATTCCTTCTTTGAATCTGTCTTTACACATAAGAAAAAATAGTCCAACCTCTTGAAAGCACACTGTTATTGCTGGAGATTTTCAAGAAAAAAATTGGACAGCCATTTGTCAAGGAGTAAATAAGGACTCCTGAATAAGTACTCCTTATTCCTTAATCCCTGCTTTGGGCAGGGAGTTAGACTAGAAGACCTCCAAGTTCCCCTTCCAGTCCTACAATTCTATTATTCTAGGCCAGGGGTGTCAAATTCAAGGCCCAGGGGACGAATCTGCCCCATGGGGTATTTAGATCTGGCCAGTGGTGGGATTCAGCCAGTTCGCACCACTTCGAGAGAACCGGTTGTTAACTTTCTGAACAGTTTGGCAAACTGGTTGTTGGAAGAAATCATTAGGGCAGAGAACTGGTTGTTAAATTACTTGAATCCCACCACTAGATCTGGCCCATGGGACCACCCTGGAAACAGCAAAGGACCAGCCTGCAGTGCCTCTGCCAACGAAAACGGAGCTTGGTAGGGAGCGCTCAGGCCACCACAGGCACCCCTGACACCAGTGACATTGAGCTGGCCATGCCTATCCCAGCCTCCCAAGATCAAATACAACCCTGATACAGCCCTCAATGAAATTGAGTTTGACACCCCTGCCCTAGGCTATAATAACAGAATGTTGAAAGCCTCACTGTAATCTCTTCCTTCTGTCTTATTCCAAAGGAAGCCAGGGCAATGCAACTTTAAATTTATTGCTTACAGCTATCTTGTTTTCCTGGGCTGAGCCCATGTTTGCTAACAGTTACCACAATCTTCTCCAAGGTCATCTTTGTGGTTCTCTGCATTCAGTCCCTCAAGCACATCATTATCAGCTCTGTATCCACACAGCTTGACAACACTTCTAAGACTGAGAAAGGGAGATACCCTTAGTTCAAGGCCTTTTCTACTATAACATCTTTGTTCTCTAATCATCTTTAATTTTCTTGCCTATGGTAATGCTGAGATTATTTTTGAGCAGTGGGTTCCTTTTGCACAATAAATGGAATAGTATAGACATTACATCATACCGGCATGCATATCCATTGTGCTTTTCTCTTTCTGGGTAAGCAACATTATGCAGAAACATAATTATAAGCAATAATGAAAATTACACTGGCATGTACTCCTAAATTATCAGTACAAGCACATACTGTTTATCACAGACATGTTAGCATTTGTTTTATTATATTTTTCTTCCAAGGAGCTCAAGATGACCTCTGTCTCTTTCACACACACACATGCACACACATTTTTACCATAAACCTTATTCCCAATGCTGTGAGATAGAATCCTGGGGCTTAAAGTTTTGAGAAAAGTCTTTGTCTTTGTTCTTACAGCATTAGAAATACATTTTGGGGTAAATTAAGAGGTTTTTCTCTGTGCTGCTTCCCAGTTTTGCTTAAGGAAGTTCATTAACTCCTTCCCTATTATCTTTCTGCTAAGAAGCCAAAATATTTTCATTCAAGTATGTCTTTAGTACATAGGCAAATTTACTAATGAATTAGGTTTGAATCGGTTGAGGTCTGTTTATTATAAACAAACATTATTAAAGTTAAGATCATAGCACGTTTATTGATTCAGCTAACAAAGAATTCCATTCTTAAGCAGAAACAATTTGTATGAAATGCTATTTCATGTGGGGAAGGATGAGTTTTAAAATGGAAAAGAATCACAATCAGTCATTTGATACAGTTGGAAGGGACCTTGGAGGTCTTCTAGTCCAATCCCCTGCTGAAGCAGGAAACCCTATACCATTTCAGACAAATGTTGCCCAATCTCTTCTAAAAACATCCAGTGTTAGAGCAGATACAACTTCTGGAGGCAAGTCGTTCCACTTATCAATTGTTCTGTCAGGAAATTTCTCTTTAGTTTTAGGTTGCTTGTTTCCTTGATTAGTTTCCATCCATTTCTTTTTTATTAGTCCTGTCTTCAGGTGCTTTGGAGAATAGGTTGCCTCCTTCTTCATTGTGGGAGCTCCTTAGATATTGGAACACTGGTATCATGTTACCCCAATCCTTCTTTTTGTTAAAGTAGACATATCCAATTCATGCAACTGTTCTTCATATGTTTTAACCTTAAGACCCCTGACCATCTTTGTTGTTCTTCTCTGCACTCTTTTTATAGTCTCAATATCTTTTCACAGAACATAGATGGGTTATATAGAAGACTGAGGAACATTAAAAACAATGATAAGCATTTTGACCAAATTTTTAAATATTACTCTTCCTCTATCATTCTTGAAACCTATTATACCACTGAAGTGTTAGCATTGTCTTTGCTGTATTGCTTATATTGACTAGTGTTACTTCATTGTTAATGAGGGGAAGGGAAGTGCCACTTCCCACTTAACCACAAGCTCTGAATTTGTTCTCATTTTGTGTGTAAAGTTGCCAGGTGTCCACTATTTGAGCGGACAGTCTGCTTTTTTCACATTATGTTCACTATTTTTTTCCACAAAATAGTGGACTTTTTTTTATTCAAAAGGTTTATGATGAAATGGTACGTAATCTAAAGCTGTACAGTCTAAGAGAATAAGGATAGGAGAATCACGTTTTGTCTTTTTTTTTCATAAGTTAGAATGAGACAAAGATCGAATATCCATTGAACTCGATTCTCCAAAAAAATTATTAATCATACTCAATTGTTTCACAAGACAGTTAATAAAAGTATATAAAATTGTTTCAATCTAATTGATCGCAATAATCCTCCAACTTTAGAAGAAATGACGAACATCTGGTTATTATCACCATGGCGAGAAGAACTTCCACCCAACACTCTCTTCGATGAAATTTCTGCCTTAGAAGAAGTTTATGTTCATCTGCAGGGCGATTCATCCCTTGATAAGTGGACGTACTTTTTCAAGAAAGAGCCAGCTCCGAGTTTACTGAAACTGTTCCAGTATTGTGCATCAATTCCGGTATCAAATGCAAACGTTGAACGAATTTTCAGCATCATGGGAAATTTGTGGACTGATAAACGTAACTGACTGCTTGTACCATCAGTTCGAAGTGAACTTTGTATATTTTTTAATATTTCTCAACGTTGTACTGAAATTAAAGAATTATTCCTTAAACACAAAAGAATTGATCAAAGCTGTGCAGTCAAATAAAAAATACACACGACAGCAAAGTAAAATGTAATTTAGTATTTTACATATTATTATAATATATTTGATATTTTGAATTTTAAGTAAAGTTTTGAAGTGATTATTTTAATACTTGTTAAAATGTTTGTAAGAAAATATATAATTTAATTGTAATTTTTTTTATATTTTTACTACTTAACCCCACCCACCCACCACCACCCCCCCGTTTGTCCGCTATTTTTTGGAAGCAGACCTGGCAACCTTATTTGTGTGACAGCATTTAACTTGAACTTCAAATATTTAACTGCAACTCTGTGTTTCTTCCTGCTAGAAAGAGTCATAAAACTAACCTAAGGTCATAGCTCCTGACAAGAAAAACTGAAGTCCTGTCAGGCAGATGCTCTTTGCTTTCTAAAGGAGGAAACCAAGAATATTATGTAGTTGTTTCTTTATGCAATACTGTTTATCTGTTATTTTACTCTACCAATTCTCCTATTGAAAACAAAAATATTCCTTTACATATGTATGGTTGTAATACATTCCAGATAAGAATGAGTAACAAAGTGAAAAAATGCTGCAGAATCTTTGAATTATTTGAGGTACAAATGACTATATCCATTTAATCAAGAGATTCAAAAGCAATAAAATTCAGGGTTGACTGATGAGGAAAATGTTAACAAATCTTTTTCTTTGTGTTAAGAATTACTGAGGATTTGCAACCTTCTGCATATCTGATGACTTCACTGAGTGTTGAAGTCATTTCATATTTTGTAGGATGACAGGAATAAATCCTGGAAAATGTATTTATATGATGTTTGTATAAGAAACCTCATCAGCTCTGTGAATAAGAGAAATGAATATCTGAATGTGGGAATGACAAGATACAGAAGAGTTTGCTTATATGTCCACAAGCACGAGTGGCTGAGAGAATGAAACTGTAAAAATTGAAGCCATAAATCATACCTGAGACCTCTCTGGAGGTCTATAAATAGGAAACCCAAAGCATTTCCTTCTATTTATTTTGTAACTGCAATAAACTTTATCAGCTTTTAGTATTGGAAACTCCTGCAATATTGATGTGATCTTTACTTTAGATGTTATTTGTAAGTTGCCAGGAGGCTTATGAAAAGGAAAGGAAAAGAAAGGAAAGGAAAGGAAAGGAAAGGAAAGGAAAGGAAAGGAAAGGAAAGGCTTATAGGGCTGAGTGGGACTTGAAGATGTTCTAGTCACTCCATCTGCCCAATGCTGGAGTCCTTATACCATTGTAGACAAATGGTATCCAATCTTTTCTTAAAACTTCCAGTGATGGAGTATCCACAATTCAGAAATGAAGAAAATAATACTAAATAATGACTAAAAATCAAATATGAGTGTGTGTGTGTGTGTGTGTGTGTGTGTGTGTGTGTATCAAACTATTCTAAAAATACGAGTTCCAGGTATATTAGTAAAAAAAGAGGCAGACATGTTGTGAATTTTGGAACTTAAGATTTTAAAATTTTAAAAGAATTAAAATTTTATTTTACTAAGCTTTCCATCGGTGAGCAGAGACCAAGGGCACCCACCCCCCACCTCTGGGCATGCAGACTCAGCCTGTGAAGGCACGGTTGGTCCTGACCAAACACAGAGCAACCCAGCAGGGTTGTCTCAAACTGCAACAGATAGGATCAATGAGAAACAAACCTGGCTGACCACGAGGTCACAGACAAGGCAACAATCGCAATAGCTGACAGGCTAACATCACCCCCCACTGATAAGCAAGCTAGGAGAGAGGAAACAGTGGGAGCCAAGCCTCCATTGTCCAGCATGATGACAGCAAAAACAACACAGCTGATTACAAGTGGGGGACGGCTGGAAGGGCCTATTACACGTGCAAAGGCTAAATTGATTAATGGCATATAAAGGCAGAGATCTCTGTAATGGTAGTTTAATATTCTGACGATGTCAGCAGATGGCTGACGAAAGCTTAGAAAAATAAAATTTAATTCTTTTAAAATCTTAAAATCTTAAATTCTGGAGTTCACAGTAAGTCTGCCTCTTTTTTTACATAGATATGTAATTACATCGTAATCACAAAATCTCCAGAACCGTAAAGCCTACAAACTTGAAATTTGCCACGTACATTCCTCTTGGCTTCTAGGTACTCACTAAGAAAGGATTTTTTGAAATGACCATCAGATCATTGGTATTTCTTATATTATTATTAACACGCTCTAATGCTAATTAATTAGACGTTCTACTCCCCCTCCCAACTTGAAAATAACTCTGGAGATAATGGGATAGCATAGGAGAGGCTTCTGTGGGGCAAGCCTCATGGAGAGAAGAGGCTAGAAAGCCTGAGGGAGAGAAGGGGATAGGATAGGAGACATTTCTGTGAGGCAAGGCTGAGGGAGAGAAGGGGATAGGATAGGGGAGGCTTCTGTGGGGCAAGGCTGAGAAAGAGAAGGAGATAGAACAAGGCAAGCTTCTGTGGGGCAAGGCTGAGGGACAGAATAGTATAGGGGAGGTTTCTGTGGAGATAGGCTGAGAAAGAGAAGGGGAGAGGAGAGGCCGATCATAACTACTCATTAATTTTCAAGCTTTAAGTGTCAATTTATCAAGCCCCATCACATAGTTTCATACGAAGCACATGTATGCAGCTAGTAAACAATATTTACAATTGCCATAACATTAAAAATTCATTATTTCACTATTTCATTGATTATTGTAAATATTTTATTTAATATATAAAGCTAAAATTATTATACATCATATTGGGAAATATTTTTAATCTTTATAAAATTATAAATATTAATATTAATCAATATTAATACTGATAATATCACTACTAATTAAATCATTTAAAATAAATGCAGTGCTCCTATGAGAAAGGAAAGAAAAGGGGGGAAATTCTGAACTTTGTTTTTATATACAATAATAGCAGCCTGATTTTTTTTCCAGAGATGGAAAGATTACAGATTCCCAAATTGTATGAATGGATGGCAAAGTTAATGAATTGACTAAGAGGCAAAATTAATTATTTTGATCAAAGAAAAGACTTTAACTAACTTTGTTTCTACATGGAAACCACTTTTGGATTTTTTGTTTAAAACTAAAAGAAATGAAAATTTAATTTTGGAATTTGACAATTAGAACTGTTTATAATTATAGAAATGCTATGCACTATTGAATTTTAAAGCAAATGTTTTTAGATTTGTAATTGTATCAAAGAAAGTTGGAAGATACTCTTTTTTTATTTTGTTTTCTTTCCTTTATTCCTTGCACTTTTCTTGCCTTTACTTCTTCCCTGTTATTTTTATTTTCTTATATCTTTTGTAGAAATTCAATAATGTATATATAAAAGTTTTGTTAAGAATCTTTGAATAATACTGTGTATTTCTTTCCAGGATTTTTGAATATTTTACAGCACTGCCACTTATAATAAAAGGTTTAGTATTCTTTCCTCTTATTCTCAGTTAGAAAAAGAGCAGACAAATTACAGAGCTCCTTTTGCCAAGATTTCCTCATCATCTTATACAAGCAAACCTGGCATTTAGTGCAAAATGAAGTCAGCTTAATTTTATGAGGTACCAGTAACTTCTAATATTCATTTATAGTCCTGCATTGCTACATGCCTGTTCAAACCAATCACATAGAATTCAGGAAAACATTCTGCTCATTAAATAGCCACTGAATTACCATCTAGGAACTGTTAAGTCTAGCACTTATTAGAGAATAAATGCCATATTTCTACATATTTTTAAGGGGAGACGATAAAGACAATTGTCCTGGACCACAAACAGAGAAAAGAAACCATTCATAATATGGGTTAGTATTTAACTTAATAAGTTAAAATTATTTAACTTAATAAGATGAGCACACTTTCCATTCAAACATTTAAAATATAGAGAAACCATTGATAAAAACACTAGTCAAAAATTCATAACATGGTTTTTTGTCATTTTTCATAAATCCTTAAATAGGTTTAACATAATTTATAAAGTAAAATCCCTTCAAAGATAGTCCATTTCGGCTGTAAAAAAATAGCGCAATAAGCCATGAATTACTGGATATAACAGTAGTGTATTGCCATACACTACTGTATAAAAATGTATAAATGCCATTTCTGCATAATATAATAATAGTAGGAAAGGAAGCAGTTTGACAGAAGTCCTTTCTGATAGACATAGTAGAGAAATACAGGTAGTTCTCACTTAGCAATCATAATTGGGGCCAGGCACTATAATTAAGCAAGACATCATAAGACCACAATGGATTTACAAACTCACTTCCAGTGTTGTCATTAAGGCATCATGTGACCATGGCAGACTTCACTTCTGCCATGGTTGTTAAGCAAATCACCCACAGTTGTTAAGCGAGACATCACATGAACGTGACTTGTGATTTTACTGCTGCTTTCTCAATTTACTCTGCTTGTTGAAAGCTTGATTGAAGTGCACAAATGGCAATTAGATAACCGCAGGATGCTGCAACAATTATAAAGGCAAGAACCAGTCATAACTTTCAGCACTATTATATGGATAGTCACTTAACAGGGCAGTTGTTAAGCATGTTTCCTTTTAATAGCAATAGCAATTAGACTTATATACCGCTTCACAGTGCTTTACAGATCTCTCTAAGCAGTTTACAGAGTCAGCATATTTCCCCCAACAATTTGGGTCCTCATTTTACCCACCATGGAAGAATGGAAGGCTAAGTCAACTTTAGCCTCAGTGAGATTCGAACTGCCAAATTGCAGGCAGCTGGCAGGCAGGAGAAGTAGCCTACAGTACTGCATTCTAATCTGCACCACCACAGTTTTGCACCAACATGGATCATGTCTCTAAAAAAAAAAGAACAGAGTTGAAAAAGTCTAAAAGCAACTACAATTTTTGGCAGTTTGAATCCTGATCTTGCACTGAATATATGAATCACTTCTGAATAATTTTATTTTGACATCTGGCATTGGTGTTGCATTAAACCCAATACTTGCATTTATGGTAAGGGCAGTTCATAATCTCCTTCAGTCTTTTCCCAGATAAATATTTACTTCTTACCTTTCATTAAATCTTTGTTTTAACCCAATTATGTATCCATAGAATGCATCTCATCATAAAATGTTCTAAACAAGCAGTCTAAGATTATTGCCTTTATTTCAATATTCAAGAGGAACTCAGTACTCCCCATCCCAATAAATCTCCAGTGAGATGTTAAAGATGTCTCCTAATTAAACTTCATGCAACTCCCAACTGGCAATGTGGCGCCAAAGCTCAAAATTGCCCCATTCTGACATACTCCAGGGACAGTCTTAACAGGTTCAAACACCTTGCAGCTACTCCTTTGACAGACTACGCGTCAGTACCTTTGTTATTAGTATTTTCAGTTGACTTAATTTTCCTTTCAAGGCTACAGACAAAGGCATGAAATGAGACAGAGGTCATTCTGCAAATGCCCAGAGGGATGGAAATTAAAGAACTGCTGGGAGGACAGTTAACCCCTGAGAGTGGGAATTCACATGGTCATGAAGAAAAATTATATACTTCTATTTGACTGATGCTTATCAGTCACGACGTTAAAAAATGCATTCTATCCACAATTGTTTATACATCTTCTTTTCAATTTCAATTTCAATTTCAATTTAATTCAATTTATATGCCGCCCCTCTCCGAAGACTCAGGGTGGCTCACAATACATTTAAAATCCTAATAAAAAACATTTAAAAATTAAAAACATTAAAAAAAATTAAAACTCATTCATACCATTCATGGGCGGATCTCGCCAGATCGCAAGAGCGAGATCAACAGCCCCAGGCCTGCCAGAAAAGTCAGGTCTTGTCTTTTGTACATTGTTTAGGTATTTAACACCACCATATGGTAACCTGTAAGTGTGCAAACCATGATCTTTCTTCAGACCCTACAGAACACAAGTCAGAGCTGATGAGCTACATCAGGAAAAGCAGGCAAAATATTCAATTAAAATATGTTTATAAAAACTATCATGAAAATTTCAGCCCAATAAACAAAGAAGAATAGAATAGAATAGAATAGAATAGAATAGAATAGAATAGAATAGAATAGAATAGAATAGAATAGAATAGAATAGAATAGAATAGAATTTTTTATTGGTCAAGTGTGATTGGACACACAAGGAATTTGTCTTGGTGCATATGCTCTCAGTGTACATAAAAGTTACATTCATCAAGAATAATAAGGTACAACACTTAATGATAGTCATAGGGTACAAATATAGAGCAAAACATTCAGAAGCTCAGAGATGAGAAATGGCACAAGAAAATTGAATCTGGCTCCCTTAGCTGCACCTTTTTTCCATTTTTTCCCTCAAATTTAGTAAGTTCCCTTCTTCTGTCTCTGCACAATAATCCTAAAGGCTTTTGACAGAGCATTTGAGATTGCTAAAACCTGCCTTGCCCCGAGATTGGGGTTTTGTTGGGGTTTTTGTTTTCCTTATAGGTTTATAATTCTATGGTGTTTTTAATTGTTTTTGCAATAATTATACACCACTCAGAGTCTGCAGCAATGAAGGGACATAGTGATACTGTTGAGTAAATCAGTGAAGTGAGAAAAGAATAGGGCTAGGCACACAGATGTGCCATGTCCTTCTATAGGCTTTCTGCATTCAGGTGGGGGATCTGAAAGCTAGAAGTCCTTGCAGTGGCTAGAATTAAATGCAACTTTCAATGCTATCTAGGACTTGAATACAATGGGGATCTCACTAGTAGTGGCATTCTTTTCCACCCTTGCTCCTATTCTGTCCACATTTTGAACTCTCCATTCATTCAAGTGAAGGTACAAGCAGGGCAACAGTAAAATTGACTATTTCTTTGAATTAGAATTTTAAAACCAGATATTAACTCTATAAACTGAGTTCGAGATAAAGCAGCTCAACTTATGTTAAAAACCGAAACGATTTTAAGAAGTCATTTGAAAGTCCACCAGTGTAGATCAGGACAGAAAAGCACATTGTAAAGCATTAGATGAAGAACACATTTCACATTAGTTGCCCAGGAGGCTTCCTTGGCTCCACCTGGTTGCTAGGATACATCTTTGCAGAACTCTAATTAGTTGTACATGTTAAATTTGTGCTTCTTAAATTTTTAAAGATTATAGAACTTATTTTTAATGATTCACATCTAATGATTATTTTTTTAAAAAATGTAATAAAAGGAATACATAATATTATATTATTGCTTTATTTTCTTTTAATTCGTTTATTATAATTCTTAATGGAATATATGAGCTTGCACTTGATGGCATAGTTCATTAATATCTGGACTGAAAATCTCTTTAAGAGCCAGCATAATATTCAATCTATTTTGCTATTTGGTCTTAGTTGTAATGAGCACTAAATCCATTTTCCATAAAGATAAAGCTTTTTGACAGAAAAGCCGGAATGGGCATCAATACCTTTGAGGATATTTACACTTTCAAATTATTTGGAAAGAAGTAATGTTCTACAGTTTTATGAAACACTTCTCTAGATTACTTCTGCTTTTGAACACTTATAGAATAGAATAGAATTCTTTATTGGCCAAGTGTGACTGGACACACAAGGAATTTGTCTTTGGTGCATATGCTCTCAGTGTACATAAAAAGACAAGATACATTCATCAAGAATCATAAGGTACAACACTTAATGGTAGTCATAGGGTGCAAATAAGCAATCAAATCATACTAGGAAACAATCAATATCAATATAAATCATAAGGATACAAGCAACAAAGTTACAGTCATGCAGTCATAAGTGGAGATGGGTGATAAGAACGATGAGAAGATTAATAGTAATTGTAATGCAGCCTTAGTGAATAGTTTGACAGTGTTGAAGGAATTATTTGTTTAGCAGACTGATGGTGTTTGGGGAAAAAAACTGTTCTTATGTCTAGTTGTTTTGGTGTGCAGTGCTCTATAGCGTCGTTTTGAGGGTAGGAGTTGAAACGGTTTATGTCCAGGATGCAAGGGATCTGTAAATATTTTCACAGCCCTCTTTTTGACTCGTTCAGTATACAGGTCCTCAATGGAAGGCAGGTTGGTAGTAATTGTTTTTTTCTGCAGTTCTAATTATCTAATTATCTGTGTCTGTCTTATAATGCAACACTTGTTGCACTATTAAGAAAAATTGTTTGTTCTTGGGCAGATTCCTTATAATTGCAAATAGATACATAGTTTAGAATAGACACCACTTCCTCTTTTTATTTGTCTTCTAATTTATTTATTCTAATTTATGCAGGCAGGCATGCCCAATATGCATTATATGTCCAGTCACACATCCTTGAATTAGGTCGTAAGGAAACCCAAAGCACCCAGGATTTCTAAATATTTGTCTATATGAATATGTGCATTTTTAACAATATAATTCAAATATATATATGCAGTTCAAAAAGTGGGTGGGCAACATATGCAATAGGTAGGCTGTGAGATCATGATCATAATCATAAGAGGCAGGAGAAAGGGCCACAACCCAGACGACAATCTGATAAGGGAAACTTGAGTTCCAAGCAACAATAAGGATGTAAAAAGCTACTCAGAGCTGACCTAATTCTCTGGAACGTAAAATCAGCAGAGCGAGAAAGTCCGTTCAGACTTGCAACATTACTGTAACCTTGCAATAAGAGTAACATTAATGGTTTTGGTTTCCTAGTCTGGACTACCAAAAAGGCTGACAACAAGTGATCCTAGGAACACAGGTAGCCCTCGCCAAAATTTCTACCTGATTTTATATGACTTAGTACTTTGCAAGAATAGTTCAGAGCCTTACCCAAGATAATCAAGGTGATGGATGAACGGGGGGGTGGGGGGAGAGTATCAAAAGGAAAGAGGTGAAGAATGAGAAAGTGTACATGAGAATAGTGATGGTCACACCCACATTGGATTTTGTCTCTGGCTACTTAATGCATATGGCTTCGATAGATTACTTCAGGGATTGCCGTTCTGTCCAAGATGATGGGATTCAGAGGAGTTTAACTTCAAAACTTCCGTACGGGATCAAAATGTCCACCTTATCCATACCACCAAACTAAAGAACTTTGCCTATTGCTTGTCCTGGTGTAGAAATTTAAATCCAACAGGCTGTTGTTAACTTCACTATTCACATAATAAATATGACATTCACTGACTTAATGACATCATATGGACACCTGGCATGTTTCTACTACTACTACTACTACTACTACTACTACTACTACTACTTATTATTATTATTATTATTATTATTATTATTATTATTATTTTTATTTATTTATTTATTTATTTATATACCGCCCTCCTTCCGAAGGACTCGGGATGGTGTACAGCCAAAATTAAAACATAAATATACAATATCATAGTTAAAATTAATTAAAATCATTAAATAGTTTTGGCCGAATTTTAAAACCCAAAGTTAAAACCCAATTTAAAATCATTCAATTTGACAGCCCCGCCTGTCAGAACAGTAGGGTCTTGATATATGGATATATATACATGGATATATGGCAGCTCTTTCTGTATAAGCAGTTCCTGTTCAACAACCATTCATTCAGCTAACATTTGAAGTTACAATAGTACTAAATGGGAAGACATATTACCAGTATTCTTAGTTGCAACTGTCACAGCATTGCTTTGATCACAAGATCATAATTTGGCAACCCGCTTGAAAGTATGACATTGTGATGTATAGCAATAGCACTTAGACTTATATACTACTTTACAGTGCTTTACCGCCCTCTCTAAGTGGTTTACAGAGTCAGCATATTGCCCCCAACAATCTGGGTCCTCATATTACTGACCTCGGAAGGATGGAAGGCTGAGTCAGTCTTGAGCCTGGTGAGATTTGAACTGCCAAATTGCAGTCAGCCGGCAGTCAGCACAAGTAGCCTGCAGTACTGCACTCTAACCACTCTGCCACCGTGGCTCATGGTATCATGAAAATGTGATTCCTGTTTGCAAATTTCCCTTCTTGGGTCTGACCAGATAAGTCACCAGGAAGCCAGTAGGAGATGATAAATGGTAGTCACATGATGTTGTATCTAATGATGCATGGGATTTGCCTAAGATGGCAACTGGAACTGAATGCGCTGCCATCATAAGTTGGTGTGGTCATTTGACATTATGCCTTTATGACTGTAATGCTTAGTGATGGAGTTTCTGATCCCAATTATCAGTGCAAACCAAGGTAACTGTAGCTATACCTGTACCTGTAGCTTACTTTAGCAGTGCTTCCCATATTACTATTGCTTAATCTATATTAAGTCTCAGGAGAAAAAAAACCCTAATGATATGAATTTTGAGTGACAAGTATAATGAGGAAGATGGAAGACTTAAAATCAAAGTCAACGTTCTTCTTCATACATAGTATCTCTTCTGTTTAAGATGTTAATGAGAAGATGTACATGGCAAACATTTGATACTATACGAAAAACAGTAACCACTGCAATAAAAAGGTTCTGTATCTCTTTCAAAATGCAAGAGAAGCCCACAAGTATAGATTCAACATAAACGTGGAAAGATTAATACTTTGATATTATCAAAATAAATGGAGAGGAAAATGTTGGCAGACTAAGCTTTTCTTGCATTTTTAACTATATATATATATATATATATATATATATATATATATATATATATATATGTATATGTATATATATGTATATATATGT
>WNWU01000016.1:10819269-10851372 GCA_012654045.1 Ptyas mucosa
TATATATATATATATATATATATATATATATATATATATATATATATGTAGGTCTTTGGTTATTCGGGTTTTCTCCCGCGTAAAATTGGAAGTGTCTTGGCAACGTTTCGACGAAGTCAAACGTAAATTTATATAAAGTTTAGATATTTCAAATTTATATTTCACTGATAAAGAAATAAAGGGAGACTAGTATAGATCTATTTCAAGCTATTTTGCTCTCATCAGCTAGCCATACCCTTACTTGGATTTGAACTTGGGCTGCCTGCATGTTAGGCCATTGTATTAACCTCTGAGCCACAAGTTGTCCTCCCGTCATCAGCTTGAGCCAGGGGAGACTTTATATATAAACTGAAATATCAGACCTCTCGAACAAGATGTTGGCAGATTTACTCCCAATATATAGTGTATTCTCATGTGAAATTTCACAATATGTCATATGAGATCAGCTCATGGGACCACAGCAGAAGATCTATATCACAGCTCCTGTGAATCAGAAGTCCAGTACTATTGACTATGAGTCCTGCTAAAACAATTTCATTAATTTCATCAACTTAATCTAATAGGAATTTTGAAGAGGTTATAAACTTAAGAATAAGTTAATTATTAACCCTCTACTGAGGCCTTAATTACAGTTGTTAGCAATAATATTGCATTGCAAAGCAGCAACATGGTATTAGATTCAACCCTACACTCCCAGCATTGCCCTGGTGCTGTCCAAGCTCACCTGATAATTACAGCAAAAGGAAATATGTCAGCTCAGTTTCAACATAGCTAATTGGCAGGGTTTCCACAGCACATCTTGACACAGAAATGATATAAAACTAATCAAGAAAAGTACAACAATTTTGCAAACGGCCTACCATATGCTATCAACACATATGCAAAGAAACTGTAGAACAAGTTATATCCATCTTATACTTTTTAATCCACTATATATTATAAACATGTTGAGATATACAATGCCAGCTAGTCTGCAGAAAATACCATTTCTATAGGGAGAGCTTTTTGCAATACTAGTTAAGAGCAATATCAGATATGGCAGGAGTTGCCGGGAAATAACTGACATGACCCACAACAGTAAGAAATATTGGGACATGATTAGAAAGTTAAATAATAACCCAGGGAAGATCCAACAGCATGGCATGATAAAAATCAACTAAGTGGTCTATCAATAGTTCCTAAATGGCAAACCTCCAAATTATAGAAAAATAAAATGAATCAGTAGGAACATCAAGGGAATAACACAAGTAAACAATAATAAGTTGAAGAAAGAGTGGATAGATCACACCGACTGACTACAAACAAAAGCATAACAAAGAAGCAATAATAGTGCACTGAAATATCTGCAAGAAATACCATTTGCCTTCAAGCAATAATTGGTTGGACCACAAAATTGACAAATAATAGAAAATAAAGAAGCTAAAGTGCTCTGGACTTTAGAATTTAAATGGACAGGCGCCTGCTACATAACACACCGGACTTAACAATTGTCAATACAAAGAAGTCTGGATAGTGGACATGACGCCACCTGGAGATAATAGAAAGAATTGGAGAAAAATCACAAAATACAAAAACCTGCAAACAGAAGTAAAACCACTATGGCAAAAGAAAGCAAAGATAGTATCAACAGTGACAGATGCTTTAGGTGCAACACCTGGAGCACCACAATCAGCCGTGACAAAATCATTATTAGTCAATTGCAAAGGCAGCTTTTGTTGAAACAGCTTATATCATACCTTTAACACCATCAAATGCTAGCTGGCTATTTCTGGCCCTAGAGGACACAATAGGTATGTACCAAAATCCAGTCTAAACATCTGGCTGATATGATACCAATTATAATAGTAGTGGTGGTGGTAAATATTGTTGCTAGTAATTAGCAGTGAAGCAAGAGCATGCTATGATACAAATGAAATTCAGCAAAATTATCGGGCCACCTACCTTTTTGAAGGATTGGAAGGGGTGATGTCATTTCTAGCTTGCCCCTAATCTGCAAAATCTAACTAAACTTCCATATCAAAAGTACTGTTTTTCTCTTCTCCGCAATGAGAAGAGCAAGGAATTCATTCAGGTTTTTCTTTTAATTGTATCCATTAAATTTCATTCAAATTGGCAGTGTGCACTCTGCCATCTCCACTTTCTGCCTTCCACAGCCATACTGCCCAAATGATGGAGGAATTGTAAATGTGTTATGGACTGTTGTTTCTTTCATTCTTTCACAGAATAGAAAGCAATTGATGCATAGGTAGGAGAGAAAAAGAAACTGGCAAATCATCATGTGTTAAATGAAATCCATAACTCTGGCCAAAACAGAAGAAAGGACGGAAATTCAGATAATCATTTTAAGCCATATTTATTTCCATCTGATTTACATATGGGAAATAACGGCTAAAAGCTGTAGTAGTGTTTCTCAATCTCAAAGGCTTTATATCCATGATGGCTAACCTTTGGCACATGTGCCATAGGTGGCACGCAAAGCCATATCTGTGGGTACGTGAGTGTTGCCCTAGCTCAGCTCCAGCGCACATGTGCATGCCGGCCAGCTGATTTTCAGGCCTTCCAGGCCCACCGGAAGTTGGTAAACAGGCTGTTTCTGGCCTCCAGAGGGGTGGGGTAGGCCACTTTCACCCTCCCCAGGCTCCAAGAATGGAGCCTGGGGAGGGCAAAAAACAAGTCTACTGGGCCCACCAATAATCTTTTTGCAGTCGCGTGCCAAAAGCGGGGGGAGTGTGGGGGGGTTGCGTGCACATGCACGGGGCACAAGGGGGCATTGAATTATGGGTGAGGGCACGCATGCGCGTGATCCCCCTGCACTCCCTCCGCTTTTTGCACATGACGGCAAAAAGGTTAGCCATCACTGTTTTATATGGATGTCACCTTACAGAATTCCCAAGTCTGCTCTAGTGCTTTCATGCCCTTGACCTCAGTAACATTCTAACAGAGCATATAAACCATTTCGGAGCAGGCACCAAGAAATGGTTTCTGGAACTCTTTAATCAGCTGATAAAAGGCCAAATTCTGAATCTTATTCAATATACTTAAACGAGCACTGAGACTCATGAAAAGATAGGCAAGAGTGTCTATCAACCTCTTGGCATCATTTGACAGAATTCACTATTACATGTTGCAATGGAAGGTAGATAAACTTAAGCAGGATTTCCATCTAATACAAATTATCAGACACTCTCTGCAAATTATCATTTCTATACTGAGCTTGTAAGTAAATGCAGCTGGTGGTGTAAAAGGAACAGCTTATCACAAGAATATATGCTGGCGCAACTCCTTTTTAACATCTAAATGAAAGATCAACCAATCATTCAAACAAAAGAAAGTTCACCTACATTGATGAAGTAACCTTAGCAACACAGGCAACATCACAGAGAAGTAATACTCAGGTCAGGCTGTTCCAACGATACTATCAGGATACAAACCAGGAAATGAGTATTAAGTAGAATGAGACACAGTTGAATTACAGAAAATATCAGTTATACCTCACAGTGACAGAAGGTCATGCATTTTATTTTAAAACATATAATGTAAGAAACAAGTCAGTGCCTGGAGCAGTTGTCCAAATGCTTGCAAAATTCACTTGGAGAGTTCTTCCAGCAACTCGGTTATCCCTATTATTTCACTGCCACATATTCACTCTGTATGGAAAAATCCCACTTTGGAAAGAACAGCTGAACTTTTACTGAACCACAGCTACCAAATTATATCGTTCATTTATAGTTTGCTGAAACAAAGAAAATTGCTAATTTTCACTGGAATATCCCTCCAGACATCCAAACAAGTGTAGCCAGTCAGAATAAGAAACCAGAGGAAGCTAGTCTCATTTATATAATCACATCATGGAAGGGAAACCATTAAGGCCATAGAAAATCTTTCTCAGACAATAAAAGCATTAAATGCTAGAAAACCTCTGCTTGAAAGGCACTATGGCAGATGTAAGTTATTAAAAGGGTGATCAGAGCATCAATGCAAAAAAGTATTTCCCTGCTGCATCAAGGAAGGCATTAACCCTCTGAAAGATCTTGGCCACCTTCATGTCCAATGTTGAAAGTTTACAGTTCTCAACATCAAGTAGGCTGCACCGCTAGAGTTCCAATTATGGTGAGATGCAGACAATTAAACATCTCATGCTTTTCACCATTGAACTGTGTTCAGTAATAGAAATATATTTTTGAAGAATGGGTACAAGGTCAACAACTTATGGGATTCAGCATTTTGTCATTTTTAAATTTTATTTATGGATTTGTTTATTATAAAAACAGGTAATTTATTCTACACTTGAATTATTTTAAATAGTTCAAATCAGTGGTGAAATCCTCCGCGGGTTGCAGTTCGCTGCCCATGCATGTGCGGTGTGTGCCAGATGCACGCTGTGCATGCATGCGTGCACAGTGTACACCAGATGCGCTCTGTGTGCACGCATGCACAATGTGCGCCAAATGCACACTGTGCGCACATGCACAGTGCACAGTGCACATCAAACACATGCTTTGCATGGAAAAAGGAGCCATTTGAAGGTAAGTAGAACAGCGAGGGGTGGGGAACAGCTGTGTGGCGCGATTTAGATTCACTAGAAAGGATTTCCTGCTTTCTAGCGAATATAAATCGCGCCACATAGCTGATCATCGGAAATACCAGTTCAGATGAACTGGTAGCTTTTTTTTTACTACCGGTTTGCTTGAACCGGTGTGAACCGGTAGCATTTCACCCCTGGTTCAAATGTTTCTTGCATTTAACTAAATCTGAATTCCTATAATAAAATCCAATTGCAAAATGCTGCTATAGATTAGGCAAAAGTATAGATACTTTTGTCTCTAAATCTGCTTTATATTTCCATTATAATCTTAGTGCAAAATTTAAGGTGAACATCATCTTGCATTCACCAAAAAAAAAGCATGCAAATCCAGCTCACTATATAGTAGGCACATTGGATTTTAACTAAACATTGTTAATTTCGTCATCAATTTTTTCCTCATTATTAATTGTATGAACGATATAGCAAGGGTCTTGTTTGTAGGCACTTAGTCAGAAACACTTAAATAGGCATGAGCTACTACAAGCAATTTCAAAGTGCTTTTTTCAGTAATCAACAAAAAAGTATTTTTTTAAAAAAAACCTTTGAAGTTAATGGCACTTGCTCAAGCATTCCCCTCCCTGGAGTTGTTCTGGAAGGGAAATATAGGCAAATTCCTTTTGAAGCAGAATATTGTCCCTGTGGCATGTGTTTAATAAAAACCAGGAAGGCCGGGTCTTCCAGACGATGTGGAGGATGAGACAGCCAGAGTTTAAGTGAGCTTTTGAGTCTTAATTTATTTACCCTCTTTTTCAGCATAATCTCTAAAGCAGGGGTCTCCAATCTTGGCAACTTTAAGACTTGTGGACTTCAACTCCCAGAATTCCTCAGCCAGTTGCTGACTGAGAAATTCTGGGAGTTGAACTCCAAAAGTCTTAAAGTTGCCAAGATTGGAGACCCCTGCTCTAAAGCAATTTCTTATGAAACATTGTCTTCCATTGCTCTGAGAGAGGACAGATTAAAAGAAACAGAAAGCCTTGTAAATTATCTGAAACCCCTGGAAATAAGCTAAGTTATGGTAGTTTATTGGCATACCTGAAGGTTCTACCAAAATGTGTGGGTTTGAACAATCTGTTTGAAGATTACAATTGAACATAAGAAACCGAAAGGGTGTGAAATTTGATATTTAAACTAGACATGTTCCCACAATATTATAAAGAGAATTTTCAATTTCAAACTATGCTTTTAAAGTAATAGCTCCCTCATTATAGAGCTCACAGAAGTGAGCATTTACTGAAAGTTGTTTACACACTGATGATGATGAGGGAAAGGCTCAGATACTAAAAAATGATCCTCACTAGAGATGGCTACAAATACGAAGGGTCATACCCAGTAACTGGAAGTGAGGGCGTGTACATTAAATCTCAAAACCAGTCAAGAATTATTTTTTCTACAAACCCAATAAACTCTGGTGACCAGTGAGCCAGTGACATTTAAAAATGGAAAGGAAAACAGCCTATCGTATAGATCACGGGTGTCAAACTCGATTGCATCATGTGACATTCCATGATGTATCACGATTTTTTTGCCTTTGTGGAGCTGGGGTGGGCGTGGCCTGTGCATGATGCATCCAGCCCATAGGCTGCCAGTTTGACAGGCCTGGTGTAGATGGTCTTTTGGCCCTTTTTGTTCTGTGATGTTGATATTACCAACATCACAGATTAAGACGACTTCCTTTATTCAAAATATTGCTGAAGGAAAAAATAGCTATTGCTGGGACATACCCTGTTTCCCCAAAATAAGACATCCCCTGATAATAAGCCTAATCGGGCTTTTGAGCTCATGGCAATAAGGGCAAGCGCTTATTTCAGAGTTCAAAAAATATAAGACAGGGTCTTATTTTTGGGGAAACACGGTAGCTAAACTCTGAGATTATGGAAACATACCCAGACAATAACATACTTGCACTACAATCATGTAGAATAAGAATTCAGCATGTTGCAACAAAGTTCCTTACCAAGGCAATTTCAATCTCTTCCAACCACATCCTTATTAACAAATGAGGCAAATTATCTGAGGAGTTCACAGGATTCTTGTTTTCAAAAAATTAGAGAAGGCTTGAGAGAACAACAGAGGTTTTTAACAACTTTTCCATGTAGTGGTCATCTGATTTATTGCAATTGATAATAATATATCGAATAAATACCTCAACAAACTGTATTTTTCTGAGGACTAAGAGAAAAGTTTCATACAGGTGGTACTCATCACAAATGAATGCTAAACTGACATTTAACGATTTCCCAAAACCTAAAGGTTTCTTCTTACTGATGGAACAAAGATTGCATTTGGTGCAAACATTTACTCACTTAGATTTGTTTCAGATATTTTAAAGGTGGTATAGTTGTATTATAATGGTGTGACAGCAAGAACACTGGTAACTTTTGACTGTTAATATGGCACACCTGGTTTATCAATTTAAATATTTCCTTCAGGCAAACAGCTTGAAGTAACTATATTTTTAAGAATATTTCTGTAACCTTTCTATATGAATCTATACAAATCCAATTGTAGATAGGAATTACTTATCAAAAATAATAGAGCTTATAAATATTTTAATTATTTGCTCCCTTTGGAACAAAATTGTATCATAGCTGAATTGTCCTGATTAAAAGAAGAGTTGATTAATAAACAGATACAATTGCCATCTATAATTTCATCCCCTTCTAATCTTAAAAGCTCTGAAAAGGTGGGATCAATCCATGAAACAATGGAAAACGTAAAAGAAAGGGAGGAGAACAAAGGTAAGACAACATGGGACAAAACAGCCAAAACCACAATGACAGATAATATAGCCTTACAATCTCAACAGCAAACAGATTCAGGTGTTATATGAAAACAATATAAATGCCTTCCCAAGAGACAGCAAATAATATTGCCCCATGCCATTGTGATCTATGACCCTTGCATCCACCTCAATGTATTTACTCAAGAGCCAATCACAGTGGAATCCAGCAGTTGATTATTAATTGTTGAATAGCAGGTAGGAGATCCAAATGTGTCCCTTGGATTTAATAAGCAAACAAATCCTAGACTTAAATATGTCAGATGAAATAACACCATGCTGTGTCTGACACTAACCATTATTAACATAGTTCAGTGGTAATTTTACTTAATTTACGGTTATTGTATATAATATATTATACCTATTCACCACAATTTACAGGTACTGAAGCCATCTGGATGATTAAGGCAATGTCCATTCAGTTTTTAGATTCTCTGTTATCTGTTTCCAAGCCCCAACTAAAGATCTCTAGTATAACATAGTATTACAAACATATACTCAGTTTGAAATATTTTAGTAATGTTGCAGTTATATATACTGTCTTAGCCATTGTCATTTTTAATATATATAGTTTATTAGCATGTCTCTTACATAGATGTACATAATTGCATTAATAGTTGACTTTGAAATCATACATTGGCTCAAAGTTGTATTTCTGAATGTATTTGACCTTGAGGGTATACACAAATC
Source organism: Ptyas mucosa (assembly GCA_012654045.1). Classification (NCBI taxonomy): domain Eukaryota; kingdom Metazoa; phylum Chordata; class Lepidosauria; order Squamata; family Colubridae; genus Ptyas; species Ptyas mucosa. Next base: position 10,827,324 of record WNWU01000016.1, read on the forward strand.
ATAAATCATGAGAAAAACAGCCTTGTATCACTTAATGGAAATTTATTGGTATTATTATAGTTTTAAAAATATACCACTATAGACAAATTGGTTTCTTGAGTGCTATTCTGCCCTAGATTCTTTGAGTTTTTATTCTGAATTCCTGCACTTTGTTGTGTAAGTCAAGTCAGACCTTTATCATAGCTCTTTGAAGCTGCAGTCCTTTAATGAAAAGGGTTCCTTTTATTAAATAATTTTGACGCATCTGAGAAAGTCAAATAGGTGGAAGAATCTAACTAAATAGGAAATGTACTTTTTAGCTGTCCTCATTGTGGTGTCAGAATTTCAGACGAATAAGGAGAGTGGAAAAAAAGAATTTTTAAAAGAAGAAAATGAAAAAAGACAAAGAAAGAAGAAGAAAAAAAGAAAGCACAACAAAAACGCAACCCAATTTTGTCAAGTTCTCATTAAGCCCTGACCAAATGTACTAATATTGATCAGTTTTCATTATGCCATTTATAGACAAAACTGAAATACTAAGTTTATACTGTGTTTTGAAGGGTAATTTTTATGCTCAGGCAATCCATAGATACTCATAGAATTATCAAAATTCCAAATGTACTAAAAATCTGGGTTTATTCTAATACGCCCATTAATAATAATAATAATAATAATAATAATAATAATAATAATAATAATAATAATAATTTTATTTCTATACCGCCCTTCTCCCGAAGGACTCAGGGCGGTGTACAGCCTATTAAAAGCACAAGACAAACATCAATTAAAATTATTAAAATTATTAAATAATTCAGCTCAATTTAAGACCCCAAAAATTAAAACACCTGATTTAAAATTATTACATTGATAACCCAGCTTGGCGGAACAACAGGGTCTTAAGGGCACAGCGAAATACCCGGAGGTCGGAGATATAAGCCAGAACTTGTACTTCCATGGACTTTCTTCTAAAGTAAGGATCTCTGTAAATAAAATACTGCTCAGAGTCGCCTTGAACAGCAAGATGGGTGGCATATACATTTAATAAAAATAATAATAAATTATTAGGCTGTTAATAAATTAGGCTGTTATGAAGCCCTTAGGGGAAAGATTTGCTCTTATTTGCTCTAATTGATTTGTATGCATATCTATATTTATATATTCATTCTTCTTTACTGATTCAATTTTCTATTCAATATTAATTGGAATTTTGCATTCATCATCTGTTCCTTTATTTAGCTCATTTTCTGTACAACATCAGAACTAGATAGACTTTGTATTTGAACTAAAATGAAAATGTACTATAAAGTCAGTCCAATCTAAACATATATTTTAAAAATAATGTTATGCAAGCATGACATGAAATCATCATTAGGTCTGGTTCAATGTCTTTAGTGAAAATCTAGAGTTAGATTAGGGGTATAAATTCTGATTAATTAATAAGCAAAAGACAGAGAATAAGATATGCTTATTTTACAATTCATGTAATTGCAGAATGGGTTTTAACATGGCTCTTTCCTAATAGTTGTCATTAATCTTTCATAATGTGGTTACACCCAGCAGCAGCATTGCACAGTGCACCTATGATCCCAGAGTACTATTGCAGTTATGTCAATAATTGTACTGTGAACTTTTTTTGTGTTCTTAATCCAGCCTTTGTCAACCTCGTGACCTGCAGATAAGACCATCTCTCACAATTCTTATATAGTACAATTACTGGAAAACTACCTAGAGCAGTGATGGCTAATCTTTTTGCCGTCACGTGCCAAAAGAGGGGGGAGTGCAGGGGGGTTTTGCATGCACATGCCCACACCCATAATTCAATGCCCCCATCCCTCCACACATGTGCGCGTGCCCCCCACTTTTGGCACATGATGGCACGGTGGGCCAGGTAGGCCCATTTTTCGCCCTCCCCAGGCTCCAGAGGCTTTCTTGGAGTCCGGGAAGGCAAAAATGGCTTTCCCTAGCCCCCCAGAGGCCCTCCGGAGGCCAGAAACGGCCCATTTTTCTGACTTCTGGTGGGCCCAGAAGGCCCGAAAATCAGCTGACCGGCACGCACATACACGCTGGAGCGGAACTAGGGCAATGCTTGCAGCCCACAAATATGGCTCTGCGTGCCACCTGTGGCACATGTGCCATAGGTTCGCCATCATGGACCTAGAGGGTACTTGGTGTATCCCTTAGCCCATACAAACAAATGCCTTAAACATGTCTTGGATTTTAGTTATCATCAGAAATATCTGCAGATCCAAAAACAGAAAATGTGGAAGTTGTAATCTAAACCACCTAGAGCAGGTATGTCAAACTCACAGAGTCACGTTGTCATCATGTGATGTATCATGACTTTTTTCTTCTTTGCTAGACTGGATGGACGTGGCCAGCACATGACGCAACCGGCCCATGGGCAGCTAGTTTGACATCCCTGATCTAGAGTATACAAGCTTGCCTGTCTAATGGAAGTACTTTCAAGGAATTTAAGACATTAGTTACTTTCTTTTTAGATTCGAAAATGCCATTTCTGCAATCTGATAGTGTTTTAGTGGGGGAGATTGTTGTGAACCTGCACTTTTAAAATATTTTCAAATATTAGGAGTTGATTAATTACTGGTACATATGCTCCTATGTAACAACATCAATTAATTTGATTGCTTGGTTACTAGTTGATTTATTTTCCAACATTTTTATGTGGTTTACGCATCCAGTTATAAGTGGTATACAATAAATAAATTTAGAATATATCCATTTTCTAAACACAATACATTGTTTTGTCCATTCCTATGTAGTTTCTCAGTTCTGATTATATCTTTGAAAATAATTTCTAATTGAAGATGGATCATTATGCATACCCTTCAATCAGTACCAAATTTTGGATGCCTTCCTTACCTGTAAATTATTGTTAAATACCTTTAGTTACCCTTATCTGGAATGTCCAAAAATCAAAATATATTATCAACTCAATCCAAAAACAATGTGGGTGTTTACATTAGATCGATCAATAGATAATAATGAGTTTTTATTATTTTGTATATTAAAACTGAAATACCATTTGTCAGTTGCCACCTCCTGGCAGTATTTACAATTACAACACTTATTGACATTTCAATTTGGAGCAGCATTTTCAGCCTCAAAGACACCTAACTTATTACAGAGGATCATTAAATCCTATGAGGCTAAAAAGCCCACAATCAGTCTTTATAAATATTTATCAATAAATCAATTTAATTGGCAAATTTTAAAGACTGAATGGAATAAACAATTGGAAACACCCATTTTGTCTAAACAAGGGAAATGCTTTAACCTCAGTACCCAAAAAGTCATTGGATTTTAGATTAAAATATACATAGTAAAAATGGTAATTGGTCCCCTTCTCAGTTATACAGGAAAAAAACTGATTAATCATGTTATTAGATATGCAAGCAGAAAAATGCTTCTTTAAAAATATGTTTTTGCAGTGTTTTAAAGTTACTATGTTCTGGAAAAAATAATTGTATACATATACATATACATATGCATATACATATACATATACACATACACATACACATACACATACACATACACATACACATACACATATACATACACATATACAACCATATATATATATATATGGTTTTTTAAAAAATTAATATACTTGAATGCACAAGAATTCTTTTGAACTATACCTGGACTATAGATGGAAATGGATTCTCCATGCCATTACTATTGCCAGGAAGAAGAAATACTTCTTCAACACTGAAAAAACAAATTTTTGGCTCCAGTTACTCAGTGGATTGAAGACCTGATGTTACATCAAATGAATTGCCAATAAACATAGATTATGCTGGACAATAAAAATGAAATATAGCTATCTTTACTGAAAAATTTATATTAAAAGTTTCATATATATTTATAGATGCATGAGAAACCCTTACATGTATAGGTTGTATACATGTAATTGTATTGTTTTCCTATTTTAAAATATTTTTAACTTTGCTCCTCATGAAATCATATATTGGTCACTTATTAAAACATAATTAAAAAGAAATAAAATAGAACCAACCAAAATTAAATCAGTCCAAATCCAACAATTACAGAGGGAGGGACTGAAGCCCCAGAGTCTCAGCATTTGTAATAGTACCCGAATCACTTTAATATGGTAAAATATTGACATACATATGTGTCTAATCATTGCATAAATACCTGCGGTGAAATCCGGCTGGATCTATCTGGCTCGCGCAAACCAGTATTGCCGACAGTGAGAGGCTCAGCCCATCCGCTGGACGTCATTACATCCCATTTTTGACCCTCTGCGCATGTGCAGAAGAGGTACGCACGCGTGTAGCATGCTCCCATTCCTGAACCGGTAGCAAAGGTAAGCGGATTTTACCGCTGCTAAACACCAATCAATGAGAAAATGCCTGTCTGGTTGGTATATCTTGTGAGTACAAGAACTATGAGAAAAAAGTTAATTGTGTGGGTCAAGACTGAATTTGCCACAAATGCTAATCTTTACATATGCAATGTTAACATGGGGGATAGATCCCACAGTGTTGACCCTGATAAGAAGCTGTTGCTTTCTAGAGCTTACTAATAAGCTATTTTCTTTCTTTCTAACTTGTCTATTTCTTCAAGCCAGCAGGTCTTTCAAGGGAAAGTAGCTGCATGGTATTTTAGCTTTCCCGCAACATAGAAAATGCTGAGGTTTTCTGTTCTTTTGCTTTGTTCTGGCAATTAAACAAGTAAGCACAATTTGGTGTTAGGATATGCATTGGAAGAAATCATTAGTTTTATTTCTCTTTAGTGCAAAATGGGAGTGAAGCTTTTTTGTTTAAATAAGACTAGTAGCAACTTGAGATAAGCCATTGTTTTCTCTCTCTCCGTGTTTCCAGGCTTTCTGGATGGTCAGTTGTTGGCAGTTTATCTTTAAAAAACTTTGATGGCAAAATGGGGAAAGTATAGGAAGGACCTAAGGCTGAATATGAAGAGGCGAGAATCCCAAATTAAAATTTTAGTGTCACATTATGTAGTGTGTGGGGAGAGAGGGGTAATTTTGAGGCTTTGTAATACACCTACGCAATATCAACCCCAGTATTAATATTTATGCATTACCCTGCTCCAGGGGTGAAATGCTCCTGGATCGCCCAATCCAGTAGCGATGGAGGCGGGTGGTTTGGAGAACTGGTGGCAAAAATCCCTGCCCACCCCAACCTCTTTGGCCGAAAAAATGCTTTTAAAAGTAAAAAAAAAAAAGCCTCTGATGATCCCACGGCTCAGCTGGGATCATCAGAGGCTTTTAAAAGCATTTTTTTCTACAACCTCTTCGACCAAAGAGGATATAGAAAAAAATGTTTTTAAAAGGAAAGAAAGCCTCTGCTGATCAGGCAAGTCAGCTGGGATCGTCAGAGGCTTTAAAAGCATTTTTTTTACAACCTCTTCAGCAGAAGAGGTTGTAGAAAAAATGGTTTTAAAAGTAAAAAAAAAAAAGTTGGCCATGCCCACTCAGTCATATTACCCCGCCACAAGCTACGCACAGAACCGGTAGTAACAAATTTTATATTTCACCACTGCCCTGCTCCAGTAAACTAAGCCTTCTAATGAAAAACTATTTCATAAAAGCACAGTATCCATCTCTATTCCTGTCTTCATGTTTTTCCTTTCTTGTCTTACTTATACTTCGCTTTCCTTTTCAATGTATAAAATATAGCTGTTAAGAACTTTCACTTCTCATTGAGCTTTTGTTGGATATTTTCTCATCTTAGCCTTTTTTCTGAAAACTAAGATGAGAAAATATCATGTAATTTGTAGTTTCATTTTGTACCTTTGATAGGAAGTGAAAAATTAAAAACAAAAAATTAAAAAGTGTAAATATTTACATTCGTTTTCAAAGAATAACAGAAATTTGCTGTAAATATATTTTATCGAACCTGCCTTTAATAAAGGTAGGATGAATAAAACCTTTGAGAATTCTTTTCATATTTTTAATGCACTGATACTTTTTTATTTGGTTTTTTTTTCCTTTTCTTATTAAAAAGAAATTCAGGCATACTTTAGATTACCAACTGGAGGCGAACTAAGTTGTACACAAACACTGGTGTATATTCAGAAATGACCTTGGGAAAGAACAGGAAAAGTCCTAGGCAGGGGAATTGTCAGATAAAAGTCAGCTTAGCCCCCAGCAGTAATGTGGGTGTGGCAGATATTTCAGAAGAGGACTTTCCGGGCTAGTAAAAGGGACAGGGGAGAATTACACTTGTGTTCTTTCTGACTACTTTGCAAGGCTGCTAACTAGATGCATAAGAAAAGAACAAATGGTAACATCATTCTACTTATTCTTTGGCAACTTTGTTCACAAGTTATTCTGTCTCTTAAATCTCATAACCTTAAAGATAATCTGCCTTTTATAAAATATGTCAAATGTATGAGAAATATGCCAAATCTTCGAGCAATGCTTCTCCCCATTAGTCAAGCCATTCATGACCAGCCTTCCCCCCCCTACTAAACTGCCGCTTGAAAGGTTGTTTCTAAGATTACATTTCAAGTGGAATTTTTGGTAGGAAAAATTCTTCCCTATATATTTAATACAGTCAAACAAGAGTATTCTTCACAGTTAATAACCTCACAGTCATATTGTAGAACATCTGCAATCAAACAGTAAAAACTAATGGAATAAATATTCCCTGAGACATTATTAACACAAATAATCCTCTCATAATGCATAGTAACCGGTGCATAAAGAGGATCTATTCATCACTATATACTTTCCTGAACAATTACGTTTTCAAATCTTTCAGAAGGACAGTAATGTGAATACCAATTTCTAGATGGAAACTATTCTGCAAGGTACATAATATCTCTGGAAAAGAAGTATCACAAGCTCTTGGTACATAGGTGGATTGCTTCTGTTTGCAGAATGTGATACTGAAGATATTTGAAGTTAGGTTAAAACAAGAATGGGATATACACAGTTTGTACACTAGATATTCAACCCAAAAAGCCAAATATTTAACCAAAAATATTTTCATTTTGCTATACATTACATTTATCAATTTAGTGTATGTGATAAATGAAAAAAAGAAAATCCATGTAAAATCTAGATAGGTGATATTGAGATTGTGCCCACACATTTAGTTTATAGAATTTCATCTCACCTCTTAAAAGACTAGGGGGGAAAAACAAACAATGCTTTTGATCAAGAAAAAATTTTTTGGAGCCAATGGAATAACTTTTTTTTCTCTTTTTACGTTGTAATGAGGAATCACTCAAGTAAAATAACAGTAAGTAAATTTAGCACAAAGACAAGGGTGTTTGCACTACAAATAAGCTTAGTGTTCAGTGCTGGTTTAAACAAGAGAGGGCTTAAACAAAGGCATAAAGAATTATACTGTCAATGGCTAGTAAACATGATAGCATAAAAATTTCCAGTCTTCAGAATCAATATGTTTCTAAATATCATATTTTGGCTAGCAACAGTACAATCACAAATTACAAGATTTCTAGTTTGCAGAAAGTGTTTCCCACTACCCCTTTAGGAAAACAAAGAAAAAATTATTAAACCCACAGAATTAACTGCTTATATTTCTGAACCTTTTGAAATTAATGTACAGAGGAAGCACAATGTTATAGAGCATTTTATGATTAAGACGTGAGAAAGGGTGTTACATTGGTGCAAATATTTTTAATATCTAAAGCAGGAAATAGAGATGTTTGACGTTAAGGCTAAAAGTAGAACATTGAGGCATGAGAAGCAACTCATAACCCACCTCCAAGTAAACACAAATTAATCTGTCTTGACTCCGGTGCCCTTCCAGCTTCACTGGGCATGGTGTCAAAGAGTTACTGAAACTGTAATCCAAAACATAGATGGAGGGCATTGGAGTATGAGTATGATTACCCTGAATAGCCAGCTTCTACTTGGTTGTTATCATTCTGCATGTGTTGAAATTGCCCTGCATTGTTTACATTACCAGACATTACCAGACTATTGCTGTAGGGTCTTGCTCACACTTGAGCAAAAGCCATCTCCAAAATTTGATAAGTATGGCCATAACATTAATTAAACTATCTAGGCTAGAAGTAATGAGCTAGGCAGTGAGATAGAAAGACACATTGCTTTGGGGAAATGGCTTCCATGCTGGAGAAAGATGTATATTCCCTTGCTTGCCTGTGTGTCTGCATGCCTGCCTGAAAATTATCTGAATGAATCACAGCAGTGCATCTGATCTCATCCTTGGTTGTTGTTTTTAATCTCCTTGCTGATTCTGCTTTTTAAACGTAGCCAAAGGAGCGTGTCTGAAAGAAAAAGAAGGGATGCCAGCCAAACAAAGATGTAGTTAATGCAGATGCCATTAATAAATCACTGTTAGTTAAGATATAGATTAGGTGATGGGTGGCAGATGGGAAGAAGGAATGTCAAATTGCTTTTCTCATATAGATTATTGGATTAACAAGGAAGCAGCGGGTGTGTGGCAAACCAGTGTAACAAATTACCATTAAAAAAAATGGAGCTCATTGCAAGCTGGTAATAATGCCATGTCAGCCATTAGCTCTCTGGAGAGCTACTCAAAAGCAGAAACATTCATCTTCTGAAAAAGAGATGGCCACTGGCACTTTAGGATATACACGAATGTAGTTGGCTCCAGTTTCATCCCTCCTCCCTGTTCTTCACAATGTATGCCTGCAAGATGTTATTATGAAACATGATGGCTAATAGCATGCGTGTATCTAAAACTGTCTTAGAAAAGAGCCTGTAGTAGACATAAATAGGGGAAATAATTCACTTCATTCAGCGAATTTCTCTATTTTATTATGGGCAATATTTGGTTAGCAAAGAATGTAATAAATTGGATCACTCTTTTCAGTTATAAAAAAAGAATATTTTGTAGCATTTTCCATGTATCATTTCTCATCTTCCTTGTAGTATTCTTAGGCAGCATCCAGATTCAGTAGTGTTTAGCTTCAAGAACACAAGTGATATTATTTAAACAAATATCTTACGATCTCTATAGATGCTGGTTTTCTGCCATAATTTTTGCTTCATTGTTTTAACTATATCTAGTCAGCAAGTGTTAAAACTGGAACTAAAACTCTCACGTCATTGAAATTGGAAGTCAAGACCACATTACTAATTGTCATGGAATCTTTTTAAACTCTATCCACAAAAATAATAGACACTGGATAGTTGAATTTTTATACAGTTAGTTTTGTATAGATAATCTAGGTGAAATGTTAATATATTGCTAGCCCATGTATGATATGCAATAGAATAAATAAATAATACAAATAATTGAGTCTTGCAATTACAGCCATAAGTCTTGAGGGTCATAAAACAGATCACCACATGACTGTACCCAATTTTACATCAATTTTTGCAACAGTGATTAAGCCAACAAGGCAGTCATAAAGCAAATGCTGCAATCATTAAGCTAATACCACAATTGTTAAGCAAACCCATTGTTCACTAAGGGTTTTTTTCAGAAATGGAAATAAATACCCTTTCCAGAAAAGGATCTAATAGTGAGCAAGTGACCGTAGGACACTGCAAATGGCCATAAATGTGAGCTGGTGTCCAAGTACCTAAAATGTGGTCACGTAACCATGGGGGGCAACTATCAGAACTTCAGAACTTCTTAAGTACCTTTTGGTGGATTTTTCATAATTTTGAACTGACTCTAAGCAACGTGTCATAGGTTGAGCACTACCCTATCCTCTTTTACAATGTTATATTTTGAAAAAGAAAATAAGCACTAAAGTGAAACGTCCAAACATACATGTGTGAGTAGTTTCTATTGCTATTTTCTTATCCTGTACTCTATTTCTATTACTACTGTACAATTACAATTTTCTAAATAGTCCTAAAGGTGCTTTTTCAAGAGGCAACTGGACTTTGTTTTTCTTTGAAGACGTTTCGCTTCTCATACAAGAAACTTCTTCAGCTCTGACTGGATGGTGGGGAATGGAAGATTTATATTGTCTACAGGCAATATCCTCAGAAAGCCTCTGTATAAACATGCAATCTTAATACAGACTTTCTGTCAAACGTCTGGTCTTCTGGGTGTGAATTATTGCACTGTTATAGTAATAATAATAATGTTCCTAGATGAATTACACACCTTTGAAAATAAATTAGTTGTTATGCATATTTTCCTTCACTGCAATGTGATCCAAAGCTTTGGAAAAAAATGATGGTTTTCCCTTTCCAGTCATGTCTGACTCTATGGGGCAGTGCTCCTCTCCATTTCTTAGCTGAGGGAGCCAGCGTTCTCCAAAGACATTTCCATGGCCATGTAGTATGTATTTATCTACTTGCATTTCCATGCTTTCAAACTGCTAGGTGAGCAGGAGCTGAGCAAGTAACAGGAGCTCACCCTGTCACCCAAGGCTCAGGTCTTGAACAAGAGCTGTCAGCTTTGCAGCTGAGAAGCTCAACATCTTAAACCACTGGGACATCACACCTAATCAAAATAGGTACAGGCAGACCTTTATTATAGATTTTAAAGTCCATAGATGCAGTTAAAATGAGTTCAAAAAATCATGACACACTGATGAAAGAGCAAGAGGTTGACAAATATCCATTGAACAGGACTCTTATAACAAAGATTTATGAGGTGGTAGCGTAGCTGATTGCACTTAATTTTTCAATGGACTGCAGTTCTCCTGAGCACCAGGATTTTTAGATAACCTAGCCTAGGCTGAGCCTACCATAATTCCCCAAATTCCCAAATTCCCCAAATACCAGAGATCCTAATGAAAACTATACAAGGACCAAATCTTAGCTCATGCTGTCATTGGAATACTGCAGTTGGAGTAGAATAACATTTTGCTTGGTTAAAATAAAAAGCTGGCTCAGTATACAATTTGCTGGTCCATTTGTGTCACCTGAGGATACCAAATGGCAGCTAACAGATGTTACTGAATGAAATTTGAACTGCTAGAAAATTATTGATGCTAATCACCAAGAGAATTACTACTGCTGGAATTCAGCCAAGGATTGGACAAAATAGCACATGCTTACATGAGCAACTTGCTGTAAGCTATCTTCTCTCTTTGACAGGGTGTATATTTGTGAGAAAACATTCTGATTTCTGGACTATAGTAAAGAGAAACTGTGGTCATTTCCAAAACATAATGACATCTATCTATTCCAATTTCATTCTCTAAACTCTGTGCATAGCATAATACGAAAGCCTAAAATGTTCACCAGGTATATCCAGGTATTCCTGAAAGCCACTAATTATACTTGATCACATAAATAAATCAATTTAAACTAATTAAACTTTTGTATTTTGCATTATCCAAGATTGAATATATAAGCTGAATGAATTATTTTTTCTTTTTTTTATCTCAATTTCGTATATTTGCCAGAACAGACTTCTTCAAATACTACCCTGTTTTCCCCAAAATAAGACATACCCTGATAATAAGCCCAATTGGACTTTTGAGTGCATGGCAATAAGGCCAAGCGCTTATTTCAGGTTTCAAAAAAAATATAAGACAGGATCATATTTTCGGGGAAACACGGGTATTAAAAAGACAGAATATTATATTTCCCTAAAGGGAGAAATGATGAAACATGCTCTTGGAAAGCAGTCTTTTTCTTTTTTTTAAATAAATTTTTATTTGTTTAAAAGTACAAACAAAACAAAACTAGTGACTATAAAACATACAAAACAAAACATGAAAACAAAGAAGAAAGCAGTCTTTCTTAATAGCCCTCAGCAGATATCAGCACTTAAGAGATAGCGAGATAGCTGGCTAGCTCTATTCATAAGCAAACGCCCTCACCCAAGATCCAACAAAGGTAGGATTAGCCCTCAGCCACAACAGGAATTGCCCAACAAGCCCCTTCATTGAATCGGAGTCCAAATTTCAACCAAACCTGAGAGCTCAGACAATCTACAGAACAGGGTCTTATTTTCAGGGAAACCGGTATCTAAAGAAAATCAATCTCTGCTGTAGCATTACAACCTGAGAGTTTTCACAATGAAAAGCACTTTTTTTTTTCTGTTCATGGAACAGGAGACACAAAATGAGCATTTCCACAGATTCCTGCTAGTGGAGACTGTTCACAAACATATGTTTGTTGTTTCATCACTATAGGTTTTTTTAAAAAGACTGGACAACCACTTGTATGAAATAGTATAGAGTTTCCTGCTTGAGCAGGGGGCTGAACTAAGAGGCATTCACAGTCCCTTCCAGCTCTATTCTATTCTAACCCCACAAAGCAGCAGTTGGGGAGAAAAGGGGCTAGTTTTAAATATGTCAGTTGAACAAGAATCAAAATAGCTAACCTGTTGAATACTTTTGATGTTCTAGAATCACAAAAGTTCAATTATGCTTTTGAACTGGCACTCAGTTGTCATGTATAAGTGTGCAGAAGTACCCTGGAAGACAACTGTATTGAATGATTGTATTTCTTGAAAGTGACAGTTAAACAATGGGAAATTTCTGTTTCTTGTTTCTTTCTCAAGCCTCCATGAACTTGGAAACAACATATTGAGTTATAAAGATATCTAGGGTAGTGTTCAGCCAGGGAATTGAAAAATCCAGGTGTAAGTCTCCCCGCAGAATGCTCATTGAGTAACGCTGGGCCAACTTGTTTGCTATAAAGGAAGTAAAATAAGGGGAAATCACAATATAAGCCACTAAAACACTTAAGATTTAAATGCAAAATGTAATCTAAATTTTTATGTTTAACGCATGTGCATTATTTAAATATTTTTAATAGCTATATTTTTTCAGGATTCATTCTAGTTAGGAGAAGCAATTAATGTTAGGCAGATATATTCATTTTTCCTACCTGTTACAATTTAATTTAATGGAAAATAATTTGATTTGGAAATTTATTTCAAAAGAAAAATCTTGGTCACGTCCTCAAGGGTGGAATATAATAACCCTGCACAAATTTAATTATGAGCACTCCAAGGGATCCTGGTTTCAATCTAGAGCCATCTTCTCAGTGGTCTGCTGATTTTCTAGATGGCCATGTTTCAGTTTAATTCCAGAAGAAAACATCAGATGACAACTCATTTCATGACACTTTCTCTGCAGTAATGAAACAGTTTTATGTACAGGACATTTTGCCCAGTAGAAATTGTGAAAGAGTTTCTTCTTCTCTTTGAGACATTCAGAAAAATCTTCCACCAGACTAGTTCATTTCTTTCTTTTCTTGAGCTGCTGTGAAACAGTGGTTAAAATACAGTATTGCAGGCTAATTCTGCCAACTGCCAGCAGTTTGATTCTGATGGGCTCAAGGTTGATTCAGCCTTCCATCCTTCTGATAAAATGAGGACCCAGATTGTTGAGGGCAATATGATGACTCTGTAAACTGCAGAGAAAGTGCCGTAAAGCACTATGAAGCAGTATAAAAGTCTAAGTGTTATTCTATTGTTATTTCTTGTTGGTGATAAGTTCAATAGTTTGATCCTCACCATTTCTCAGTACCTAATCAAAGTAATTATAATTCTGTGACTTGTAACATTCCAAAAGTATTGTTCTTTATTTAATCAGGATATCACAAGACAATTCTGCCAATTTACTTTATTAAACTTTTAGCAGGTACTTACACACATATACATACACTTCTATTGGCTTTATAATTCCACTTACATCCACAATATTAAAACTGGTAAACCACCTAACCATGTGACATGCAGTACTCCTAGTCTATGAATATTTATTAACGTCTTTTAGGAAATATATTGAAATGTAACACTGAGTAATTTTAGTTTTTATGTTATGTTTGAAACTTTGTTTGAAGCAATATAATACAATTAGATAGCTTAAATGATTTCCTAGGGAAATTATCATTTATGTTGTACCCTCTAGTGGTGACAGTTTGCCTTTCTCTTCTCTTTTCAGATTTCAATAATATTTTGACAATTATTGTAGACAACTGAACAATGCTTTAATATTGGATCAAGATAATTTAGATTTCAAGGTATGTATAAAAATCCTTGAGATATTTGAGAAATCCGTAAATTAAGAAAATATCATACAGTATAAATTTCTCAGGGTGGTATTGCTTATTTGTTGGGGGCTGGGGCTAGAGGTTGGAGTTTTGTTGGATTACCATTTTTAATAAATGTACTGAGTACCTAGAAGCTAAGAGAGGTTTTTTTTCCCCTTGCAGACCTTTATCCTCCTGCTTATGCCAGGCCTTGACGGTATAGTATAAGATTTGGAAGAAGGCTGAGACATTTTCACTATGATCAATAAGTTGTGCAAAGGTTAATAATCAATACAGCCTGCTAGTGTTATGAGAAGAAACAATTATAGTTAGAATTAGAAGCAAGGACAGTAAAATCAAAGAGACTTGGACATGAGACCAGATTAATGGAAGACTTAAAGCCCAAATGTATAAGGCTGTTTTTATATCCATACACAAAATGTATATAGGTTTTAATTGGACAGGGATTCCTAGGAAACTTAGTTTCCATGGCAATGTTGCTTCAGCATCACATATGAAAATGCATTTCCATTTATCTTTGAAATGGCCCCAATCAGCAAAACAGTAGGACTCTCAAATCTAATTTTATGATGTATAAAGCAGTAAATGTAGGGCAAGGTAGCAATTAGGTTGTAGAAAAATGTTTAAGTTCATTTAGTATTTAATTTATGAAACTGGCCCCATGAGCCTTGATATTAAATCAGTCTAGGATCAATTTTGTGAAAGCTGACTGCAGGATACTTTATGTCCGTGTGTGTGCCGGCAGAAACAATGACCCCACCCCACCCCCAAGCTTCAGTACTACCCAGTGCAGTTAAATACATGTTAAGCCTCACTGATTTATTCCAAATATCTATGTGATAGCTATTTGACATTAAATACAAATCATATTTAATCAAACACATATATCTGTAATTATAAGTAATGATAAAAAGTACCTTGTTCTGTTTCTATAGTTGCTATCCTATATTCATTTACCTGGGAATTGGTCTCAGTGGAGATGGTGTTACCTCTGAGTAAACCTGCACAAACTATTGTCTTATGTTTATTTATGACCTATGTTTGTCATTAAATGTACATTATTCTTGTTTCTTAGCTGTATGGATATAATTGCCCATAAAGAGCCTTATACTGTAACCAAAAAGCTTGGTGACAGGTTATAAGCTTGTATAAAGGAAGACCAAGGTTCAGACCATAGCATTTCCAGTTAAAATAGCAAGCAGAAAGTGGTGCAGAGGTGGGTTTCAGCAGGTTCTGACCAGTTCTGGAGAACTGGTAGCGGAAATTTTGAGTAGTTCGAAGAACCGGTAGTAAAAGTCTGACTGGCCTCGCCCCCATCTGTTCTCTGCCTCCCAAGTCCCAGCTGATCAGGAGGAAATGGGGATTTTGCAGTAACCTTCCCCTGGAGTAGGGTAGGAATGGAGATTTTACAGTATCCTTCCCCTGCAACACCCACCAAGCCACGCCCATCAAGCCACACCACGCCTACCAAGCCACACCCACAGAACCAGTAATAAAAAATTTTGAAACCCACCACTAAAGTGGTGGGAATAGTATAAGGATTATAACATTTATTAGATACAAAAATTTGATAAGACATAACGCAACTGTTCTTGTATTAGAAATATTTTAGTATAGCTGATACATATAATCAATTATATATCAGATTAAAAACCAGGAAACTGTGATTTCTAGTCCTGTCTTAGGTATGAAAACCAGCTGGGTGATGTTGGGCTAGACCAGGGGTGTCAAACCTACAACGTCATGTTGTCGTCACGTGATGTATCATGACTTTTTCCTTTCACTAAAACAGGGGTGGGCGTGGCCAGCGTGTGACGCATCTGGCCCACAGGCCGCGAGTTTGACACTCCTGGGCTAGATTCTCTCTTAGACTTACCCACCTCACTGGGTTGGTGTTGTGGAGAAAATAGAAAGAGGAACTAGGTATGTTTGCTGTCTTGAGTTATTTATATAAAAGAACAAAAATAATAAAATTTAAAAAATGAGCAAGGCTGGAATTCGAGGACTGAAATCTCAAAATTTCTAAAGTGAGGAAAGTACATGGATACATTATGCTGGATGTTTGAAAACAGCAGTTGAAGAAAAGAAACTGATCATTATTTAATCATTTATTTACTTTTAAAAGATGAATTTTTCAATATGCAACTCACCTGACAAAAATAAAGAAAAAAAACCAACCCTTGAAATATAAATATAAATATTCAAAAAAAAAGTATAAAATAAGAATTTGATCTGACTCACATCCTAAATGATTTTCCTTGGGTGCCCAGCTTCATTATTTGAATGACTAAGAATATAAAGCTTATTTTGAATCTTTCTCATTTTATTTTGGGATCCTAGCTAATCATATGTTTTGACTATGAAGTGGATTTTTTTCCAGTCATTATTTGCTTGTTAGCTTGCTTCTGTGTTTGATTTAAGAAATTGCTACACCAGTGGTGGGTTTCAAAAAAATTTACTACCAGTTCTGTGGGTATGACTTGGTGGGCTGTGACATGGCTTGGTGGGCATGGCAGGAGAAGGATACTGCAAAATCTCCATTCCCTCCCCAATCCAAGGGAGGGGTACTGTAAAATCTCCATTCCCACCTCAATCCAGGTTACTGCAAAATCCCAATTTCCTCCCGATCAGCTGGGACTTGGGAGGCAGAGAATAGATGGGGCAGGGCCAGTCAGAATTTTTACTATCAGTTCTCCGAACTACTCAAAATTTCCGCTACCGGTTCTCCAGAACTGGTCAGAACCTGCTGAAACCCACCTCTGTGCTACACCCAAATTAACTTTTTCCCCCCTCTGCCTCTCATGGCATTGTGTAAATAATACTATTTTTTGTGCAAGGTGAGACATGACTTCAAATTCATCAAACTATTTTTAAATGCCTAGTGTTAAAGAATTTCCTTGGTGTCACACTCTGTATAAGTACTTAAGTTTAGATATGAAAAAAATCTTCCTTCCCTGGGACTTATTCTTATTAATGATTTCCATTCATCATTGCTGTAGAAGAACAATATCATTCACAACCTGTCTGGACAGATGAAATTAGGTGTTTATGAAGCAGTCTAATACTGGTTTCCCCCAGGGGCACTGTAGGAAAGAAATTAAATAGCTTTTTTGTGTGTCATAAAATGGATGCCATTCAAAGATGTTTCTACCTTCTTTTTAGATTTTTTTATTTTGTAAAATTATCTATTCAACCTAGAGATTTTCTCTTTGTCTATCCCTCATACACACATAATAGCTGCTTTGTAATCTGCCTGTGCTGGAAATAAATTATCATTTAATACCGAAAATTACTGCAAGAATTAATTTCCCCTTTAAAAAAAAAAAAAGAAAGAAAGGTTTGCAGTAAAGCTAGTGACAGGAATAAGGAAAACATGATATAAAAAGTTTTCTACAATTCGGTACCTTCTAGATGAGTTAGATGTCACTTTCATAATTCCATCTGGTTTTGCTCATTGGGAATTTTAGGGAATTGAAGGGGAGGGCAGCAAAATGATTGATTTGTGCATAGTATTTTTAATTATAATATCAGATAAATGACATAATGCCTTTGTTACAGATTTCTGCTACAAACTTCTTACCTGATTCCATTGGTCAAAATGCTTAATTTCTTAGTGGCTTAATATTTCCTTGTATAAATATAATCACATTTATAACAAGACTGCTGTAAACATTCCAGCTATACCTGAAATGTATAAAACTCTTCATCAATTTAAGCATTTAAATAATTTAAGAACTGATCCTCAAAAAGAGAGTTGCCGGCACAAAAATTATAACTGAATCAATCCATTTGAAAATAAAATTACATACAGCTAGCACAAATAATCCAATCTACTTAACATTTTTTTTCTGTATTGCTAACATTACAATTTTGTAGAAACTTAGATAACTTCAGGTAGTTATAACCAGGTTGGTACATTTCTGGCTGTAAATAAAAAATTGTTTCCCCATGTCTCTGGTAAGTTACCGTATTTTTTGGAGTATAAGATGCACCAGAGTATAAGACACACCTTAGTTTTTGGGGAGGAAAATAAGAAAAAAGCTGATTGGGGGTGAATCAGCCTTCCGGAATAACCCCAATCAGCTGTTCCCAGAGGTGAATTTTAGCAAAAGGTTCATTGGTTGTGAGCTCTGTGCCTTTTCTGCCTCTGAAACTTCTGAAACTCTGTTTCAGAAAAAACTTCTTTTCCTGCCTCTGAAAGTCTCCGAAACAGAGCTTCAGAAAAAAAGCCTCTGAAGCTCTGTTTCTGAGGCTTTTTTTCTGAAGCTTTGCTTCTGAAACCTTCATTTGAAAAGCTGGGTGGAGCTACATTCGGGGTATAAGACGCACCCAGATTTTCACCCTCTTTTTGGAGGGAAAAAGGTGTGTCTTATACTCTGAAAAATACAGTATCTATTTTTAAAATTTCAAGAACACCTAAAATAGGGTATCTTTCAGTAGTATGGTCTTTAGATTTTTTAGGAATATCTAATGTTAGCTGAAATCTAGAAATTGCAGTCCATGTCTCTGGATGTTACACAGATTGGGAGAGGGTGTGCTATCTTCCAAGATTTATGAAGATAAATAATTCTGTAAGCATTGCAAGAAGTGAATATTAAAATATCTCCACTGTAGTCATTGTAATCATTGCTAAAGATTTTGACATTCTCTGAGAAGAAGATGCTAACAACCAAGGAAACATTTTTCTCTTATTCTAATTCAGTAAATCATAGCTTTCTTCTCAGCAGTTTCCATTTATTTTACATAGTAGTAACAAGATTTACCCCTTTGGCATTTGCCTCATTTATCATTTTGCAAAATGCAAGTATAGTGTTGTCTCAATTGTTTCTTTCGACTTAAAATGTTTCGATTTAATTACTGGCTTAATCTTCTTCTAGTATTTGAGCTACTATTATCTCGACTTGTTTTCCTTTTAATTTTGTGTTGTACTAATATTTTGTGGAAAATCCTCCCAATGCTGAAAAAGCAAACAGCTATTCAAACTTCTGTAAATAAAGAATGGAATTTTCTTGAAAAGTCATATGAATGAAAAGACTGAACTTTTTTCACAGCCAAATCATTCTCACTTGTTCCCAATATCCATTTTGGGCATTACCTTCTCCTAGTTTTTTGATGCACACTCACATTTCTGTGATCCTTGCCCCAAACAACCCCAAGATTTCTAACAAGGAAAAAAAAACTGGTTCAGGAAAATCAGCTGTATAAGCTATTAATATACAGTAAAGGTAGTCCTTGACTTACAACAGTTCATTTAGTGACCGTTCGAAGTTGCAACGACACTGAAAAAAGTGACTTATGACCAGTGGTGGGATTCAAACAATTTAACAACCAGTTCTCTGCCCTAATGATTTTTTCCAACAACCAGTTCACCAAACTGTTCAGAAAGTTAACAACTGGTTCTCCCGAAGTGGTGCGAACTGGCTGAATCCCACCATTGCTTAGGACCATTTTTCACACTTATGACCGTTGCATCATCCCCATGGTCATAGGATTTACATTCAGATGCTTGACAACTGGTTGATATTTATGATGGTAGCAGTGTCTCTTTTACAACCTTCTGGCAAGCAAAGTCAAGGGGAAAGCCAAATCCATTTAACAACAGTGTTACTAATTTAACAACTGCAGTGAATCACTTAACAAATGTGGCAAGAAAAGTCATAAAATGGGGCAAAACTCACTGAACAAATTTCTCACTTAGCAACATAAATTTTGGGTTCATTTGCGGTTGTAAGTCAAGGACTACCTGTACAGGACTTAGACTTGCTAACAGTCCGCTAATCTTGAATGTCTTTTAAAGACAGGGGAAACCAAATTCCTCTGTTCCTTTTTACAAAAGATGCTCCTAAGCAGGAACTTCTTCTAAGAAATGTCTTTTTCTTTGCTATCTCCTAGAGCGGGAGAAAGATGGAAAGAAGGAAAGCTCTCTTGATGTGCACTTCAGTTCTGGAGGAACTTCACTGACACTCTTACGTGAACACTGTATTTCACCTGCTTTTTGAATTTCTGACTACCAGCTGATTCTTGCCAATGTACTCCTTGAATACCTTGTTAGATTTGTTAGGTTCTTTTTACCAGAACTTTGACTCTTGGCTTAAATAAGAATATAGCTACTGCTTGCTTCTCTGTGACTCAGACTGAAGACTAGAGTTAATTTATGATTTGTTGAGCTTTTTAATAATACTAAAAGCCAGTTTGGTGTAATGATTAAAGGCATCAGACTAGGTTGTAAATTTTATTCCCAATTTAGACACAAAGCCAGCTGGATGACTTTGGGCTAATGACTTGCATTTAAAAAAATCATAATAGTATACACTCATAGAAAAGCTGTACATCAAAATACATTGATTTCTTTTAATTGTGATGTTTGTGATTTTTTTATAGTGATATCTTTTCCTCTTTTTTTTTTTTTGCTGGTCTTTGACCAAAATAAAGATGAAACTGAAACTAATTTGCTAAGCAATTGTAGCTGTGAGAGCTTTGTGATTAATGATTTGTCTGTCTACATTTTACTGAGGCTGAGTTAAGTTGTGAAACCTATTGAAAAACCATGAGTGCACTAGCTATTTATCATTGCTGCTACAATCTGAGCAGCAGAATTTTCTCAAAAGGTGAGTCTGAAAAGGTGATTAGAATGAAACAGGTATACAGAAAATTCCTAGAGTTCCTAGGGTGCAGCATTCATAATTATGTTTCTTTGAAAGACATAAGTCAATGACTGCACAAGCTTCTGTAAACTGGTATGTCTGGTATAGCTAATTTTGTATTAAGGCTCAAAGATTTTAACAAAATTTTCATAATTGTTTTGGAGCTATTGAAGTCCTGCAATAACAGATTCCTGCTAATTGATTGACTAAGCTAACTTCCCTAAGTGAGTATGCTCCAGGCTACAGTTTCCAGCATTTCTAGATAGTACCTCTAGCAGATGATAAAACACCAGATTAGAGCAGCTTTGGCATAGATATATTTTATCATTTCTTTTATTCTTCATATACTATCAGCAGGGGCAGGTTTCAAAACCTGTCGCTACCGGTTTGCTTGTGGGCACGCGTGCATGCAACGCTTCTGCGTATGCACAGAAGCATCCGAGCGGGTGGACGGAGCCTCCCGCCACCACCGCTACTGGCTCGCCCAATCTGGGGCGAACCGGTAGCAACCCACCACTGACTATCAGAACAGAATATGTACCTTCTCCTGTCTTGAACTGGAATTGCTGGCTAAACAACAGGACAAGTACCGAGCTAAACGTTTTCTGGGACTGGAGGTGGAAATAGAAAATTAAAATTTCCCAATCTGCAGTAAGAGATTTCAGAAAAGTAAAAAAATTACTGAGGAATTCAAGTGAATTGGTAGATGTATGCAGTGGTGGGATTCAAATAATTTAATAACTGGTTCTCTGCCCTAATGATTTCTTCCAACAATCAGTTCACCAAACTGATCAGAAAGTTAACAACCGGTTCTCTCGAAGTGGTGCGAACTAGTTGAATCCCACCACTGGATGTACGGCTTGCAAACAGTTATATAGATCTTTGGTTAGAAACTAGTTATTAAAGCCTCACCAGAAGCACCAAATATCTTTGAAAAACTCATAAGCTCCTAGATAGGGTGGTGAATCTGGGAAGAATGTCAGAAGTTTGTCGGTCTGATTAGTAATAATGGTAACACTGTCATAAAACTAAAATAATTTGGTTTTTTTCTGAATTGTTTACAAAAGGTTCAGAAGTTATGACAATGAGCTATGAAAGAAAATTAGTATGTATAATCAAGCAGGCTAGGCCTCAAAATATCCCTCACCATCTTTTTTTTTAAAGAAGAGGACATTAAAAGTCACATTTTGTTTGCTATTCTAAAGCCCTGACATTATTTTCAGTCTCTGAAATTTGCCACCAAAAGCAACAAAATTATCAACGTGCTTATTTTTCCCCCCTAAGACAAGGCGTAAATGGGTTCAGAAAAGGACTTATAGCAATCTCATAGCTATCATCAGTTTTAAAGCTTAGTTGTCAATATTTAATATCTAGTGAAAAAGTTCCTCATTAATATGATCAACTTGTGGGAAGCAATGATATGAAGTGTAAAGGTCAGTTTTAATAAATTATGATTTATTGGGAGACTGGAAAGGCAATATTCATTAGGATACTTAGTTCAGTATGGAATGGAACATAGATGTTTTCCTACATTGTATTGAGCTACGTATTATGTATTACAGAGATTCCCAGTTGTGAACAGGCTTTCTTATGTGCTATTTCTGAGGTGGCATCAGAAATTTTACATATCAGAATTTCCAATAACATTATGATACTGATCTACCTGTATACATGACAATAATCCCAAATTAACTAAACCTTGGCACTTTGTGTTGAATCCAATCTCAGTGTAACTTTTAAGAAAAAATATATTGCTGTTTATTGCAGTAGCTGACTCTAAGGGATGCCGTCTTCATAACTCTAAGGAAAAGAAAGCTTTTTCCAGAAAAACTCTAAGGTGACAATGTATATTATGAAAACATTCATACTTTTCTGCAGTGCTAAACAATAAACTATGAGAGTTCATAGGAGAATTGTTCGTAAACAGGTTAGATCTGTTGTGCCTTGAACCAAAATGTAACATTCAGGAATATTATTTTCATAAGGTGTATCAGTCAGTTATTGGCATCCTGAAAATGTAACATCTATTCTAAAGCAAATTAGGTAACATAAATTATTGTTCCGTATTTCAAGGGAGCTGGTTCTTTTCTTTTATAAGGTCTCGTAGAATGAAATACTACCACATCAACAATCTTCTCCTGTTCAGCACAAGTCACATCAATCACAGTAATTCTCCAGGGATCTCAGTTGCTTCTCTTTGTGCTTTTATCAGGGAAAGTAGAAGAGTGTTCTTCTTGTGTGATATATCCCTAACAAACAGAGCATACTGGAAACACTTCTGAACCTGATTAAAAACTGTACAGAGAGATAGGAAGTTTGATTTGAAACAGAGATCAGATTCAGATTCTTTAGGTTTCTAGTCAAGATGTAATGTGGCAAATTTTCATGAACCAGATTACCCTAACACAACGTGTTCAATACACAATTTGATTTTTATATGGTATAGATTGTTTGCCTTTCTTCCAGAATACAAAATACTCTTTAATATTTGCTGAATTGATTTACTGTTACATGATTTTACGATTTATTTTATTGCAAGTTTAGCAATAATAACAAGTATGAAGATAGAAAGCCACAAGGAAAAGGATGCCTTGTACTTTATTACACAGAGAATCAAACATATAACTATCAAACTTTGGATATAAATCATATCATAAGACCATGCTAGGCTGTAATCATAACTAAACAAAGTCAATACAGCATTTCTTCTTTAGTGCTAGTTAATACTATAGATCTGCTATCACCGTTTCAATAACTTTCTCCAAAAATGAAAGGTTGGAGACCAGCAAATATTCATCTTGGTGTACTGGATCCAGGTATGGTCTCTGCAACTTCCTTAAAGATAATGTGTAGCTCCACTTATGGAAGACTGATTTTATACAGTATAAGGTAACTATAGCAATATTATTATATCTATTACTGTAGTGATGGAAGAATACTGAAATTTTCACAATGGAGGAATGGATTGTGAAGTTGTCAGAACTAATGGAAATGGCAACAGTGATCTGGTTGGTCAAGGAAAAAACAATACACACTTTTATAAAAGACTGGGAACATTTTTTTTTCTGAAATGGGAAAAAGTGATGTGATAATTTATGGATTTTGTGGTTGTAAAAGGATTAAATAAGGGGCTGAAGGGATCTTTGTAATACCACAAGGGAGAAAGGATAATTAGAATATTTATAACTATTGAAAATAAAAGTAATTTGTTTTTTTCTGATTCTTGTTTCTTTAATTATCTTTTTTTCTGATTTACATTCTTCCTTTCTACTTCTTTACTCTTCATGTCTTTCCTTTTATATTTTTTCATATTTATCTTTATTTATATAAACAGTTTTAATAAGATAGAGATAGATGATAGATAGATAGATAGATAGATAGATAGATAGATAGACAGACAGACAGACAGACAGACAGACAGACAGATGTTGATGACTGACTGACTGACTGACTGACTGACTGACTGACTGACTGACTGACT
>WNWU01000016.1:10851382-10894692 GCA_012654045.1 Ptyas mucosa
ACTGACTGACTGACTGACTGACTGACTGACTGACTGACTGACTGACTATGGGAAGCTTCCTTTCTCATATAAAGGCACTGCTAATTTTCTGGATCCAGATGGTCACATCTTGAAATTCCTCACAAAAGCTAAGGCTAGCTAGATCCTAGCTATGGGTGAGACTGGATTATCTAAAGAATACCCTATCCACTTCTTCAGAGTTCATGAACTAAAACTAGTTTAGGTAACATAACAAAATGGTTCTAGTCACTATTCAAATTTCAACATGGGATGAATCAAAATTTTAGCAAATCTAAGCCACTTTGTCAGAAAAATCCTGTAGAAATTGGTTAAAGTCACCAGGGAAAAGATCATAATATTGACTTCTCCCTAGAAAGAAGTATGTAGCCTATACAAGGCTATTGATTGACAAGGAAAAGTAAGAATGCTCCCTTATCAGCAACCACAGTAAAGACATGATCCTGAGCATATATCCATGTTTGGTCAGAATCACTTTTCATCTTCCCCCACAAATGCTCTAGGTGTCATGCTTCATTTCTGGCAATTCTCCATCTTTTGCTGAGAGCTGGACTCTCAATAAAAGGAAAACTGTTAGCCCAGAAATAACAGATAATCCTTTGGAATCTACTGAAATCTTGATAAATGTGAAGATCTATTATTACATTCCCTGGCTCTGCCAGACTAGATAGAATAATATAAAATCCAGATTTATTGGTTTCAGTATCTGAGCAAGAAGAAATGACAGTCTTTGAGATAATAGTCAAATCCATTCAATGAGAATGGATTTATGGGCTTACAAAACGCCATATCAGAGATTCATGAAAAGCTTAGATGTTAAAACTCAGATTCAGAAGGATTTAGAATCAGCGAAGACTTAGGGGTGTGGAAGCAAAGGAACTATGATAAATTAATTATCTTGAGAAGTGTTATGACCATTTGGTTACATGGCTCTTGGGGGACAAATTTGTAACAAGATGGAGAAATTAAACCAGATGTCATCCCCAAAATATGTGCTACAAATCAAATCAAAACTTTATTATGGTCATATACAGCATAAATATGTGATACATTTTGTTTAATAGCAATTCTAAAATTAACGTGGAATATGAATACTATATTATATAAATTGTATGTATGTGTGTGTGCATGTGTATCTGTGTGTGTCATTCATTCATTCATTCTAGGCCATCCATTCCCAAAAATGTTATTATTTTGATTATGAAAGTACTTAATTTTAACATTGCTTTAATTAACCAATATCCCCACAAATAATATTCATATTTCATACTTCCCCCAAATTATATTCTTTTAATTATCAATATATAAATATATTTTGGCATTTCAATGCCACTTTACATGCTGAAATACAAATATTGCCCCCACCAATGAATTGATGAATATTTGCCATTTATTAAATTCAAAACAGAGATACTGTATTATACTACTATGAGACACATTTAGGGCATGTAGTCCTGAGTACACAATAACTTTTGTTTTTATAAATATATATATAGATATAAGTCTTATAAAATTACTTTTTGTAACAAAAATGAAATGTTTGTTTAAAAATTACTTTTGTTCTAGTCCAGAAACCCAATGAATCTCATAAAACATTTATGACAGCTCAGGTTAAATAGGAGCAATTACATTCTGAACAACCTGAATAATCTTTGAAATATATCAGTCAGAATTAATAGAAGCTAGAAGGTTATTAGCTCCTTGGTTAAAACAACAAAATCAAGGAAATCAAGGAATTCTGACATATACACACACAATATTTTGCTACTACTGGACATTTCCTGGGAGACACTGAATTGAAAGAGATTTCTCAAGAACATAAAATTAAATTGGCACAATTATTGTCACTACAGGAAATAATAGAGACAATTAAATCTATGAAACTGGGGGGGGACTGATCCCCCAATTTTCCAATTAATAGCATAGAATTTTTATAGATTCATTGGCATATTTATTATCAGAAGCTAATCATGCATCATTTTATCTTAGTAGGTACTCTCCTTCATTTTATGAGACCCACACTATGATAATATTAAGGCCAGAGAAAGATCCTATTAAATGTGCATGTTATAGACCAGTGATGGTGAACCTTTTTGATACCAAGTGCCCAAACCCAGCGCCGGAAACCCGAAGTCCAGCTGGCCAGCACACACATGCTGTTTTTTGGCCATTTATTGGACCTACGAAGACCCGCTGACTGGCGCACTGGAAACCAGAAGAAAAGCTGGCAATGGCATGCGTGCCCACAGAAAGGGCTCTGCGTGTCACCTGTGGCACGCGTGCCATAGGTTCGCCATCATGGTTATAGACCAAATATAACAGTAACATTAGTTAGGAGATTATAGACTGTAATATGTTCAACCAATTATGCATTTCAGTCTCAATGAAGAAATAATAGACAAGCATTATACCTTTATATCTTTCCCTACATCTTTTTCTTCTACTTTCTTCTACTTTTTTCTCTTATTGCACTTTTAGCTTTTTTGTTGTTGTTGTTATTTCAGCCTTTTTCATTTTCTCTTGTCTATTTCAGTTTGTATTAGTTCTTACTTCTGTTACATTTTTAAATAAAAAATCTATTTACAAACATAAAGATAATTATTTTACCTAGAAAGAAATTTACATTTGTGCTGTTACAGAATGGATTCAAAATATATGTTTATCATTTATTGAAATGTCTTTATAGTCTATTAGAAGATAATGCAATATGTTTATTTAATCATTTAATAATGATTAAGTATATGTTTAATAATAACTTTATGGGTTAAGTTAATTTTATATTAATATTATATATTTTTTTAAATCCTATTTCCTTTTCCCCCCCTTATATTTTAGTTTGTTTTTTACTAGAATATATATATACTTTTATGCTACCATTACTGATGTATTTTTGTTGTTGTAGCAGTAGCTCACGAATAAAAGCATTTTATGTTTTTAAAAAGCAAAATACTCGAATTCCAAATAAGTGGAATAGTTATAGTAGTATCAGATTTAACTGGACTCAGAAATTCACAAGGTTGATTACTTTAGCAAAAAAAAAACCCTGCTCCTTGGGAGGAAAACTCTGACAAAATATTATATTGCAGAGGTATCAGAAGTACATATTGTCAAAAGTCATGGTTTTCCCAATTGTAATATATGACTGTGAAAGCTACTATGTACAAAAAGATATTTTAAAAAGCTGAATAAAATTGTTTAGTGTCTCTTGAACTGCAAGAAGGACAAATCCTCCAGTACTAAATAAAGAAAAATCAGCCTGTTTATTCGAAAGCAAGACAATGAAGCTAAAATTTAAATATTTTGGACACATAATGCAAAAAAAAGTGTCTTCTAGAAGCTCCTGTTGCTTGGAAACACTGAAGGCAATTGAAAAGCTGACTGAAGAAAGGCAGCTGCATGTAACCCTTATAACACGAACATGAGTTTATAAAACCTCAGTGCTGGAGTTATCACAACCAATCCTAGTAAACTGATATCCTTTGGTCAGGAAAAGCCAGAGGTGATTGATTGATTGATTGATTGATTGAATAACAAGAACTGTCTTAAAAAAGACCTAAAGTCAAGGAGCAAAATATATATAGTAGAGGCACTACACAATAATGACAGAGTGTTGTGCGTTCTTTTCCTCCTTTACACATTTAAAATGTACTTCTTTAGCACGGGTGTCAAACTCGCTGCGTCACATAGCCATCGAGTGATGTTTTGCGATGTTTTTCCCATTCGTGGAGCTGGAATGGGTGTGGCCTGCATGTGATGCATCCGTACCATGGGCTGCCAGTTTGACACCCCTGTTCTATAGAAAGGGTTACTACATTGAGATAATGTAAGCCTTGTAATTCTAAATGTGATGCACTTTTTAAAAAAGTTAACGCAGAGGTGCTTTTTCAAGAGGCAAGTGGACTTTTTGGAGCTGAAGAAGCTTCTTGAATGAGAAGCAAAATGTCTCAAAGAAAAAACAGAAGTCCAGTTGTCTCTTGTAAAAGCACCTTTGGGACAACCATGACATGGATGACTGAGAATCTCCATAGACATTTACAAAAAGTTACTTAGCAAGCTTTCTGGATTCCAATCCTATATTGAAAATCACTCCCGCTCCCATTGAGAGTGGTGTCTTTTATCTGTCTGGCTACTTGTAACAATTAATATAAATACAATATAAATACAACAACATGCCCCACTGATCTAACCCCTATTAAGAAAGGGCTACACACTAGAAACATTGCCAATAAAAATATGCTTAGTACAAGGCCAACTGTCCAAGTTCCCAAGATGTATAATCACACCATCCCCAGATGTTGTCTTTTAGGGTACATAGTAGATGTGGTGGATTTTTATTTTTATTTTTTGAAGGGTTGCCTTTAAGTTACTTTTGTCTCATGGCAACAGCCTGGACAACTTTTGCCAACAAGTTTTGTTGTTTGTCCTAGGGCTGAGAGTGATTGGCATATATACAAAGCACACACACACAGCACGTACATATACATATACACATACACATCAAAGCAAGCAGCTAATAAACATTAAAAGTACATGCCAGGTATGCAAACCTTTTCATAGTTCCCTTAGTCTTGGAAATTTTTAATTATATAAAGTTCATCCTGTAAAATACAGTGAAGCCTTCAGCCATCTTAAATGCTGACTTGAATAAGAAATGCAATTACTTTTGAGGGAAAATACATTCAACTTAAATGCAGAGATAGATAATGCCTAGAGACAATTAAATGAAGAATTTATATAATTTCTGCTTGATTTTCTTACCCTGATTTCATCTTTTGTATCCCAAACAATGATAAAAATCTATAAATCTAAAATCACCTTATTCACTGCCAAAACAGGGAGTATCTATCAGTTAACCAGCATTCCAAGAAATGACATTTACTTTGTGTACTTACACTGAAAAGAGTTTTTGGTCTTCACATACTTGTGTTTTCCTTCTGCAATATAATTGCTAAGGAATTCTATTGGATTTAGCTAAACAAATTTCAATAGGCAACTAACACTGAAATAGCTGCTCCTTCACAGTCTTTCAGAAACAGTTTTCCTCAATTTATTTGAAGAAAAGAATTTCAAATCAATTAAGAAGAGAAAGCATTTATTTTTTCTATTAACATGTGGCATTCTATTCTAATAAATTTCCCTATATCTAGTTATGCAAGCAGAGAGAAAGAATCTATGAAAACAGAAATAAAGCTGCAATTTAAAAGACCTGAATCTCATTTCTTTGGCATGCAATTAGTTTTGTGGTATCCTCTAACTATTTCAAAAGAAAAGCTATTATTTAATTTATTGTACATATTCCATGAGCCACTGTCTATTTTCCTCATTTGTTTCAGCCCAAGGCTTCAGAAGGCAGAAGTTTAAATCTTACATCAGGTGCAAGATATGTTTCATTTAATAGCACAATAGGATGACTACAGGAAAGTCAGGGATTTGATGAGATATTAAATCAAGATAAACACTAATGTTGTAGACATGTCAATCTTGACACACAAACAACACCAACAAAGCAAAAAGAAACATGTGTCTTGAACTCTAGCTAAAGTTAGTATATGAATAAGAAAGGCAGCAGTAAAAAAAATAAACCAAAAATATTCAGTGAAAGCAAAACTATAATATCTGGTGCCACAAGAGAAAGAAGACAAGAATGTTATTGGTAATTTTATTATTTTATTTTACTTTATTTTATTATATATTTTCATTTAAAATGTACAGGTACACAGATTATGTTAGTTTCATTCAATATGTCCATATGGAGAACACATCACCTTCAACTGATATGACACATTATTTGGAATCATAAAGACATTTCATAATTAAGATATTCAACTGTTCAGATGAATAAGAGATTTGTTCTATATTTTAGACTTTAGAGCCACAATTATTCCTTTAAATTTAGGTTCTGAACATCATAGCAAATTAGGCAGGCCATCTGCTGGTGGTTTTTAAATGCTTTAAGTTTTTGCCTCCTAAATATGGATAATACTGAGTATTGGCAGAACCAGTATTATGGCAAGTGAATGGCAACAGAGTTGAAATGTTCGTTGAAAGTTATGCTTTACAGTGGGCCCTGTGTTTTTCAGACTGGTGGAGTGGACCATAAAGCTAAAATGACTTTCTGTAGCAATATCCCAGCATAACAGCAAGAACAATTTTAAAGCAACAGGCATCTGACTTATAAATCTTTTCTCAGTTATTGGAATAAACCTTACTAAATTCATTTCTAAGTAAGTCTCCATAGATAAAGCCACCTATCTAAATATTCAAGAAAAAATAGAACACACTGATCTCTATGTTCTCTAAAGAATTTCTAACAGATGTTGATCTCCCTAAGATCATTTACACTGCTGTCTAAAAGAATAGCACAATATTTTAATTGCTGTCATGGAAAGTATAATGGAAAATTTTATTCTAGCATCAACAATGGAATCGCCAGTGTATGAAAAGTTGGCTTGTAAAAATAAAACCTGCTATAAACTTCCTTTTGTTGGATTAGGGAAGTATATTTTAAAACAGATATGGAAAGGCTGTGCTGCCAACATTTAACAACATGGTGGGCAAATTTTGGCAGCAGGATGTTCCCCTTTCCCTCCAAAATAAAAAATAGAAATTGGACAGAGATGGATGAGCTGCCCCCATTTTCATAATTTCAAGCCCCATCCCCCCCTCCAAAAAAAAACAAAACCCAAAAGCAGCTTATGTGCTAAAAGATTTTGTCCCTGCCTTTTTAGATGACATCACTTCATTACCAAATATTTGAAATTCTAGGACAGCCCAACTTTGAGAAGTTACACAGGGATTTTTTTAAAAAAAATAATCATTGATTACAACTGGGGGAAGGACAAGGGGGAGAGTGAGAGAGAGATTGCAAATTTACTTGAAAATCACTAGGATGTGTATTCATTTTGCTAAATTATTATCACTTCATCATTAAGATGCCAACAGCTTTTTCACTAACAAAAAGAATAAAGCTAATACACATGCCTGCACTTTTTCCCCTCACGTAAAGAGATCACATACTGTCAGAATATTTGAAGAAAGTTTTGAAACTCTAATTTATGAGCAAATATGCACAATTCAAAAGTAATGAATAGTTCTATTTCTGCCAAAAATAATACCAAAAACAATATTGTACTTATATTATGTATTAGGATCATCAGAATCAGCCAAATTCAATTTGGATTTGAGACCAAAGAGACAAAATTAAATTCAACTATAAAATCTGAGTTTCAAACGTGACAAGATTCAATTCAAACCAATTGGAAATTTGATTCAGTAAAATATCAAACCATAAGCTAAAATGGGGAAGCATCAAAATGCTTATTCCTCCTCCTCCTCCTCCTCCTCTTCTTCCTTCTTCTCCACAATCTGATAATAGATTGTACGCTGTGAAGGTGCACATAGTGGAAGAAGTTTTACCACAATAATTACTTTCATTATTTCTTCTGCAACTTTGTAAGGCATTAGCAGAAATTAGGAAAGCCAAATTGTAGCTCTAAACCAGCGCTGTCAAACTCCTGGCCCGCAGGTCGGATGCATCACACGCTGGCCACGCCCACATGGGTTGGTGGGTTCTACTTTACTACCGGCTCACAACAGGATTGCACTTGCACGCCGATCTTCTGTACATGCGCAGATCACCTATGACAACATCCAAGGCGGTGGGCAGAGCCTCCCGCCAGTTTTACTACCAGTTCTTGTGAATCAGTCCGAACTGGGGACAACCCACCACTGGCCCACACCCAGTTTATGTCACGTGATACTGCCATGACGATGTGAGTTTGACAATCCTGCTCTAAACTTCTGGCAGTAGCTTATACAAAAGTTTTGTGTATAGATGCAAAATGTGACTTACTCCAATTCAAATAAAAACTTTACAACACAGTTTTTAAAATAAGCTCTTACAGTACTAAGGATTGAAAAGCCATCATTGATTGACTGATTGGGTACTGGCAAGCTTGTTAGTATAACTCTCTGACAAGGTTAGTCTCCTGTGAATTAGATGCTACTAAAACATCTAATTTAAAAATTACTTCTTAAAAATCTAAGAACTATATAAACTATCATAAGTGCAGATATAATACACTATAATATAAAGAAATTAATTCTATATCTGCAGTCTAATGGCTTGTAGCCAAACTCAAATCTACTTGTGGAAAAATCACTCAGAAGTCAATACTGAAGCAGGCACGTAGTATAAAAAAATCCCAAAGGATTTTGCTTTATTTTATTTTACTTAATTTTAATGGGAGAAGGAAGGAGTTGAATTGAAAGAAGTGAAGAACTGCTGGTAGGTTTCCAATCATCTCCACTCCACACTCATCAGGCATCAGAGACTTACAGGATTATATTAAAGGTCAGACAAATAGAATGAGAGTTAAGAGTAATGAAAAAAGGTATGGATATAAGACAGCTAGAAGATCACACAAGAGAAAGAAAACCAGATAAAATATCAGCAACAGAAAAATCACAATTATC
Organism: Ptyas mucosa; assembly: GCA_012654045.1. Classification (NCBI taxonomy): domain Eukaryota; kingdom Metazoa; phylum Chordata; class Lepidosauria; order Squamata; family Colubridae; genus Ptyas; species Ptyas mucosa. Next base: position 10,859,876 of record WNWU01000016.1, read on the forward strand.
TAGAAATGACCCTGCCTAAACATATTACATTAAAAGTGACACATAAATAATAATAATAATAAATACTGCCTCCTCACCCATCCTTATATATTTAATTGGCCAACAACTTAAAGAATTTATCATATCACTCAAGGTTTGACCATATATGGGGGGAAAACCTGTAAAAATGTTCAAGACTCCAAAATCAGAAACTCTACTGAAGCTCTAAATCGTATTTGAACCTTTCCAAAATTATTTGAAGATGACTGATCTGATTCAATCATAGCTCCTTTCATTCAAATGATCTTTTAAAAACTCCATAAAGCTTTATTGTTTATCCAATGATATACAATGCATTCTTTGTGAAACTGTAAAACAATGGATTATGCAAATTTAATCATACTTAATTTATTGTCTGTTAAAAGTAGCAAGTAGCCCAATTATTTGGTTGCTTTATTAATCCAGTTTAAATATTCTAGGTAAATCATAGACTTGATCATAGGGCTGTCCCACTTGGAAACCATCACAGATCCACTGTTAGACCCCTTGCAATTTGCATACCGAGCAAATAGATCAACAGATGATGTTGTTAATATGGCTGTGCACTACATCCTACAACATCTTGAATCTCCAAAGACCTGTGCAAGGATCCCCTTTGTAGACTTTAATTCAGCATTCAATACCATCATTCCAGACATTCTTCTAACTAAGCTAAACCAGTTAGCGGTACCTGAACACACTTGTAAGTGGAGCATAAGCTTCCTAACAAACAGGAAGCAGCAGGTGAAGCTAAGCAGAATCACATAAGATACCTGTCCAATTAGCGCAGGGGCCCACCAAGGCTGTGTGCTCTCTCCACTTCTCTTCTCTCTATATACCAATGACTGCATCTCAAACGATCCATCTCTTAAACTACTGAAGTTCACAGATGACACAACATTGGTCAGTCTCATTCGAGGCAATGATGAATCCGCATACAGACGGGAGGTTGAACAACTAGCCTCATGGTGCGACCAGAACAATCTGGAATTGAATATACTCAAAACTGTAGAAGTGGTGGTGGGCTTTAGGAGAAACCCTCCCATACTACCACCTCTTACAATATTAGACAACACGGTATCAATAGTAGAGACCTTCACATTTCTATGTTCTGCCATATTTATTTATTTATTTATTTATTTATTTATTTATTTATTTATTTTATTTCTATACCGCCTTTCTCCTGTAGGACTCAAGGCAGTGTACAACCAAGAAGAATATAGACATACAAACATCATAAAATTGCTAATTAAAATTATTACTTAGTTTGGTCAATTAAATAAAACCCAGAGTTAGATAACATTTTAAAAGATCATTCACATGTTCATATGTTTAGCCCCGCCTGTTGGAACATCAGGGTCTTGAGGGCACAACAGAAAGCATGGAGATCAGGGATATTCCATATCTCCGGGGGAGGTTCATTCCAAAGGGTCACACAACCTAAATTGGACACCCAACATCAAAAATGTCATCAAAAAAGCACAACAAAGAATATTCTTTCTGTGCCAATTCAGAAAGCTCAAACTGCCCAAGGAGCTGCTGATACAGTTCTACAGAGGAATTATTGAGTCTGTCATCTCTACCTCTATAACTGTCTGGTTTGGTTCTGCACCCAACAAGACAGACAGAGACTTCAGAGGATAATTAGAACTGCAGAAAAAACAATTGCTACCAACCTGCCTTCCATTGAGGACCTGTATACTGCACAAGTCAAAAAGAGGGCTGTGAAAATATTTACAGACCCCTCGCATTCTGGACATAAATGGTTTCAAGTCCTACCCTCAAAACAACGCTATAGAGCACTGCGCACCAGAACAACTAGACACAAGAACAGTTTTTTCCTGAACGCCATCACTCTGCTAAACAAATAATTCTCTCAACACTGTCAAACTATTCACTAAGGCTGCATTACAATTACTATTAATCTTCTCATCATTCTTATCACCCATCTCCACTAATGACTGTATGACTGTAACTTTGTTGCTTGTATCCTTACAATTTATATTGACTGTTTCCTAATATGATTTGATTGCTTATTTGTACCCTATGACTATCATTAAGTGTTGTACCTTATGATTCTTGATGAACATATCTTTTTTTTATGTACTTTGAGAGCATATGCACCAAGACAAATTCCTTGTGTGTCCAATCACACTTGACCAATAAAGAATTCTATTCTATTCTATTCTATTCTATCCTATCCTATCCTATCCTATCCTATCCTATCCTATCCTATCCTATCCTATCCTATCCTATCCTATCCTAGTTAAATATGACTATGACAAGCCAAAGTCCATATGTAGTATTATGTCTAGAACAAGAGACAAATATGACTTTGCCACAGTGGAATAAGATGGTGAAGGAATAGAAAACCAGGTCCAGGAGGAACAGTTAAGGGATCGAATATGTTTAACCTGGAGAAGAGAAGACTGAGAGCAAGCATGTTACCAAGTCTTCAAGATTCTCATATATAGGAGGAAGCTGATTTGTTCTGTCATCCCAGAGAGTAGAACCAATGGGCTGAAACTTTAGCGAGGTATATTTGGGATAGATAGCAGAAAGAGTTTCCTGACAGTAAGCTTGTCATCCAGTGCAAAAGTTTGTCTTGTGAAGTGGTAGATAACTCCTTCGCCGATAGTGCCTAACCAGAAGTCAAATGGCCTTCTGTGTGCAAGATGTTAGCTGGTCCTTCACTGAGCAGAAGATTCGACTAAATAAGTCTTTGAAATACAGGAATGTTCACACAAGGAATAAAAAAAGGAACAAACGTTATTTTGTGCAAAAAATGAAGTGTTATTCTATTTATTTTTCATTATCAATAAAAATAGATGTTAGTAAAACATGATTAGGAGATAACTAAATTTAAGACACAATGTACATGCTATTAAGTAAAAAAATGTTTCTTTAGGGTAACAAAAACTTCCACAGTCTCTGAATAATGAAAGAGCCTGAAAGCTCTTAGTCACTGCAGTAGCAATCAGTGGCTAGCGGAAAACAGGATGGGGCTTTAGGCCCTTTCTCTGCATATAGGGGAAAAACAGAGAAAGAAGTCCACACCACCTCCTAGGAGCTGGGATGCAGTTTCCATGGCAACCTCAGATCTGATTCAGAACTCTTAATGGTCACCATGGCAACAAGTGTCTCACTTGCCATTTCCAGAAAATTGACAGGTATTTAAACAGGAATCATCTTACCATATCTAAAGAGGCAGGCCTAAGACTACACCAGGAATCACAGCAAGGCTCCAGTCTATCCTGGGTGTATCATTTCACTGACAGATGGTACAAACAATTCCACCTGTAACTATGTTTGAGAGTGTTAGGTCAATGAATTCTAATGCTCTGTTGCTATGTTCATAATGTAGCAGGGAGGAAGACAGGTTTCAAAACAGCGAGTGGCTGATGTAGGTTCATAATCTCTAAGCATAGAGCCAATGAGAGAAGGAGAGACCCTCCCAGCTAAACACCTACATTGCCAGTTATACTTGGTGGCAAGAAATTATCATATCAAGAGAGAAAGTGAGCATAAATAGAGAAAATTGGGAGCAGAACAAAGATTGTCAGGATTTGACTTTGGACCCAGTTCTGGCCAATAAGTAATAGTGAAATGCTTATAATCTAATCTTTCAACATACAGTAAGCAATTGAAAGTCACAGCTGCTTTCATGCATTTTCAGCCTCAAGGCTGTGTGCACCCATTGTATCTGCCCAGGGTTCACAATTGAAGGATTTCTATGGAAGAAAATAATAACAAAAGCAGGGGTGAAATGTTCCTAGTTTGGACTGGATCTCCCAATCCAGTAGCGATGAAAGCAGGTGGTTCAGAGACCAGTAGCAAAAATCCCTGTCCCCCCCACCCCCATTGACCAGCTGAGCTGCGCAATCATCAGAGGCTTTTTTTTTTAATTTTTAAAAGCATTTTTTCTACAACCTCTTTGGCCGAAAAAATGCTTTTAAAAGTAAAAAAAAAGCCTCTGATGATCACGCGGCTCAGCTGGGATCATCAGAGGCTTTTAAAAGCATTTTTTCTACAACCTCTTTGGCCAAAGAGGTTATATAAAAAATGTTTTTAAAAGGAAAAAAAGCCTCTGCAGATCAAGCAAGTCAGCTGGTATCATCAGAGGCTTAAAAAAAAAGAAAAGAAAGCCTCTGCCGATCAGGCAAGTCAGCTGGGATCATCAGAGGCTTTAAAAAAAAGAAAGAAAGCCTCTGCCGATCAGGCAAGTCAGCTGGGCTCGTCAGAGGCTCCTAATGAGGGATGTACTATCAGCACAGTGGATGGGAGGGGCAGATACGGCGGGAGCAGGGGGCCATACCATGTGTCTGGGGTGCGCACTCGCTGTCTGAGAGCAATTGTGCACGCCAGGCCCCAATGATCCTCTCGGGTACCAGGTTGCACAGATACTCAGGACTTGGGCCTTCGGCTGATGCTGTGCAACACCAGGTCCGTGGTAAATAAGGCCCCCTTCATCTATGATCTTATACAGGAGGGGGGAGCGGACCTGGTGGGTATTACGGAGACCTGGTTGGGCCCGGAGGGAGTGGTCCCTCTGATTGAGATGTGCCCACCAGGCTTCAGAGCATTCCATCAGCCGAGGGCCCAGGGCAGGGGCGGGGTGGTGGTGGTTGTTATTAAAGAAGGTTTTGGTCCGAGGGAGACCACTATGCCACAGATTGCTGGGTGTGCATCCCTCTTTGTGAGATGGGGTCAAGGGGTTCAGATGGGCTTGTTGCTAATGTACCTGGCTCCCTGCCGTGTGGCAATGGCCCTACCTGAGCTACTCGACGTGATAGCCACAGTTGCAGTTGATACACCCAGGCTTATGGTCATGGGTGATTTCAACCTGCCATCCATTGGTGAAACGTCTGAGATGGCCTGGGAATTCATGGCTTCCATGATGGCCATGAACCTGACCCAGTTAGTTCATGGCCCCACTCATGGTGGGGACACACTCTGGACCTGATTTTTGTCTCTGGCCAGTGGTTGGGTGATCTGCTTATAGGGGATATAGAGATGGAACCCTTGTCATGGTCAGATCACTCGCTCCTTCGCCTGGACCTTTGAACCGCTACACCCTGCTGCAGGGAGGCGGAACCAATAAGGTGGGTCCGCCCCAGGCACCTGATGGATCCTGATAGGTTCCAGATGGAGCTTGGGCCATTTCCTGAGGAACTGGCACACGACTCAGCCAAAGACCTGGTAGCTGCCTGGGATCAGGCGGCTGGTGGGGCCTTGGAACGAGTCATGCCTTTGCGGCCTCTGATCCAGTGCCGATCCCATGTGGCTCCATGGTTTATCGAGGAGCTGAGGGAGATGAAGCACCAGAAAAGATGCCTGGAGAGCAGTTAGAGGGCCAGTCTCGCTGAATCTGACCGAACACTGGTAAGGTCGCATATTAAGACCTACCAAGTGGCGATAAAGGTGGCAAAGTTTAATTACTTTTCCGCTCTTATTGCGTCATCAGATAATCATCCAGCCACCCTGTTCAGGGTGACCTGCTCCCTGCTACATCTGGGAGTGCGGGAGGACCCCCTGGAAGGCAGGGCCGAGGATTTCGTACAATATCTGTATGACAAAATCGCACAGATTCGGGGGGATTTGGACTCTGACTGGGTAGATTCGGGCAGAGTGGTGAGGAATAGTCTTGAGAACATTATCTGGGAAGAGTTTGACTCTGTGACCCCTGATGACATGGAAAGGATTTTGCGGAGACTTGGTGCGGCCACATGTTTGTTAGACCCGTGTCCCTTCTAGTTAGTACTGGCTTCCCAGGAGGTTACACAAGGCTGGCTGCAGGGAATTATCAATGCTTCATTGAGTGAGGGTTACTTCCCCGCGGCCTTGAAAGAGGCGGTGGTGAGGCCTCTCCTCAAGAAGCCTTCCCTGGACCCGGCAGTATTAGCCAACTACCATCCCGTCTCCAACCTTCACTTTGTGGTGAAGGTTGTTGAGAGTGTGGTAGCACGACAGTTTCCACAATACCGGGAGGAAACGTCTTATCTGGATCCATTCCAGTCGGGTTTCTGGCCCGGGTACAGCATGGAAACGGCATTGGTCACATTGGTAGACAATCTCTGGAGGGCTCGGGACAGGGCTCGGGACAGGGGACCAGGGGTTCTGGTCCTGTTAGACCTCTCAGCGGCTTTTGATACCATCGACCATGGTAACATGCTGCGCAGGTTGGAAGAGTTGGGGATGAAGGGCACTGTGTTACAGTGGTTCTCCTCCTTTCTCTTGGATCGGTCGCAGTTTGTGTTGGCAGGGGGGCAGAGGTCGACCTTGAGACGCCTCATATGTGGGTGCCTCAGGGGTTGGTCCTCTCACCCCTTTTGTTCAACATCTATGTGAAGCCGCTGGGTGAGATCATTCGTGGCTTCGGGGTGAAGTACCACCAGTACGCTGATGACAGCCAGCTGTACATCTCCATCCTGGGCCACCCCAATGATGCCCTTGAAGTGATGTTCCGGTGCCTGGAAGCTGTGTGGATCTGGATGGGGAGGAACAGGCTCAGGCTCAACCCATCCAAGACTGAGTGGCTGTGGTTTCTGGCATCCCGATATAGTCAGTTGACACCATCACTGACTATTGGGGGCGAGTCTTTGGCCCCTATGGAGAGGGCTCACAATTTGAGCGTCCTCCTGGATACGCAGCTGTCCTTGGAGGAACATCTGACGGATGTAGCCAAGGGGACTTTTTATCAGGTTCGCCTGATCCGCCAATTGCAGCCCTTCCTAAATCAGGATTCCTTGTGCACAGTCACTCATGACCTTGTCACCTCTCGCCTGGACTACTGCAATGCTCTCTACATGGGGCTCCCCTTGAAGAGCACCCGGAGGCTCCAACAGGTCCAGAATGCGGCTGCGCAGGTAGTTACGGGAGCTGCATGGCGCTTCCACATAACACATCTCGTGAGTGAGCTGCACTGGCTTCCAGTGGTCTTCCGGGTATGCTTCAAGGTGTTGGTTACCACCTTTAAAGCACTCCATGGCATAGGACCTGGATATCTTCGAGACTGCCTGCTGCTACCGATGACCTCCCACCGACCTGTGCGCTCCCACAGAGAGGGCCTCCTCAGGGTGCCATTGGCCAAGCAATGTAGACTGGTGGCCACCAGGGGAAAGGCCTTTTCTGTGGGGGCACCTGCTCTCTGGAATCACCTGCCCTAAGAGCTAAGAAGAATCCAAGACCTCAGTGCCTTCCGCCATGCCCTTAAGACCTTTCTTTTCCAGCAAGTCGGGCTGGCTTAACACATTTTTTAAATGTTTTTAATAGGTTTGTTATTGTTTTTTAACTATGGGGCCAAACGCATATATCTCTTTTTAATTATATTTTAATGTTTGTATTTATGTTTTTTACTTTAGCTGTGCACCACCCTGAGTCCTTCGGGAGAAGGGCGGTATATAAATTTGAAAATAAATAAATAAATAAATAAATAAATAAATAAATAAATGCCTCTGCCGATCAGGCAAGTCAGCTGGGATCGTCAGAGGCTTTAAAAGCATTTGTTTTACAACCTCTTCAGCCGAAGAGGTTGTAGAAAAAAATGGTTTTAAAAGTTTAAAAAAAATCATATTTTTCAGTCATATTACCCACCACCACCAAGCCATGCCCACAGAATGGGTAGTAACAAATTTTACATTTCACCACTAAACAAAAGGCACTGCAGTACTGCTGACCCCAGCAAAATACAGAGAGAATGATCTAGTTGCACATGGTAACCATAGTACCTTAGCTTTCTTCTCTACCTTGGAGGTCAGAAGAGACCACCAATCTTTGCACAGCTGTCAGGGTGATCATTATTTAAATTTTCAGCTTCAAGAGTATGAAGAAAGCTCGTCTCTTATTGCACTTGTTAACAGGCAAAACTCTGAAACTTCATTACCTTACACCAAGTTCAAATTATATTAACTTCTTTCTGAATAACTGAGTTAAGGACTAACATGTAAAAGAATTTAAGGAAAAAGAATCTTGTTGTTCTTTACTCTTCTTCCAAGCAAACAGAACTAATTTTCTTTTAAAACAATCAAATAAAAGGAATACTGCATTTATTGAAGACACAATTAGATAAGCATCTACAGCAGCCTTTTTTCAATCCAGAAAGCTTTAGGATGTGTGGACTTCAGCTCCCAGAATTGTCCGGCCAGTTGAAGTCCATACATCTTTAAGGTGCCAAGAGTAAGAAACACTGGTCTAGAGTTATGATTGTGCAGGATTGGGTTGAATTGAGAAGACTACATGACCCTGCAACTCCACCAGGTAAGCAAGCCCTAGCAGCTTGCAAATTAAAGTCTTAGAGTGCCTTTATGTAGTGAGAAACTGCTAGAAAGAAATAATGTTGTTCTTCTGTTCCAAATATCGACCCAACTGTAAATTCATCTGAGTCAGTAAATTAAATCCCATGTATTAGATGGGAAGTCAGCTTCCCATGTAATACATGGCCTTAAAGAAGGAAGACAAAGCTCTGGTTTCTACTCTCATTCTGTTTCTATTCAGCCTGTTCAATTTTAATTCCCCAGAAAGATAAGACAACAGAAGCAAAGTACAGAAGCAAAAGAACAATATGTGGTGTGTACAGATGCTTGTGAGGATAAGTCACACATATATACTATATGCGCTGAAAGTATCCTCTCATTTTGAAAAGCATGCATTTCGTAAAACTGAACTAAATTGTAAAACTCTAAAACACAAGTAGATTCCACGTAGGAAATAAACTAGCAAGTTATCATATACCTGACAAAAGATTTATCCATTTAACAGAAGCATGAGATAACATGTTCTTTGGAGGGGGGTGCATAATAAGAAGTATACCCAGCATTTTGTCTCTATATACAGTAGAAGCAAATATCCAAATATAAATAAATAAATATGTGTAGGTTGATCCTCTCTTCCAATATATCTAGTCAATACTATTTCTTCTGGCTGGCAGCAGCTCTAGAGTATCACAGCAAAAGGTTTTCATATCAGGTCCTACCCAATCTATTTTTCAACTGGAGAGTACCAGGAAATAAGTCTGGGACCTTATTTGTGAGAAGAAGAACTAAAAGATTTTTTTAACCATTTCTTAAGTATCATTGACAATTTGCTGCCTTGTGTGCAATGTTATTCCAGAAATACAATTTTACTAACTTATACCATTTTACTAATTGTAACTGGGAATTTGCATCTTGGCAATAAATTTCAAAATATATAATGCCATTATTATTAGGAAATAATATATTAAATTTTCTTAGTGAATAGAATTGCATTTGCTTTTATGTGCATCAAATTATTTGGGAAAACTTGACACGAGTGGCACCATCTTACAATACAATATGAATCTGAATATTGCAAACGCTCTAAAAGCACCTGTGTTCTCAAAGCTGTAATTGTGATCCATTTGTGCTTGTTTCATCAAGGAAGAGTGATTCAAAATATGTCTAATTTTGAAAATAAGCCATATACTATGAATGTACTGTATTAATGGTATTGGTGTATATTCTAAAGAGATAACTTATGAGGCCACATAAATGCAGAAGTTTTATTTGATTTGATTTTCACTGCATCGTTTTTAGGGACATGAGATTTATTGACCTTACAATCAGTCTCTTTGTATAATATTAAACATTGCTGTAAGTTAAAAATAATTAGTATTTAACAAGAGTTTCTTTAACATTAACCTAGCAATTTTATTTCTGCAACTGAATAACAGAATAACAGATTTGGAAGGGACCTTGGAGTTGGAATTTGACCTTCCAAATGATTTACACCATCCTATTATTTATATTATCTATTGCCCTTCAAAAGTAAAAAACAAAAAATAGACATAAAAATATGTGCATAAATTGTAACTTAGATTCAAATGCTTATAAGAACCAAACAAACAATAATGTTTATTTAATTGCCATTTCCTTACTTTTCTAAAGGTCATACAAATTTGCTACTACTCTCAATATACAGTTGATTAGCATTTTCAAGAAAAGTTCTCAGACAAATTTCCTCAGAAAGGGGAAAGAATTAATATTATATTTTTAAAATTATCAAGATAGCTTCCAAATATTCCCATGCAAAGAATGTAAAATATTTCCTTTCTGCAGACATTCCTTACTCACCAAATTGTTGAAATCTTATAAAATTATCTGAACTATCACATGACATTCATGATCTAAGCAAGTTTCTCTTCAAGGAGATCTTACTGAAATTTCAAAAGAATTTGCATGAAGCCATGTTCATATTTCTTCCACAATGGGAAGCTTCCATTTTCCAGATTTCCAAGTGAGATCTTATGGGATTTTGTGATTTCATGCCTAATTATTTTATTAAAAGTATCTTATTTGGGAAAGAATAGATATGTCTCGAGATAGTGCAGCAGTAGATAGTGAACCACCAATAATAATATGTTGCTAACCCCTAACAAAAAATATGTATGCCTATTAATTTAGTCTTTTTGAAGTCACACACACACACACACACACACACACACACACACACACATATCATATTTTTATAGCCTAAAAACTTAATACCTTCTTATATTTCTATTTTTCTTTGAGAACTATGGCCAGTATAGTTCTTCATGGGCCACAGGCTGCTTTCTTTTCTTGTTTAAATTCTGTAATATTGATATAGAATTTTTTTTTAAAAACATATGGCGTACATAGCCAGGGAAGCCTACAATGCTTTTTACCACAGAGTAGTTCTGGCAGCCTAAGATTGCTAGTTCATTTTGTTCATGCATGTGCGCTATCTATGGTACACCACAAGGGACAAAGAAGCTTTGCACCAGCTGGCTAGCAGCATTTGGGGGATATTGGATCACCCAGGCTTTTTTCCACCAAGCTTGCCTCACATCCATGCAGGTCTGGCACTGGTTCCCACCTCCACACAGAACATTGTTAACTTTTCCCACCAAAGTGGTATTTATTTATCTACTTGCATTTTTACATGCTTTCGAACTGCGAAGTGGGGAGGAGATAGGGGCAAATGATGAGAGTTCACTCTGCTACGTGGTGCCATGAGCTTGAAGTGCCAGAGTGCTGACTATCTCTGACCAAAAAAAAAATCCAGCATTTTTAGGCTGCTGTGTCATCACACTTTCCTATAAAAATAAATACAACATTTCCAAACCTGATCAGTAACTAACAAGGATATGAACCTGCCATCTGTCATGGTTACTCAGAAGAAATAAAAATATCATTTCCAGTTTCTAGCACATATTTTTTTTAAAAATGTTTAAATTCTATTCACGAAAAATTCTGCAAATATGGAGAATTCAAAAACAAAGAGATATTTACCCATCTATACTTGCCTAATTCATTAAGTAAACCTATTTTCCACATGCCTCAAAATGAGCCTAAGATCACCTCATATGTGAATTTTTTTTTAATTTGATTTATATGCCGCCCTTCTCCGGAGACTCAAGGCAGCTTACAATGCGTTAAGCGATAGCCTTCATACTTTTTGTATATTTATACAAATTTCCCCCACAATCTGGGTCCTAATTTTACCTACCTTAGAAAGGATAGAAGGCTGAGTCAACCTTGAGCCTGGTGAGATTAGAATTTGCAGTAATTGCAGGCTGCTGAATGTTAACCACAGTGCCTTAGTCTACTGCGCCACTCAGGCCCCTGAGTGGGCATTCTAAAAAATGGAAGCCATGTGATATTTCTATTTCACACAAGCAGTGTTTAGTAACAGTTTAGCATCCTTAGAAATTTATATTGTATGATAAGGTTCAGACACTGTACATGATTCTGTTTAAGGAAGATGCCCAAGGAAATATGAGTATGATGCTGGAGCTACACAGTATTAATAGATGGCCCCTGAAAGAGAAGTTGGGGTTACATATAAACTGATAGGGAAACTGCATAGATACCTGAAAAGCACATCAGAGGAAACAGCAGTATTGGTCACTGAAGTATCAGCTTGGAAATAACGGGAAATGTATCTCTTTTAATCTTTTTGTTCTGTTTTTATTTTATTCAAAAAAAAGTTAAAATACAAATACGAACACTAAACTTTACTTTTTTCCCTTTCAAAAAAACAAAGGAAAAAAACACAAAATAGACAAGACATTAGAAAGTGCATTAAAAAACCTTACACATATACACATATTATCCCCACTAGTTGAATATTGATTAATATATTAGAACAATATTAGTTTCTCAGCTCTTGAGAAACAGGCCCCCAAACTTTTTAAACTATTTGCAAGTTATTACCCTGTCATGAATCACCATGACTTTCCTATTGTTCCCAGAGGGAACTGGAATCTTCAAGATTCCCCTTCTCAGGTGGGTCCGTGGCCTTCCAAGTCATTCCTAAATGCTCCCATTCAAATCCAGGGAACAGCACTGCCAAAGAATCAGCGTTGGCAGCAAAACTGGCAGTTCATCATCAGGAAAAAGAAAGTTCCTACTGTTCAGCAGCCATCTTGGAAAGGAGTCCCAGAAATGTTTCTCTTTTAAATTCTTTGTATTATAATATAAATATAGATGCCAATCAATGTGGTGTTGGACTGCCACTGGGAAGATCCAGATCTGCATCTACCTTCAGCTACAAAAAGGACTTTGGGCCAATCATTCTCTCAGTGTTGCCTCTGTGAAGAAAAATAGAAATACTAATATGAGCTATTGAATAAAAACCAGAATATAAAGCTAAGAAAGAAATAAAAGAAGCTATGAAACAATAGTTTATGGAGAAAAGCCTCAACTCCAAAAGGCTACTCAGGGAAATTTATGATCAATAATATGGATTAGCTACCATTGAATGGCCAGCAGCCCCACTGGGAGTCTGAGGAATGCAATGGGCCCGCTAATAATGAAACATGGACAAGGGATACAACACACATGACTTTTTCCAGATTTGGAAAGATTTTTTTTTTTAAGTTTCTCTGTGTGACAATGTTAGTGACATATTGTTAAGCTTATTCAGCACTTTTTCTGTATTTCTACTAGAAGTGATAGGAAATCATTATATTAGGTTTTGGCAGCTACACCATTACCATTTATTTGGTCGTGTAGTGAGAGGCAGACTGAGTGCATACAAAGGGGCTTCAATTCTATTTCATATTTTACGCTGTGTTTTTTTCCTCTCCCAGAAATCCTTAGTATGCACAGTTTCCATTAGCTTTAACTCCATTAGCTTTAAATCCAGCTGCTTAACTTTCAAGAGAATTGTATAATCCTCTAAACCATTCAGAGACTCACAGCTTTGGGATAATCTTCTAAACATGAAATGCTCTTTTGTAGATCAGAATAGTTATGTGTTTATTTATCTACCTGAAATATTTAGCAGTAGCTGTAGGGAATGACTTACAAGCAAGATGGCACAAAGCAAAGCTAACTTTCCCCCCCCCCCCCCCTTCTATATCACTTGTAGCAAACACCAGGAAAGAGGAAGGGCAGGGAATTGCTGGAAGTGGTTTGTGGAGGAAGCTGTTGTAGCTAAACAAAACCTCTAGGGAACACAAAGATATCAGAAGCTGTGAGAGAGCCAGCCGGCTGAGGGATATGAGCAGGTGGGGGGGGGGGGGGATGCTGCTGAGAGAGCAGTGCTGGAAAAGCTAATAAACCTTGCCTGTCAGAAGAACTATATGACAGGCAGACAGGCAGAGAAAAGACTCTGCAGAGAAAAAACACTTCCCTTTTTCAGTTGGGCTATACAGCAGTGTAATCCATTAAAGCTTGACAACTGTCTAGCCTGGCTCTCTTCTATATAATATGCTTACATTCCACCGAAGGAGCAAAGAAGCAAGATGGTAACAGGGAAAGAAAGAGCTGAGTAAGGGAAATCTATCCGAATTATGGACTGGACAGATTGGCTACTGTGAGAAAAAAATGACCAATAAAAGTCAGGAAGGGCTGAGAAATAACCAGACAGAACCCAATAGCGCAACAAAGTCAGGGAAACAGTGACTTATTTTCCATTTCACAGAAGGAAGAGATGGTAGAGACAGTAAGTACACTTTTATCCAGTGGTGAAATCCAAAAATTTTCCCTACTGGTTCTGTGGGCATGGCTTGGTGGGTATGGCTTGGTGGGCGTATCTTGGTGGCAGTGGTGAAATTCAATTTTTTACTACCGGTTCTGTGGGCATGGCGTGGCTTGGTGGGCATGGTGTGTCTTGGTGGGCATGGCAGGGGAAGAATACTGCAAAATCTCTATTTCTACCCAACTCCAGGGGAAGGATATTGCAAAATCTCCATTCCCTCCCCACTCCTGGGAAAAGGATATTGCAAAATCTCCATTCCCACCCCACTCTGGGACCAACCACAGGTGGTATTTGCCGATTCTCCAAACTACTCAAAATTTCTGCTACCAGTTCTCTGAACTACTCAAAATTACCGCTACCAGTTCTCCAGAACATGTCAGAATCTGCTGGATTTCACCCCTGCTTTTATCCAAAAGCAGATTTTCTGCTTTGACAAAGGGAAGACTGTATTTCCCCTCCAATATGGACTATATTAACTGCTTAAGAGAGGCAGCATTTGCCCTCGTCTCTGCCATTTGAAAGGACCAGCCCTAGCACCAGCAGAATAGAAAAGAAAGAATGCATTCTACCACATTAACTTCCAATGCTTTACTGGGTGGGCAGATGGATAAAGAGAGAGAGACATTGGTGGATAAAGGAACAGTCAGACAGACAAGGATTTCCAAGAATTCAGAATCCCTTTTTAGATTGTCCTCAAGAACTGTGACACAAACAGGAGCCCCAGAGAGATTTAGCATTAACTTGCACTGTTCTGTCACAAAAGCAACATTATTAAAATGCCAACAACAAATTAAAGTTTTTAATTTAACTAATTTAAATAAATATGCTAATTAAAGTTTAATTTATTATCATGTTTTCATGGGTCACCAAAAAAAATCATCACATTTGTGGAAGATGGTCTTGGAAAATATCTACACATGTATTTGTTGCCTGAATGGTAGGTATATTAGTCAAATACAATGTGAGAAATAAATTTACTTATGAATTGTGATAATTTAAAAAGCAATAGTGTTGCTTTTGATGCAAATATTCTGACGATGATGAGACGGTGTTTAGCATATCTAGAGCTTCTAGCTTCTAAGTGTCTGTTTATTCCATAAGAAATGGGGTGAAGCGTCCTGATAAATTCAAATATTCAGTATGGGAATAATTTTTGAAAAACAGGTCCACATTGATGTCAGAGATAGAGTATCCCTTAGAGTTTAAATGTTTCTTCCAGTAGATTTATTGATTTATTTATTAAATTTATATATCACCTCTTTCACCAGTAAAGTGATCCTGGGCAATTTACAGACAGAAAAAAAATAGATATGATTAAAATTTTAATTCCTATATAAAAATCTATGTGTCTGTAAGGACCTAAGAATGATTAAGGTAGTATCGTAAGAATATAGGCAGTTTGAAGCAGGGTCAGAGTTTTTTTCTGTTTTTTGTTTTGTAAAATAATAGTGTTCAGATCTGATATATGGAATATTTGCAGATATCAAGAAAGTCCTTTAGGAATTGCTCAAAGGGCTCCAATCATGATGGATGAATGGTATAACAATGGATTTCTTTTTCTGTAAATATTCAACTTCTTTATGCTAGACCAGGAGTGTCAAACTCATGACCCATGAGCCAAATGAGTCCCGCTCTGGCCATGCCCACCCCCATTTTAGAGAAGGGGGCGAAAGTCGCAATATATCAAGTGACAATGTGACATCGCGAGTTTGACATCCCTGTGCTAGACCCAGTATTTCAATTGTTTCATCCTTTTTACTTGAAAGACAAAATTTGCTGTTGTTTGTTATATGTTGGATTTTTACCTTTATGCATTTAGTTGACAAAGCTTATTCTTGAGTCACTGAAATAAAGCCTTTACTTACTTTCTTTAACATTCCTAATCTTAACCAACTCTTATTAACCAACCTATTCTTCCTCCACAATTTGTCTCATCTGTAGAAGTCAGCTCCCTAAAACATCTAAGAATATAAGCTGTTTCCAGCACTATAAAAGCTGGCTGGTTAACTTTGAGGCAGTCACTTTCTCTCATCTCACAACATCAGGCTGTGATGTTGTGAGATGAGAGGCTCGGTCAATTCCTGTTGCAACCAATGGATCAATGCTTGCTTGATCTAAAAAAGGCAGACCAAGCAAGAAATGCTAGGGAGGAAAAAATTATTGTCACTCCCCTCAGGAAATTGAAGTTGTCTCAGTTAGAAAACATATTAAGAAAAATGATGGATGGATTGTGCTTAACAATTTACCATAGATATGTTAGGGGTGGATAGAGCTATTATTAATTCTTCCATGCTTCAACTCTTTCAAGGTCTCATCTGTAACACATATTCAGTAGTGCGTTGGAGCCAGCCCATTTGACTGCTCTTTCTTGCAGCAAACTCTGAACAAAAATAATCTTGGTGCAATCTGTAGGAAATTCACCTAGCCAGCTTGCATAAACTGAGTTGTGGAAATCTGAAATTGATCCTGATTTTCCTCCAAATTTCTCTTGTAAATTCCCATGACAGCACAAATAACTGATTGGACTTCAGGTTGCTGTTGTTGCAGTTGCTGTTATTGTTCCTGGCTGAAACAAACCTTGTCCCAAACATTGTTTGAGATAGACCACATCAGGACATAAACACAAAAATGTTAAAATTCTGCTTCACTGATATAAGCTATATTAACTTTATATAGAAAGTCTAACAGCACTTTTCCTTTTTATTTTTTTATTATACCAAGAGAGTCAAAGTGGAGCAACTTTCAGTTTCTTTCTCACACTTTCCTGTTTTCCGAGATTAAACTCATGTTTATTAATGGTTGCTGCACACCATCATCAAAGGCCATCTCCATGCTACTTTACAACTATGTGAACTGTTTCCTGAATTTGCACAGGATTTTATACCCACTTCCTATTGCTATTGTAACAATGCTTTGGCAAGTTGTTCCGATCAGATCCCACTGAACGCAGTGCCCAATGATTTAGCAGCCACTGAATCGAACAATGACATCTTCTAAGGTCCCTCCTCAGTCAGCAATGATGCTTCTTTAGCCAACATGGGTGCCATGCCAAGAAGTGGGATAAATACCTTCAGCCTGAGAATCCTGCACCCCATCAAAGAAAACACCTTGTGAGCAAACAGCAAGACACTGACTCTGTAAGCAAGCCTGGTGCCTCATTATTGACAGCAGATGAGCCAGCAAAACCTCAGCTGTGCATACTTGGCAGGAAGAGGATTTAAATTGTGCAGGGACTGCCTTTCATTGTGGGAAATATCTCAAACACTTGACTTTGTGTGTTTTTGCTCTAGATGCCTTGGTCTGTTCCTGACCAAGTCACTGGTTCTTCTCTCAATACTTTTTAAACCATTTTGAGTTTCTGATTATGAAGTGTCAGACTTTGGATTATGTCTTCTCCTCAGACTCTGGTAAACTGCTATGCACATGCATGCTCTTCCTCCTTCTTCCCAATTCTTCTGTTGCCTTACCCTTGCCTGTCTGCTGCCATCTTTCCTGACAAACTTCCTAACACTTCACAAACCTGGCTGCAAATGCTCTGCTACAATTGGTTTGCTCCTGTCTCCACATTTTCCTTGTGCCTCTCA
Source organism: Ptyas mucosa (assembly GCA_012654045.1). NCBI lineage: Eukaryota > Metazoa > Chordata > Lepidosauria > Squamata > Colubridae > Ptyas > Ptyas mucosa. Next base: position 10,877,443 of record WNWU01000016.1, read on the forward strand.
TTGTTTTTTTTCCCTCCTCGCTACATTTTGACAAGGTTCCCTCCATAGGGGACTGTTTTCCTGCCCAGCACCTCTGCGAGCGTTGCCCCCAAAAGCCCACATTTTGCCTGCCAGTTGCATGGGTGTGTTTTTCCCTTCGCTGAAGCCAGGAAACAAAAAGCAATCCATTCCTTTTCAGGCCATGCATCTGTAGCTGTCACCCTCTCAAGTGTAGTAAGAAAGAATTCTATATGGTTCCCTAACTTTGGAATTTTAGTAGCTTTAGGGACTTCCTATTTTGAGGTAGAGAAGAAAGTCCATTCCTCTGCCAAGAGCCTATGAGTGTTTGGATCATTTGCTTTAAGATTCTCAACTAATCCAGGGGTGGGCTTCAAAAATTTTAGCAAGGGGTTCTCTGCCCGGTTGTTGCGTGGGTGTGGACATGGTGGGCGTGGCCTAGTCAGCCTCCTGCACCACAGTGGGGACTGCTGTTTTTGCCCTCCAGGCTCTGGAGGCTTTCCTCAAGCCTCCAGGAGGAGAAAAACAGCCTCCCCAGGCTCTGGAGGTCCTTTGGAGATCTTCCCGAACTTCCGGTAGGCCCGTTTTTCACCCTCCCTGAGCCTCCAGGTGCCCTGCACTTACCTACATCCAAAATGGGCCATGTGGGAACTCCTGGGAGGGGAGGGGTGGGGTGGACGGGGCCAGCCAGGAATGGGATTTGGGGGTTCTCCGAACTGCACAGAATCTTAGCTAGAGGTTCTCTCAAACCCCTGCGAACCCCCAGCAGCCCACCCCTGAACTAATCCTCCCTCTCTAATTTCTCACATTGTAATCTATCGCATCTCTTAATTTCTCTCCAATACCTATTTTCTTCCTGGTGGTTCAACATTTCAATCGATTTGCTTAATCTATGATATCCCTACAAATCAAAGCCTCTTAATTTGCTAGAGTTGCTTATATACTTAAGGGCAGGATGATGACTTCTCTCACATCCTTAGAGGAAACACAGTTGGTTGTCCGCTTCCTTTTCTGGAGAACTTGACTTAGACAAGTTACCTGGCTCTTTATCTGAGAAAATGAGGTAGCAGGAGGATGATAGAAGAGTATTATCAGAATATGGGAAAGAAAAGGGACTATGAACTATGGCAAATAAGGAACAGTTGGACATATCAGCTTTGTCTCTTAAGTGAGGCCTCAATGTATAAGTTAGAAAATCTCTAAGAAAGAAATGTAAGCCATTCACAGAAATTTTATTTTAATCTTTTCACTAATGAATGAGGATTTCTTATTTTTCTTAGTTTCCAAGATTCTCTTACTATCCCTTCTTCCTGCATTAAACCTGATTAATAAAATGGTGAGAGTCTTGCTTCCTCGGTTATGTACTGCTGTTGGAGAGAGTATAGGTGGTCTGTTGGACACCTCTATTTATTTTATAGTCATTTCTGTTTTCTGCAAGACTGAATATGAAATATATACCTTGATCATGCATGCAAATGAATAGCAGTATGAAAAATACTAAATATAGTTTATCATTTGAACAAAAGACAATATGTGCAATGTTTGCTAACTGTTTTTGCACAAAGGCAACTATGTGAAAATGGAAAGCCAACTTTTTGCAGTTTGGAAATCTTCCCTGGCTGCAATCCCTTTTACTAATTATCATAATAAGTAAATATTACTGGTATTCCAAATTGTGAAAGTTAAACAATAATAGAATCACATTATTTTGATGTCAATAAATTATGTTTTCAGAAATAAATAATTTCTCCAAGTTTCATTATACAAAAGAAAAGATACTCCAAGAATTTGCACCCCTCTTTACCCTTCTAAATTTTTAATAAAACGTGATTGATTAACATTCAAATACAAACACGGAAAACTCTATCGACCCTCGTACTAATCAATGTTTCCAAGAAATCAAAAGTCCCAGCCAGCGAATTTGGATTGCTTACAGCCAATAACAGTTCATGTTTGCATTCTGATATTTTTGGCTTAAGGCCTGCAACTGATGGATCTGTACAATCTGATGCGAGACAAATATGTTTAGACCTAACTTCAGGTTTACTGTGGAATTGGCTAAAGATAAAATGTAGCACAATCATTTGAGAAACTGTAGATTTCCTTAAAGCAAGCATAAATAAATTTCCCTAGAGTTTCTCCAAATTTCATTATATTGTGATTTTGAATGAAGTAGAAAAAGAAATTATTAATTATACATAATAATGCAAGAAGACCTCTATTGCCCATGCCATTACGTTCTGAACCAGATGCAGATTTGAATGCTCTTCAAGGCATACAGCCCCATGTACAGTGTGTTCCAATAACCCAGTTGACCAAAGCATAAGTAAACACAAGCAATGACTCCCAAATCTAAGAAATGGTGCAGCTGGTGCACAAGATATATTTACATTCGAAGGCTGACCTGGTCATGTCTGTGACCTGTTCTTGGAACAGGAGCCCTGAACCAGGAGAATCCTAGATTGCACTAACGGCTCTGACTGGGGGAAGGGGGGAACCCCAGCTTTAGTTAAAAATATGTGGGGCATTCTAAACCTATAACTATTATAGCCAGTCTTGTCATGATTGATCGCAGTTCTTCTCCATCCAAACCCATACCTCTTCCAGACATTGGAAAACAAAATATCCATAGTATGATTTGAATGGCCTGGAGCAATGTTGTATAACTGAGTATCATTGGCATACTGATAGTTGACCCCACGCTGGTGGAGGAACTTATCCAGCAGTTTCATTTGTCTATGAGCAAGCTGAAAGTTGAGTCCTAGGGTGCACCCCACAGGACCTCTCACCCCTCACCATGCCAACTGGAACCAATGCTGGAAGACAGAGGAAAACTGCTGAAGAACTGTGTCTTCCATTTTCAACCCTCTAGGACAATCCAGAAAGTTTCTACTGCTATGTAAAGCCACTAAGAAATCAAGAAGGGCCACATGGATGCATCACCTCCATCCCAGTCCTGATAGAGGTCATCCACAGTGTGATTAATACCATCTCATTGTTATATCCCAGCCTGAGCCCTTCCTGTAACAGACCCACATAATTCTCTATCTCCAGAGCCCTTTGAAGCAATATCATTGTTTAAACAACTTTCCCCAAAAAAGGAATGGTTGCAGACTGGGCAGAAATCTATGGTCTCTTGAGTAAGGGGTGAACCACCTCCTCCAAGGTGACAGAACAATGGAACTGTTCCTTTCCATAAAGAAGCATTTATGCCCAAGTTAAAAAGAGAGAGAGAGAAACAGAAACCCTTGTGCTTCTGGATCCCATCCATCCCCATAAGCTTCTGAAAAGTGCACATCTTTTCTGTCAAGAGGATTCATAGGATTAGGGAGGATGCACAAGGGTCTGCAAGAGAGGCCATGCTAGTCTGGGAAGTGCATGGTACTGAGGTCAGAATAGCAAGGGAGTGCTAGCGTGCAAGGGAGATGCAGCATGGGCACGTGTGGGTGTGTGGGTGCTAGGTGGCTTGTGGGATGTGCCAATGCAGAGGGGCTAGGGGGAAGGAACACAGGTAAGGAAGACTTACTCCAGACTCTTGCAACCTTCACTGCATGCCTCACCATTGACTTTCTGGGTTGCCAAACACCCAGATCATGATCCTGTGATTGTGGATGTGCTGGAAGAGCAAGAATTCTGAGGACTGGTCCTAACCATCATTTGTTCAGCACACTTGTAATTTTGAATGGTTGCTGAATGAATGGCCATATATCAATAACAACCTATAATTAAACCATTGATAAGAATAAACTAGGGATTAGGAAGTCTGACAAGGAAAATAGGATTCAAAATAAAAAAGCAATGCCAGTCTTGCAACATATTTACAGACACACACAGAGAGAGATTTGTACAAAATAACTAGTCTGATAATTTCCAAGAAATTGAACAATTCTGAACACAAAGGTCACTGGCTATTTATTTGTTTAAATATGGCTGCATATCTCACACAATGACTCTTGGTGGCATACTAAGATTAAAAACCCAACAGTTAAAACAATATCCCAGTGAGGCCAAAGTAAATGACACCTTCCAATCATAAAATTACATTAACAACAAAGCTTGCCTACCTTCCTGGCCCAAACATTTGGAGAAACAGCCTTGCAAAAAGTTAAATGGCCAGGGCTATCTGAATCTGCAGGATGCTGTTCTACAAGGTAGGTGCTGCCACAAAGTAGGCACCACTCCTGGGACAAGTTGATGCTGTTTGATGGATCTAATAGGGTGAGCACAAACACTGGGAGACAGAGATGCGTTTCCTAGTACTATGCAATGCAGGACTGTATAGATGACTACCAGCACTTTGAATCACACCCAGAAGTCTACTGGGAGACAGGGTAGCCTATGGAGCTGCAATTTTACATGGGCATAGCAAGAGACGCTTAAACTACTCATGCCACATTCTGGATCTGCTGTGGCTTCCAAGAGTTTATCCAGGGATATTCCACATAGAGAGTATACAGTATTACAGAAGTCCAAATGGAGGATAATTAAAGCATAAGTCACTGTGAGCAAGGACAATAAGCAGGCGTAATTGATGCACAAGGTAGTGCAAAAGTTCTACTGGCCATGGTGGCCACCTGTTCTTTGAGTAGGCATTGAAAGTTCAGAACTTCAATTGACTAGGGAAGCACTGTACCACTTTGTTCTATTACTTATATTAAATATATTCTTTAGTCAATTTATTAATAGTGATACATGACAAATTCTTTTGTTGTTACCATTCAAACAAACTAGTGCAGAGGAAAGTTCAGAGTTCTTAATCAAGTGCACGCAGATCACTTTATCATAGCTGAGAGCCAGATATTAATATTTTAGTATTAAGGCTCATATACAAAAGCTCTCACTGACACATTATTTCAGATATTTCTGATCTATACTTTAGAACAGAAGGAGAAAACTATTCTAGACTATTCAGCTAAAGATAATGCATATTAAAGGACAGTTGGCTAATTCAAGGTATTGTGTTAAACTTCTCTTCCTCAAAGTCATACTCTTTTGCATTACTCCTGACCTTGAGTATGTTGATATAAAAACTTTACCTTCTCCACACCTCACAATGAGGCTCAGTAACGTTACTGTTCTCACAGAAATTGCTTCATAGGTATGTTCCTTGCCATCGTTTCCTCTCCTACCCAGTATCACCTGCTGGTGGGGAAAGCAGCTGCCTGAATACATGGCAGGATAGAGATGGGTCTCCATGCCTGGTTTTATTATTTATTTGTTTGTGTATTTGTTATTGTGAGAATACTAGCCCATGTTGGAAAACATGGGAGACAAGATATTGAATTCCTCTCAGGGAGAATACCTATAGTCAGTGGTGGGATTCAACTGGTGTAATAACCGGTTCACTTCGCGTGCGCTTCATGCACACCACTCGCATGTACACTGCACACGTGCTCTGCACGCATTCAGTCCATTTGAAAACAGCTCTAAAACTTACCTTCTACTGTATTCCCGGTGAGTAATCCAGTCTGCCACGCCGATCAGCTGGGCTTCAAACAAAGGAAATATAGGTCAGTATAGCGCAGAGGCGGTGGGTGGGTGGGCCCACCTAATTGTCGGAGCGAACCAGTTCACTCTCAGCTGCTCATCAGAGAAACCGGTTCGCCTGAACCGGTCTGAATAGGCCAAATCCCACCCCTGCCTATAATACATATCTGTGTAATTGTCATAGTCCAAAGAAAATGGGGAAAAGAATAAAGATGGGTCTTCTAAGAACCAGCATGAGATAATTGAAAAAACTTTTAGCAATTTTGACCATGTTTCCACAACAGAATAGTCTCAGATTTAATGAATACTAGATTATTTACTAAGATAAAACAATTACTATAAAGAAGGGGGGAGGGTTTTTTTTTCCTGACAGCCACAGCAATTAATACATTTTACTCAAGAGAAAGCTTTGCAAGTCCTTCTATGATTTATTTTTGTTCATCAGTAGGAATGTCAACCTCCTGGAAGAGCTGCATTCGTTCTTTCACAAGGAAGGTTGATGTTCCCACACCCAGTCCCCCTCAAAATAAAAATAAATAAGCTGTGCAATTGAAATGTTTGGCCTCTTTCACAGCCACAGTGAACATGGTTGTGAGGCTGCAGAACCCACCAGCCAGATAAGAATGGTTGCCCAAAGCAGGTCTGCCCAGCAAGTTGATGTTGAACAGATATCCTTTTTCTGAAGATTACTTCCTCATGCACCTTAAAATGCTCTCACGAGAAGTCTTCTGTTGGGAAATAAGACAAAATACAACTTTCAGGCCAGGGCACCTTATATCATCTTCTGTTGATATGAGAACTTAACCTCTATAAATGGTTAATAGGACATCTTCACACATAAGCCCAGTGCATCAAAGGTTGAACTCTATCACATTGCACTCTATTGACATTATTATTATTATTATTATTATTATTATTATTATTATTATTATTAAAACTTTTATACCGCCCTTGTCCTTTCGGACTCAGGGCGGTGAACAGCCAGAATAAAACAGTTGTACATAAAAGTTAAAATAGTTATTTAAAATAGGTTACATAAAGTTTGGTCCATTAATTTAAAATATTCCAATTTAAGATCAATGTCAATTTAAAACTAAGATAAAATCAGGCCAGCCCGGCTAACTGAAAAAGGTGAGTTTTCAGGGCCCGACGAAAAATCTGGAGGTCTTGGATCACTCATATCTCTGGGGTAGATCGTTCCAGAGGGTAGGTGCCACCATAGAGAAGGCTCTCCCCCTGGAGGTCGCCAGCCGGCATTGTCTGGCTGACGGCACCCTGAGGAGGCCCTCTCTGTGGGAGCGAACTGGCCAGTGGGAGGCTACTGGTGGCAGAAGGCGGTCCCGTAAGTACCCCTTTTAGGAAACAAAAGCAGCCCACTCAATACCTGGGGAATTCTCATCCCCAGCAGTTTGAAATTGGCTTTCTGGGGCAAACTAGAAGATAGGAAATACAGGACAAATAGCTTCACATGGCCAAAAAAGTTAGGGCCAATACATTGGGTCTACATAAGACTAGAGGAAGACTAGACCCCTGTTTTGGTCAGGGGTCCACTAATTAAAGGCAAGATTTTCATCATTTAGGTAGATGTTTTGACTGCAATCTATACAAAGTTGGAATTTAGCCTTAAATATGCAAGATAAATATGCAAAGGGAGTTTTTAACACAATATCAAATACATATTTTCCTTCAATTCTGGAAATTTCAGCTTTAACTAACACCAAAACTGTAAGTTATATCTAAAGTTAAAATAATATTAACTTTATATGAAAGATGGATCAAAACAGTTGTCTATGCAGTTCATGTAATTTTACAGCAATCAATGGAGGATTTATTTTTACAGGAGTTTCTTTTAGAATATGGGTTCAGAATATGAGCTACATCTTTTCTGAGCAATTGGTTGGTCTAAATACTAACTTGGCATGTACAGAGTTTAATTTTCTGTTGTGATACAGAGAGGAACCTCTGGCAGACATGACATTTAGTTTGCAGCAATACGTGAAAATTATGAGCTATACAATTTCTTATCTCCATACAAGTAATAAGTAATTTTGCTAGTCAAAAGGCACTGAAGGGATACCTTAAGAGCATTTTTCCAAAGAATTAAGATTTCTACATTATCTTTAATTTTCAAACAGGCCAGGCTAGAATCTATTCTCATGTAATCTGAAGTTTTAAAAAAAAAAGTGCCAAAAAGAAATGGCTCATATAAGGCAATGGGCTTTTATTTACTGTATGGGCCCTAATGGCTCCTAAAAATTATCTTAATTTTTAATGTTATATTTTATTTTGAAGAGATTGAATAGAGCTTCCTGAACACTTCAGAACTGAAACTTTAAATGACAGAGTAGTCTCCTGGCTTTAAACTGAAAGGTATTCATTATTCATAACCACTTACACATTGAGTAATCCATTGAGTCATTATCTAATATTTGCTCTTCATTGTACCAAATTCTATTTGCTTGCATGCATTTATGTTTATGACCGAATTCACACACATACACACACCTTCTCTGAATGGCTTGTGAACTTTTGAGTACGAAGCTATCGCCAATGCCAAATATCTTATTTCATCCACAGTGGATGGCCTAACCTCCATTTTTAATTGTAAATTTTAAATTTGTTTAAAACTTTAGGGGTGTTTTAATTTGTTCAGGGTCAAATTTATTTAATTAGGTTTTTATACTGTTCTTAAATTTTGTAATCTGTGTGTTTTATCTCTTGGCTATTCACCGCCCTGAGTCCTTCGGGAGTAGGGCGATATATAAATCTAATAAAATACAAAAAAAATACAAAATACAAATACAGTAATAACACATATAAAAGAGGAGCGCTTGCCCTGTGCTGTCACTGTAGTGCTTTCATCTCCCCTGCAGACAGCTCTGGGAAAATGGGCAAAAGATTTACCTATGTGAAGGAAGTAGCATTTTGTTCAGTTTTGTTCTGCGGAAAAACACAAGAACCTCATTTACAATATGAAGAGATCCTCCAGCAATCAACAAACCACAAATTATTGCTTTCTTCTGCAACTTGTTTTCTTCATAATATCTTTGAAATAATGGAGTCTCATGGCCAAGCAGAATATTTTAAAATCAACCATGGGAAGTGATTTTTATTAAGTCCACAGCATGCTGAAAGAACATTTCATTCCTCAAGTATAATGCTGACAAAAATCCTCACCCTGGGAGGGTGATTAGAAGAAAGTTGCATTGGCACCAGTGAGAACATTTTTTTCCTTAAGGGTAATCACCCAGTTGTGGGAAATGGAGAGCAAGATGATGATGGTGATGATGATGATCAAAATATCTGATTATAGTGGCTGTTTACACCACTAAAGTGATATCTAGTTTGGTTATTTGGTATCATCAATAATAGAGAAAACCAACAGCTCCGTTACTTTATTCTCCCCCAGTGTTATTCTCTCTGTGTTGTTCTTCACATTTCACCAACTGAAAGCTTTTGGAAAGCCTCTGCACTGGATTCTCTAAAGCACCCCTGCCTGTTCCTTATCTTTAGGCACCATGTAGCAAATTCTCATCCTAGTTTTGGGAACAGCTCCTTTCCTTCTTCCTCTCTGTACTGAAGCTTTCTCAATCGTGCCTGGCTGAAGCACAAATAAGAACTGTCACAGCATTTTGGAAACTGAAATGGAAATACCAAAAAACCCACGAGACAGTTCTGTTCTGCACATTTTGAAAGCTGCAGGTTTTCATTTTTGTTTTGCTTATTTGTTTGCTTTTCTTTAGAAAACACTGCTCAATATTCTCCAGGGGCCCCATGTTTGGCAGTGCATGTTGACCTGGGGAACTTTGCCTCTTACATGGAGTGAAGAATAAACATTTCCTAGGGGAGGCATATGCTGTTTTATTATCTCTTTCTGGTTTAGGCATTTTAGGCTAGACATGTCTACTCTAGGCATATCCAACAAATCCCATGTGGAAGAGTGAGGAGCAGTTTCAATCAAGTTATGTCAGAGCTGTGGAGTATACTATTCCATTTATTTTTGTTGTCATTTATTAAAAAGGCACTAGAAATCCTTTATTCAATCATTTCAATTGGTCTGAATATTGATAATGGTCAGTAGTGGTTTTCACTTACCTTCACTACCAGTTCAGAACTGTGAGCGTGCATGCACACGAACCCACTTCACTCACACACAGCACTTCTGTGCATGCGCAGAGCATCCATGATGACGTCCGGGCAGGTGGGCAGAGCCTCCCACCGCCGCCACTACCATTTCACCCAAACCGGGGCGAACCAATAGGAACCCACCACTGATAACGGTACATATGTTTATATTTGAATCTATATAAATCAAGACAACTACTCTTAGTATAAAACTTTATTATTCTCTGTCCATGTTATGACACACAATTGGTTGATTTGAGTGCTGTCATTAAATATTGAATTTCTATCCTAAATTGGTCAATTTATTAATAGAGGGATTCAATAAGCAGAATGGACACTGAATGACTGCCTTCTCTTTCTATATCATTTTGGTGTCCAGCATCAGAGACCCTAAAATAGATTTTATGTTTAAAAGTGTAAGCAGCTGGGATCTAAAGATAGAAATTTTTGTAATATGTTGTCCAGACTTTGAAGCTCTTCAGGGGGTTCAGGGAAAAAAATCTATCCTCTTTAGATAAGGAGCAAAGCCATTTATTTCTCCAAGCTTTTTGAATCAATTGTCATCTCCCCTAAGACCTCTACTTCTGATTTTTACTATATTTAAGGTATTTATTTGTTAAAATGTGTGATATAGCAGTTGGTCTGATACAGGAGTGGGTTTCAAAACCCGTCTCTACCAGTTTGCTTGTGGGCATGAGCTTCCCGCCGCTGCTACCGGTTCGCCTGATCCAGGGCGAACTGGTAGCAACCCACCACTGATCTGATAACCTGTCAAGAGAAGGGTATTACTTCTTTGGGGCTCATGTTTGGAGCATGATGGAAAGGATCCCATTACTTTTGAAGGCCACTGACGATTATCTCTTTCTGCTGATTCATGTGGAAAGAAATGGCATAGCACTGAAGACACTACAAGAGACTAGGAAGGAGGAGAAGAGATAGGCTAAGAGCATAGATAAGATTTTTTTTACTTCTTCCTGTTGAATTACATAACCCAGAAAAAGAGGAAGAATGAAAATAATTGGCTACATGGATAGCGCTAATGGGAATAGTTTGTTGTTGTTGCTGTTTTACAATGGCTATGGGATGCATTTCTGCTGCAAGGGATCCTTGCAAGGCACCTCACAAGAATTGAGAAGAATGTGTTTGGAAGGCAACTTGCCAATCTGATCTGGAAAAGCTTCAAATAGAATTCTCTAAGGGGAAGCGAAGAAAGCCCAGAAAGTGGCATGATGCTGACTACAGGGAATGGAAGAGGGTGTGATAGCTGCTTTTAGCCACTTAGGGGATATCTGGAATGGACTAGCATGGAAATCTTAGTAATAAATAAAAAATGCACAAGAAGTGGGGGCATCAACCCTAATGAGCATGCAAATGCAGGAAAGACTAGGTCCCAAGGGTAGAAACACAAGGAAGGGGAAATAACAATGGTATTGTTACTATACGTTATAAACCAGCAAGTCAAATGGAACACCTGTTTAATGCCTTCTTGGATCAGACTGCAGAACTTTCAGTGAGGAAAGATATCGAAGTAATGGAAGGTTTTATTCTTTGGACAGCTGATCTTTCTGTTAGGAAATTTTTTCTATCATTCAGTCAGATTCTGTTTTCCTGTAGTTAGTCTGTTACTCAGTGTCTTGTATTCTAGAATGACAGAAAACAGGTCTTGACCTTTTTTTAAAATATAACCTTCTTTCGGTAATTTTAAAAGGGCTGTCATATTACCTCCAGACATCTTTGCTCCTTCAATCTTTCTTCCTTAGGCCTTTGTTTCTACCACCCTGATGATCCTTGTTGCCCTTTTCTGAAACTTCGCCAATTGCTCAGAATTCTTTTTAAAGTGTAGTGCTTAAAGTACATTTCTTAAAGTATAGATGGTTTCATTTTCATTTTCCTCCTTTTTGAAACATTTGTTCTCCTCTAGTCATGTGGCACTTCACCTCTTCTTCAGACATACTCAAGAATAATATATAAGCTTTCAGCTAGGCTATCATCTATCTCTTCAGTATCCTAGAATATAATCCATCTTGTCATGGGAATTCAAAGTTAAGTAAAGAGGTATTACTGAAACGTATTATCACTAATCTCTAGCTTCAATACTGCCCTTTCATTCCACACTTTATATTTTTCTTGTGGAACATATATTTCTTGTTGGAAGCTAAACTGTTTGTTATGAACAGTTATATTTTAATATATAATTGGATTATAGTATGTAACAGGCATGTTCCATTTTCTGTTAAATATGGTTAGGATGAAACCAAGTCAAGTCAAGGTAAATTAAACAACAAATTGCCCAGATCTCTATGGTGCATATATAGTACATGAACAATTTTTTTACAGCTTTTCATTCTTAAAAAATAACTATGAGCTCATCTGGTGATAAACAAAGCTAGTTTTATTAACAAAAAACTATCAAATCCAGAGATAACCAGTCATTTTGGTTTGCATATGGAAGCATATTTTAATTTTTCTCTGCCCTACATGGGATTATATATATATTTTTCTCACTACAAGTGCCCTGGAACACAAATCCCCCCCACCTTTTTTTAAAAACTAAAATTTAGCACAGTGCATAGAAGTAGATCTTATTCAAATCCTAAATATTTGTTTTTAGGGTAGGGGTAGAGATAGAGATATCTATTTTCATAGATATTTGAGAAACTGCTGGTTTTAGTGAGATTTTACCTGCTGTTTTATCATCGCTGTTACTGAAATAATTACTGCTTTGAGAAAAGTACTTTTTGCATAGGAATAGGATTGTGTAACACATACATATTTTCTAGATGCTTGACAAAATAATTCACATTACACTTTGACCAGTGGTAGGTTGCTCCCGGTTCGGTCCAGTTCTATAGAACTGGTAGTAAAACTGGCAGGAGGCTCCGCCCACCTGCCATGACATCATCATGGGTGATCTGCGCATGCGCAGAAGCTCCCGTTGTGAACCGGTAGTAAAGGTAAGTAGAACCCTGATTTTGACTTACAACTTGAAGCTAAACTGATTCGGTCCATACTCTTCTAGAGGGGTTTCTGTGTTGTTTCATCCAGTCTATGGTTGGACTCACTTTCTTTTAAGTTCCCTGTTACACAACCAGTTGAATTATGATTTGAATGATCCTTCCTGCTTTCAGAGTTCTGAGTAAGAATTCCAAAAAGTTTCTTATCAAAACAACCTTTCAATTTTAATTTTTCTCTTTTGGTATTTTTACATGTTATCTCCAATAATCAAAGCTCAAGGATATTACTATGTAATGTTCCTCTTGTCCTGGATAAAGAAAATATGGTGAAGAAAATATATATTCTAAAATGCAGCTCTGCCCTCTTTTGTACCTATTAACTCTGAACTGACATATATCATTGACATGACTATAGCAATAGCAATAGCACTTAGACTTATGTACCACTTCACAGTGCTTTTTTACAGCCCTCTCTAAGCAGTTTACAGAATCAGCATATTGCCCTCAACAATCTGGGTCCTCATTTTACCCACCTTGGAAGGATGGAAGGCTGAGTCAACCTTGAGCCTGGTGAGATTCGATCTGCCAAACTGCTGGCAGCCGGTGATCAGCAGAAGTAGCCTAACCACTGCGCAGTCTAACCACTGCGCCACCGCGGCTCTTTGACTATGTCTAGACATAGACTAGAAATGGCAACCCTTTTATAACATTGCAAAAAGTGCTCAAATGAGACAATGAATTCACATTCTTAATAGGGAATCAACCTATGCATAAGAAATGCTATAACTATACTATGTGTACAATGCATTTATACTCTCCTTTCCTTCTTTCTCCATATAGATATGATTTCAAGATTCTACTGCTCTTGTTTCAGCCTTCCAGGGATTGCTTGCCATTACACTGGGACAGCCATTGGGACATTATGATAGAATATGACAAGATATACCAACTATAACTTTCCAGAGAAAAGTGTCCCATCTTTCTTGAGCAGGTACTATGACAGCATTTTACATCCCTTTTGTAGTCTTTTCCAGTAAAGGCTTTTAACTGTCAATACATTTCTCTGTTTATCCACAGTCATAAAGTACATTGATGTTAGACATAAATGATTTTGTCCCATTTTTGTTATATTTTATTTCAAGTAAATGAACATCAGCGATGTTAAAATCAATAATTACAATTTAATGTAACTACCATTCTATAATGCAAAATTAATTCCAAGGTTTTTGTCTTGTATGGAAGTATTTACGTTTTATTCGCTATATTTTCATTTGTGATTCAATTTTTATCTTGATTTATAAAATAGTTCTTTTAATACTGTATTGTTCTATGTTTTTGCACAGCATTTAATTGTTGTTAGCTGCCCAAAGTCATGAATTTGAGTTGTGAAGCCATATAAATTAAATAAATAATTTTTCTTTCAACTGTGGCACACCATTGTAACAATTACAGCATTCAAGTACTAGATGATTTTATTATTTCTAAATACTTAATTTGGGACTGAATCACTTGGATGATGAACGTTTAATTTCAGAAATTTAAGTATTAAAATGTATTAAATATCCCTCTATAAATCATATTAGAAGATTATCAACCAGCTTCCCCACTCCCGAAAAGATGCAAATGGTCTTCACCATATCGGCCTCCCTCAGGCACAAACCAAGTTTTTGCAGAGCCTGGTACTGTATATGTGTGTTTGGTATTTGATTTGTTAGGTGTCTTGATTTTGATGTTATGTTTGCATTTAACTGTTAGCTGTCCAACATTTTTTGCTGTATGTATTTTTAAATAAATAACATTGACCTATTCTCCAAAGCATCTGAAGGCAGGACAAAAGTAATGGATAGACAATCACTGAAGAGAGATCCAACTTAGAACTAAGAAGAAATTTTATGACAATGAGATATGTATATTTACACACACATACACAAAACAAATTATAATCTTGCTGGAATGAGCTGAGCCTTAAAAACCAGTCTGTTTCACGCATAAGATCCACATTAATAAGATGCCGAAATTCATCCTTTATTTCCATTAACTGATTGTTTCTCATGTACCTGTATCATTTTTATACTTGAGTACATTTTCATGCAATATTAATTAAAAGCAGGGCATTCTCCCACAAATTATTTTTCACTACTACACCCCCTTCTTCCATGCATATTTGCACCTGGATTCCTTGTTCCAAAAGAAGTGCACATCTGCTACTTTAGATTTTGTTGCCTAATCTCCAGCCCTGGCCATTACCTTAATGAATAAAGGCAGCTGCCACACCCACCAGCTTGTATAAAAGAAGGTTAAGGAATCATGAGTTGACATAAACAAAAGGATCTTAGTTTTATTTATAGATGTGAAATAAATTGTCCTTAGCAAGTCAAAGATGTAAATCAGGCTCTATCTCCATATACAGACACATTAAAAAGAGTTTAAAATGAATGCTGTTCTTAAATGCCATTTGATGGTACAGATTTTTTCCTAGAAAGAAAAGATTCTGTGATCACAGATCACTTTATTTATCCTACTTTAGGGATAATGTTGCCCCCTCTTGATCACGTACTGAAATGTCAAAAGGCTATGAAGTATTCTAACTGTGGAGGCCATAAATGAGGCAACAGCTGTCCTATGCGAGTCTTTATATTCAAGTATGTTTGAGGGTTAAATAGGTAGACTAAGGATTCAGCAGTGATTTGAAAAAAGAAGCCATCTTTTTAATGAGTCAGTTTCATTTTAATTTGACCCCATCTCAGTTACATTCTTGCATTCTCTAGCAGGACTGTAGACATATATTTGAGTTCTGGATCCTTGCGTTGAAAATAGTGCAAGGAAGTGCAAGGAATGATAACAGCAGTGAAGCTGTTTTATAAAAAGAGAGAAACCAGCCTTGTGATAAGTCTAACTGGAAGTATCTTTTGAAAGACTTCCTAAGTTTCCCCACCTTTAAGGTAAAGGTTCCCCTCGCACACATGTGCTAGTCGTTCCCGACTCTAAAGGGCAGTGCTCATCTCCATTTCAAAGCCGAAGAGCCAGCATTGTCCAAAGACGTCTCCACGGTCATGTGGCCAGCATGACTAAATGCCAAGGGCGCACGGAACACTGTTACCTTTCCCACCAAAGGTGGTCCCTCTTTTTCTACTTGCATTTTTTACATGCTTTCGAACTGCTAGGTTGGCAGAAGCTGGGACAAGTAACGGGAGCTCACCCCGTTACGCGGCACAAGGGATTCGAACCACTGAATTGCCAACTTTTCAATCGACAAGTTCAGCATCTTAGCCACTGAGCCACCGCATCCCTAAGTCCTCACCTTTAAAAGGAACAAATTTCTGACAAATTTGGTGGAAGGTCTAATACATTGGCATAGAAGAAAATGTTACAGTGTTTGACCCATTTTCTTACTCTAAGCAAGGACTAGTCTGTATACATATAATTGGATATGTAATTGTGATCACTATACCAAGACCCTTCATTTTGAAATGTATGAAGGTATCATTGTTCCATCTGAAGTAGCTCAGACTTTTCCAGCTGTTCTGCCTGACCACTCACAAAAATGCAAGCACAGTTCAACTACTTAAAAAATTCTCAAAGGTGGAAATCTATCACAACTTACGTTACTGTTTTTCCAAATTCCAAAGAGGTTAATGATTGGAACCCAGGGGAAAAAAGCTGAAATAATCTCAATGTCATTTTTGTCAGCAAAAGAAGTTTTATCAGAACATTAGAAACACCCTCCAATACTGCAGCTATTCCACGCTCCAAGTGAATTACACGAAAAAAAGAAATCAGAAAAGAAAAAGAAAAAGTGCATTTTAAAAAGTGAAGTAAAATATGACAACAGGGAGGAGAAACAGTATATAATTTTAACAGTAAATAATTACAATTCTATATATAGTTAATGCAAATATTCAAATAGATATATTTTTCTAGTACATTTGCTGGTCATTCTCTTTCTTTCCTCCTTTCCCAACATTAGAGCCTTCTTTGGAGAGTTAGCTCTTCTCATGATGTCTTCAAAGCTTGTATTTTACATGAGATACACACAATTAAATATAAGATTAGTTTCTTCCTACATGCCAGTTCAGATAAACCTGTTAAGCTATTTTCTTTATAAGCTTCATGTATAAATATGTTAATGATCTGATTATGTAACTACTGTGCCATACTAAACTGATATTGTAATCTTTTAATACTCTTTTAGCCTGCTATAACCTGTAATAGCATTGCGTTTCAGTAAGAAAAAAAAAATACAATATTTTTGCCTCAAAGAATGATTTAAGAATTTTAAAAAGATTAAAGAAATCTATTAGTATGGAGATTTGCGTTGCTTTAACATAGAGCTACAACTCCTGTTGATCTAATATATCCAAGGTCGACAGAACAGTAAGATTAACGATTAGCAGCAATCTTCAGTTCAATCAGCTTTTTTGTTTGTTTGTTTGTTACCCTACTAGCTTAAACAATAACAACATGTAAACAATAACAGGTATTTAAGGAAAATACATTTTAAAGCATTCCAATGAATTTTCTGGTTTTGATTCCAGATTCTGGGCATTGGAAGGTGTGGGGAAGAAGGGATTTAGACGTATTAAATCAACTCTTCCCCACTATATATCTTATGGTTTCAACTTTGAAGATTTTTCTCTTTCTTTCTTTCTTTCTTTCTTTCTTTCTTTCTTTCTTTCTTTCTTTCTTT
>WNWU01000016.1:10899536-10949536 GCA_012654045.1 Ptyas mucosa
AATAATAATAATAATAATAATAATAATAATAATAATAATAATAATAAAACAACTATGCTTTAGCTATATGTATTTAGTTCAAATTTATATATAATTCTGAATCACAAATCTCAAGGTTGAATTACAAACTGAAGTGTAAATATCAGTCTCTGATTACTCAAATATGACTTTCTCTGAGGAGAAATGTTGTGTTTCTTTAGCCGGTCAGTTAAAGATCAATAACATTTTGAAAGAAAAATATATATTGAATTATATTTAAAAACTCTATAAGTATTTTATGCATAGTTAATCAAGAATTAAGCAATTAAGCATCTTTAATATTTAGCCCAAAGGTCAACATTGAAAAAGGTCCCATGTTTTGCCTATTATTTCAAGACTGCTGAAGTCTTAGCAGGTCTTGAACATAATCAGATTGCTAGTAACTTGTTCAAAAGGAACAATGCCATCTAGTGTTATGTAATCACACTAAAAAGTGCAAAATTTTACTTGAGATCTTTTTTACAATCATGAAAGAAGCAAGTACTGGAATAGATTAACTTGGTTTATCAAGTTTAGCATGTAATGTCTAGCTCTGTAATGAATTAATTAAGTCTAGAATAAAAACAAAGAAGTTTGGTAAGTTAGCATCTAGTTGGTATTGGGGCATAAAGTTTGTAACTCACCCTATGTCACAATGTAATTCTCCTAGGATTTCTAGGGGAACAGGAAACAGAAATGTATAAGAACCGTGAATTCTGATTTTATGTTTATATTATACAGTTTTATATTACAGAAACACATAGGCCTCTTCTACGGAAATTAAACCTGCATGATTCTTAGAATTCCTGTTTGTTCTTGCTGCCTGAAAACAGACAACGGTACTGATGTCAGAAATGAAAGTATATTTCCTAGAAGAGTGGGAGCTGATATGCTAACACAGAATATCTAGCATCAGCATCCTAGAAACAGAAGAACTTGCCAATTTAACAGCAATGTGAGCTGGCAACTAAAAGCAGTAACTATAATTACAACAGAGCCCGGAAATGAATAAGTATTAAAGTAACACACTTTACTAAAAAAAATTCTGTTTTTGTTTTTAAATCTAAACCACAGGTAGTCCTCGCCTTACAACCACAAATGGGACCAGAATTTTCTGCTTTTCTCTTTTCTAATAAAGGAGAATATTTGTAGCTCAGGGTTGACATGAGAGGTCCTTAGTGCTCTCTGAGCTTGCTTGTGTTCTCACAGACATTTCATTACCAACACAAGCAGGGGTGAAATCCAGCAGGTACTGACAGGTTCTGAAGAACCGATAGTGGAAATTTTGAGTGGTTTGGAGCACCGGCAAATACCACCTGTGGCTGGCCCCAAAGTGGGGTGGGAATGGAGATTTTGCAGTATCCTTCCCCTGCCACGCCCACCAAGCCATGCCCACAGAACCGGTAGTAAAAAAAAATTGGATTTCACCACTGCACACAAGGTAACCTCAAAAGTGCTGGTCTAATGCATCACTAGCACTGATGATGTTAGCTACCTTGGGTAACGAAAAGTTTGCAAGAAAACAAGCAAGCTCAGAGAGTGTTCTGACTTTCCAAAAGCACAAAGTCGACTCCTCGTCCCGATAAAAGCCCTTTTATTTAGTTTAAAGGGAATTCCTCTCCAGCAAAGTCCCAGCTAACAGTCTTTCAAGAGATTTCACAACTACAGACCTTTATCAGGCTTGGAGAGCTGCCAGGCCGATATCTTTCAAATGCAACTCTGTAGCAGACAATACTTGGCAAGAAGTCAGGAACAGATCTTCACTCTAATGAGTTGAACTAATTATCTCCTGAAAACTCCCCTCCCCTTTCACTCCTCTTTATTGCCTATGGGACAGGCCGTTCACTGTCCACCTGTGGCTTTACTCCTGAGTCGACCCTTGTTCTTTAGCTGCCCCCTTCTCCTGGCAGCTCTGCCCATGTGCACACTGGGAACAGGCTCCAGCTGTTCTTCTGCCCCACTGATGCCCCACAACTGTCAGACGGCCCTGGTCCCATCTCTGCCTCCAACGCAGAGCACTCATCAGAGCTTTCCCCAAACTCCAGGACTGGCCCATGTTCCTCCCCAATCTCCTCACTGTCTGAGTCTGCCACCAGCTCCTCTGGCCGCTGGCGGGCCACAACAGTGAGCACCAAGAACCCCTCATTTCTCTTTTCTGGCAGACGGAATGCATAAGTAGCTATCTAGCTAAAACTGATTTTTCATCCTAGATATTTATAGTATCACATAGTTAATACTATGGCAATTTTGATTAATTATTTGTTTTAATATACAATATATTGTACAGGTAATCCTCAGTTTACAGCCCTTCATTTAGCAACTGTTCAAAGTTTCAATACCACTGAAAAAAGGGGATTTATAATAGGTCCCCATACTCATGACTATCGCAGCATCCACATGTAACATGATTCATGTTATCAAAATTTTGGGGGCTTGGCAACCAGCCTGGATTTATAATGGTTGCAGAGTTCAAGGGTCATGTGATCACCATTTGCAATTTTTCTAGCCAGCTTCTGACAAGCAAAGTCAATAGAGGAAGCCAGATTAATTTATCAACCAGATGATTCATTAGCAACTGCAGCGATTGGCTTAAGAACCATGGCAAAAGTCATAACTTTTAGGCGTGACTCATTTAACAACTTCCTTGGTCAGCAATAGAAATCCTAATCCAGATTGTGCTCCTAAATCAAGGACTACCTATATGTCATCGTGTAAACTATTTAAAGCGATATGATTTGGGGAACATAGATCAGTGGTGGGTTTCAAAAATTTTTACTATCGGTTCTGTGGCATGGCTTGGTGAGTGTGGCATGGCTTGGTGGCTGTGGCTTGGTGAGTGTGGCAGGGGAAGGATACTGTAAAATCTCCATTCCCTCCCCAATCCAGGGGAAGATTACTGCAAAATCCCCATTTCCTCCTGATCAGCTGGGCCTTGGGAGGCAGAGAATAGAAGGGATGGGACCAGTCAGAATTTTTACTACTGGTTCTCCGAACTACTCAAAATTTCTGCTACCGGTTCTCCAGAACTGGTCAGAACCTGCTGAAACCCACCTTTGACCTGTCTAATAATGAGGAAAGAAATGAAAACTTTTTAAAATTAATTGCTACAGCAGTTCCTGGGAAACACTACAAAGTAGTAGGTTGGAAATTATCACATGATAACTTTAAGTAAAAGGTGAGCAGTAAAAGAATTACTGTGCAAAACAGCAAATTCTTTCATTCTGCATATTGATTTCACCAAGTGTGGAAAGATTTGTTTATCCATTATGAGGTTTATCCAGCAGGTGGAGCTCTCCGGTTTCCTTTCTGCTGAAATCTGAGAAAGCAGCTTCCATTTGCTCTCTTCAACAGGCAAAATTAAATGTTTCTTCTTAATTTGCTTGTGACGTTCAAACAAACAACAACAAATGCATTTCACTAAAATGGAGGGAAACAAATATATTTCACATCAATACATTTGGTAAAATGGATTATATCACAGCTGCCATTTATTCATTATTTATTTATTAAACAAATTTATAAAGCCAGACATCTTACCTGACAAATTGCTGGATAGTGAAAATACCATATAAAAACCACTAATAATAAAATGCAAATTCAGAGAATGGCTGAGACCCTCCCATTAAAAATGCAAAAAACTGTACCATACCTCTGTATTGGAGCCCCCAAATTAACTGCTTGATCTCAATGCCTAGAGCTGTGATGGCGAACCTATGGCACGTGTGCCACAGGTGGCATGCGGAGCCATATCTGTGGGCATGTGAGTGTTGCCCTAGCTCAGCTCCAGTGCGCATGTGAGCGCCAGCCAGCTGATTTTCGGGCCTTCCAGTCCCACCGGAAGTTGGGAGATGGGCTGTTGCTGGCCTCCAGAAACGGCCCATCTCCGGGAGTGGTGGGGAAGGCCATTTTCACCTTCCCCAGCCTCCAAGAAAGCCTCTGGAGCCTGGGGAGGGGGGAAAATGGGCCAATCTGGCCCACCGTGCCATCGTGTGCTGAAAGCGTGGGGAGCGTGGGGGGGTAGTGTGTGCATGCGCGGGGGCAGGGCGCTTTGAATTATGGGTGTGGGCATGTGCACACATGATCCCCCACCCATGCTTTCCCCGCAAAAAGGTTAGCCATCACTGGCCTAGAAGAACTACCAAGTTTTTACAGCCTTTGGAAAGGCCAGTAAACCTTTCCAAATTGATATTGTCTGTATTTCTGGGGAGAGACTGTTTCCTAGGACAAATGCCATTATAGAGAAGGGCTCTATATTTCTTAGGATCCACAATGACATTCTCCCACTTATGGGATATGGGCTCTCCAACATACGGAATGGGAAGAAAAATACAGGTAGTCCTCAACTTATGACCACAATTGAGCCCAAAATTTATCTTGTTAAGTGAGAAATTTGTTAAGTGAGGTTTGGCTCATTTTTCTTGCCCCATTTGTTAAGTGAATCACTTTGGTTGCTAAATTAATAACATAGTTAAGTGAATCTGGTTTCCCCATTGACTTTGATTGTCAGAAGGTCACAAAAGGTGAAATACCTCTGTTTCAGAGGTATTTTGTAGATGTTAAATAGAAGCAGGGGTGGTACCAGAGGTGGGTTTCAGCAGGTTCTGGCCAGTTCTGGAGAACCGGTAGCGGAAATTTTGAGTAGTTCAGAGAACCGATAGTAAAAATTCTGACTGGCCCCGCCCCCATCTATTCTCTTCCTCCCAAGTCCCAGCTGATCGGGGGGGGGGGAATGGGGATTTTGCAGTAACCTTTCCCTGGAGTGGGGAGGGAATGGAGATTTTACAGTATCCTTCCCCTGCCATGCCCACCAAGCCACACCCACAGAACCGGTAGTAAAAAAATTTGAAACCTACCACTGGGTGGTACCCTACATAACAGAGATTGAGGCTGGACCTCTCCCTCCTACCAACACTGACTGCAAACAACATTGGAAAAGGAGGAAAATCCCTGAAGAACTGTGCCTCCCAGTCCTGAGCCCCTGAGCTTGAACTGAATATTATGATTAAGAAGGCTAGAATGGATCCGCTGCCTTCATTCTGAGCCCGCCAGAGGTAATCCTGAAGTATGATGCAGCATCCCAAGGATACTCTCCATTTCCTTGGGAGTAATTAGATTGAGCTCAGCCCAGATAATTAGACAAGACAGCCATAGTTATCACCATGGGCCATCTCAGATGGAATCCAACTCCAAACAGATCTGAGCAACCATCAGATGCTAATACCCTCTGGAATCAGCTCCCCCTGGAGCTCCGGGTGGCCCCCGACCTTCGCTCTTTCCACCGTGACCTTAAAACATGGTTGTACTGTTTGAATTTTAATCTGGACTTGTTGTTTATTGCTGTGAACCGCCCTGAGTCCTTGTGGAGAAGAGCAGCATATAAATCCGATAATTAAATTAATAATAATCCTCACATCAAACCTGCTATCCACTTTGCAAGGTAGTCCAAACAGGAATTACCTTCAGGAATATTAGGTCTAACTTTATTGTAAATTTATCATTTAACATAATCTTACAAGTCTCGCAGTATTTTCTCTTCTTGCTCTTTACAGTCCAAGAAACTAGACAGGTGTCTTCTGAGAAATTGGCCATGTCACCATTTCTTTGTGAACTCATCTGCCCCTTATCTAACCATTGTCTACTCTGTTGCTCTTCCTCCTGTCTCCTGCCATTCCAATATACCTTTCTAATCTCCTATTACCCAAGAGCAGGCAAGTGATCTGAAGCAGGATTACACGGTACTGTGGTTGCAAAAGGGGTGAAGAAATGAGCATGTTTCCCAGCTCTTATTGCCAGGTAGACCTTAATACAGGCTCTTATCTATGTTCTATTGGACTTGCTCTTTGTCCTTCTCCAACAGCATTCTAGCTGTCTCTTCCATGACTTCATTTCCCAGAGTGCCTCTGAAAACCAATTCTGCAGTCAGATCTTGTGTGTCCCATGATAATATAACTATCTAGAAATTTGCTCTTTGGCAGAGAAGGAAAATGCAAAGATGAATCACAATGCTGTCAGGACTGACTTCTACCAGAAAAGTCTCCGCCTATCCTGATTTCCATTCACAAAGAGGGTTTTGCAACATTTCAATTAACATTAACAAACCTGGGAGTGTATTGATTTTCAGCAAGCTCCTATAATTTGAGATGGTTGCAATCAGGTATTGTTGCAATGATCTGCTAAATGGTGATGTATTTCAGAGACACAATTCTTCAGCCTTTTTTTTTTAATCTAACGAAGAAAGTAAAACATACCGGTTATACATTTCCTTTTTGAGGTTTTAATAATTTACTTAAACTCTGTTATTCTCTAACATAGGCGGAGTTTGCATTCATCCATCTCTGTTATAATGCAAACCCACAAGATAAGCCTTATAGACCAAGTGTGGCCAGGTGGCCTACAATTCTTTTCCATCATTAAAAGTCAGAATGTGTATGGGGCAAAGTTTCCTCATATTTTTGAAATGTTTCTCTTTTTATTGTGCCAAATGCTATAGTACAGCTGTGAGCAGTTTTTCCATCCGTGACCTCAACCTGCGTGAACTGCTGGTAGAATAAAAAGTCTTGTGTATTGCTTTAGCTAATAAGAAGAGTAGGAAAAGGCAATCTGAAAGGAACAAATTAGTGCTCTGTGCAATTATCTTTGTTTCATTACTTCGTTTGAACACAGTGCTGGAGGACTTGAAATTCTATTCATTCTTGATGGACAACCCAGATAAAAAGTAGGATAATTTCTTATAGAGTTACAGTACTTTAAATCCTGACTCAACTAAAATGAAGGTTAGGAAATAACTAAAGGCACTATAATAATGTTTGAAGTGTTATACTTGTTCGCATTATTAATAGTTACAAGGTCCTTCTACTTGCATAAGCTGTTGCATCACTTTACAAAAAAACAAGGCTTTTGCAAACTTTTGAAAGCGATTGTGAGTCAGCCCAAAGAATATTTTCAGGCAAAGATAATGTGAACGTTCTGGCTCATTCACAGAACTTTATGTTGAGAAATTCAGATGTTGTTATGTTTATTTGGTAACTGATTTTTTCCATTATTTGTTCTTTCTAGTTATGAAAGACCAGAGGAGGGGAAATCATATAAATTGTGTCTGAAAAAAACCCAAGAATTGATCACATGGAGATTCAGAAATTGGACTGATTCATTGATTATAAACCAAACTATAACTGTCTGGTTTGGCTCTGCAACCAAACAAGATAGACACAGACTTTGACAGATAAATAGAACTGCAGAAAAAACAATTGCTACCAACCTGCCTTCCATTGAGGACCTGTATACTGCACGAGGGCTGTGAAAATATCTACAGACCCCTCACATCCTGGACATAAATTGTTTCAACTTCTACCCTCAAAACGAGGTTATAGAGCACACCAGAACAACTAGACACAAGGAGAATTTTTTCCCAAATGCCATCACTCTGCTAAACAACTAATTCCCACAACATTGTCAAACTATTTACTAAGACTGTATTACTATTATTCTTTTCATCCTTCTTATTACCTATTTCAGTGATGGCTAACCTTTTTTCCCTCGGGTGCCGAAAGCGTGCATGTGTGTGCGATAATGCGTGTGTACGTGCCCACACCAATAATGCAATACTCCCCCCGCGCACCCGGTTTTTGTCCTGTGAGATCCCATGCACGCACATATCTGCAGAGACCACAAAAATCAGCTGGCCAGTGGGAGGCACGCGCGCATGCATGGTGAAGCCGAGGGCAATGGTTTGTGTGCCCACAGAGATGGCTCTGTGTGCCACAGGTTCGCCATCACGGACTTATCTCCTCCCACTTATGACTATAACCATGTTGCTTATATTTTTACTATTTATATTGTTCTGTTTGTTTCATAGTATGATTTGATTGCTTATTAGTAACCTATGACTATCACTAAGTGTTGTATCTTATGATTCTTGATGAATGTATTTTTTTTCTTTTTTCCCTTTTATCTACACTGAGAGCATATGCACCAAAGACAAATTCCTTGTGTGTCCAAACATACTTGGCCAATAAAGAATTCTATTCTATTCTATTCTATTCTATTCTATTCTATTC
Source organism: Ptyas mucosa (assembly GCA_012654045.1). NCBI lineage: Eukaryota > Metazoa > Chordata > Lepidosauria > Squamata > Colubridae > Ptyas > Ptyas mucosa. The sequence goes on from WNWU01000016.1 coordinate 10,907,612, forward strand.
TATTCTATTCTATTCTATTCTATTCTATTCTATTCTATTCTATTCTATTCACACAGTTACAAAAAAGAAGAGTGAAGTTTTTAGTATTGTATGTGAAACTATATCCTGTACTCCTATAAAAGAACATGTATAACTGTTGCATTTACAAATCCAAATGAGAATAATTTGTTATAAAAAAATATGCAACAGAAACAAGAACCTAACACATGTAAAGAGAGGATCTAGGAGATCACATGCCTTTTTTAAAAAATGAGAAGGCAGTCTTTCCTTTTCTATCCTGCCTCAAATTACAGTTCTAATTATCATATTTATGTATTTGGAGGAAGAATCCAAGTTATTTTGGCTGGATCTAGTTTTGCTTTCCCCTCCAACCTTTTTGCTGAAAAAAAAAATCCCCTGCTTGTGCTAATGAGTTTGTTTCATTAGACATATTCATTCTTTGTTCTTCTGGAGTCTGTCCTCTTCCTGCACTACCGTGTCTCCTGTTTTCTGCAAACTGTAATTTGGGCAATCAGTATTTGCATTTTGTTTTTATTACATGGGATAGTTTTATTATATTCTGAATGTTTAGAGAAAAGATTATGCTTCTTGAGTAAGATTGTCCTGTATTCAGTACAATATAAATAAGATAACTTCTTTACAACACACTGAGGCATAGTAATTAATATGTTGAACGTATGAGGCTGTTATTGTGAAGTGGTGGCACATTTACAGATCAGCTTCTGGGCAGAGAAAGTTTCTTTTGCACTTTTTTTTTTTTTACTGAAACTTGCAGCACAGAGCACACAGTGTAATAAAATTAGAGATGAGTTCATAGCCTGAGCTTTAGTGTGTCATGCTGCCCTTCTTAAAGAAGGAAACAATTATGTGTCTTTCCTGTCCACAGATTTCCTGGAATCTTGACGGTCACTCTGTGAAAAAAAAAAATGCACCAGCTTAGCCAATGTCTGCCAAGTGCTGTGAGCCATGGCTTGGCTTCATGCAGTCTTTGGCACAAACTAAGCCATCGTTTTGTTTTGTTTTCTCTGACACTGAATTAAAAGTTTCTCCCTTATATTTTGAAGCCTCGAGCAACACAGGTCTTATATATTTCAATGTACTGTTTTTCACATATATCCCATTGCAAAGGGTATCGTGGTTTTTTTTGAGCTGACAACTTGTAGCAAATTAAAGTAACAACATCCTTTTTTCCAATATGATTTAGAAATTCCAGAAATTCAACATTGCCTAGAGCTTGAAGCTATTTTGGAGTGCAGCTGCATATTTCAGTTGCTGCACTGATTGGTGAGCAGGGACTCTTTAAATACTAGAGTTAACATGAATGATGTACAAAGGAAAGTGACACAAAAGCCAGCCATGTTCCTTAGGGGAGGGAAAATCTTCATGCATTTGTAAATAAGCCACTCTAATCTTCTGCCTCTGATTCTTAATACAGCACAACACACTAGCATGGTCATTGAGAATTCCCAGCAAACACATCTGGTGACACTAGGTTAGAGAAGGCCTGCCATAAATCAGTGAATTTACTTGAATTGCAAGGACTCAATAAATTGGATCTGATCTTAGCGTTCTCATTTTAAAGTAATGCTTCTTTCTAGTTTTATTTCATTAAGCACTAGTAATCCCAATCTTGCAGTACTGGGGTATTACTTGCCAGCAAATAAATTACTTCTAATATCAGAGGCAACATACTTATAAATGCTGTTTGTTGGCAAATAAGAATAAGAAAAATTTCCACAACGCATGTGATGGCATTGTGTGAAGGAGGATGCTAGACTTGATAAGACTTTGGTCTGGTCAAGTATAGTCTTTCATATTTTTATTTTCTTGTCAGAAATGTTTTCATTTTTATACAAAAGACAATGTTGTTGTTGCTACTGCTCCCTGAAAGTCTCCCTCAAAAACAGGTTTACCGTGAGGCTAATATAAGCAGTTATCTTAGGTAGCAAGTGCTCAGAGGTGGTAGTAAAACACTGTAAGAAAAATCTGCTTGACATATAGTTTGTCCATTAATTGCTAATTAATAGGCAAATTTATTTTACATTTCAGGGGGAAAAATTGGCTGTACCTTTACATCACCTTTAAAGCTTCTGTGCATACAGCTGGCATTAGCTTCCAATTCCACTTCCAGTTTTGGTGTTGATCACTGTTAATTTCTACCCTCTGTCAGATATTAACACCACAACCTCCTTCTTCAGAGCATAGAATGCTAATTAACTACTATTTCATCGAAGCACACAAAGAAAAAAAAATTAAAGTACAGGATGTATTCACCTAAAGTACAAGTATAAAAGTTTTACTGATCCAGAACATCCTTTTAATTGCAATAAAAAAGAAAATAAATTATTTTTTAAATAGATGCCATTAATGGCCACATAAATCAATTAGAATATTTGGATTCACATAATGTCTGGTTATCCAGCACATATCAAAGACATGTACACTGAAATACAATCAGCTAAAAGTAATTATATGAACAGTTGCAGGAATTGGATATGTATAGTTTAACTAGTGGTGACATAATAGCATTTTCTAAGGGCCTGCCACAAAGAAGAGGGGGTTAATCTATTCTCCAAACCATCTGAAGGCAGGACAAGAAGCAATGGGTGGAAACTAATTAAGGACAGAACCAACCTAGAACTAAGGAAAAGTCTCTTGACAGTTAGAATAATTAATCAGTGAAACAAATTGTCTCCATAAGTTGTGGATACTCCAAATTGTGGGTGCTGGAGGTTTTCAAGAAGAGATAGGCAATCACTTGTCTGAAATGGTATAGGGCCGTGATGGTTAACCTATGGCACGCGTGCCGGATGTGGCATGCAGAGCTATCTCTGCGGGCATGCCAGCCGTCACCTAATGTTCTTCCGGGTTCTGGTGCACTGGTCTTCACCGAGCTTCCAGTTGGTCCAGTTGGTCTCCACTCTTCCAGTTTCTGGCAGCTGGTCTTCGCACGCACATGTGCGTCAGAAACCAGAAAAACAGCTGATCTGCTCTTCCGGTTTCTGGCGCTCCCCCACGCGTGAACTCCTGTTTTGGCATGCAATTTCTTTACTGGGGAGGACAACCATAGGGCTGCTTTACATGAGGGATGAATTGGACTTTAGGTTCATAGTTGGACTGAGATCACTGAAGAACAGTGTTGATCAGTTACCTGGAAAGAGTTTGATTCTGGAAATCCTTAAGAAATAGAAAGAATCCTTGGACTGTTGGCCTTGCCACCTGTTAGATCCATGTCTCTCCTTAAAGAAGGCTTTCTAAGGACTAACATATGGTTGAAACCTACGGACTGGTAACTTTCTCTGTGAAGGAAGGGGTAGTTTCACATTTCTTAATAGAAGCTGGGGTGTATCCTCTCTCAAGAAGCTATTGCTAGATCCAAGAGTCCTGGATAATTTGTCTAGTGTCCATCTCCTTTTTGGGAAGATTGTTAAAAGTTGGTTAGGCTGCAGCTTCACAGAGTCTTTCACAGTGCATTTTTTAGTTGTGCTTCCAGCCAGACTGAGAGGACAACCACATTTGTTGATGACCTCTGTAGGACCTGGGATGGGAAGGTGCAACAATCCTTATTCTATATCTCAGCAATGTTCAATATCAATCAATCATTTTATCTGTCTGGATAAACTAAGGAGATTGAGAGTGGTTGGTATTGGGTTGCTGCCCATCTCAGGTTAGTTCTAATTGTTTAATATCTACATGAAGTCATCTATTGGAGCAATGTCATCAGTATGGTATTGATATCCCATTCTCTCCCTCCCCCCCCTCTTTGTGTGTGTGTAAGAAAACACTACTTCATTCTCCCGTCGCATCCTAACACAGATACTTGCTGCATGCAGATGCTTGTGAACAAGATCATAGTTTTCATTTATTTTTTTTAGTACATTTACTACAGGAGCATTTTGCTGTTAAAGAGTTCAACAACCAGGCAATGAAGGTGAGTGCACAGGTAACAACTTGGATCATGTGGGTTTCCTTGACAACTGGAGGATCAAATTTGATGTGAACTATGAGGAACAATCAAGAACTTTGTCCAGCCTCTTCCACCCCCACAGTTTACATTAATACCAATCTTTGCTGTTAATAAACTGTTTGTTTCATTACTTCATTCTCTCTGATGTTGTCTCTGACCTGTGCCACAGTATTTCATACCATATGTTTACCCATGATTCAGCAGAGTGGTCTGGATTCAGAGAATTCAGGCGTTTGGGACTCTGAACTGGGCATTGGATTGCTGGAGCTGGAACAACAACAATTCTCTTGATGGAATTGCCACAAGGACATATTATCATTCTGGCAAAGGTTGGTATTGCATTGTGTGGCCATACAAGCAGAGGTCATGACCTATGAGAGAGTCCAGATAGAAATAAATGCATTCTGCTTTTCCTTAGAATGGGAGGGGACTGGATATAGCCTCTATAAATCACATTGAGCAGGTATAGCTGCCAATGCATCCAGGAGCAACAGTTTCCATTCATTGCAGTATCACTTAATGAAATATTATAATACTTGGCATTGTATGTTTTCATGGACTTCTTGTTGGGCAATAAGCCAATCATGCTGTCCACTATTATTACAGCCTTGAAAATGTTTGGCAACAATGAATAATGAGCAGAACCAGATAATTTCACCATATAGCAAAGGAGAATAGTGTTGATTTTAAGAGATCACCCAAGTCAGACATGAAAAGGCACTCAGTATTGACCTGTCTTCTATCACACGGCACTTGTGGCATGGACAGTAAAGGTCTCTCTGTGGTTTTGTTAGATAAACCAGAGATATGCCCTCCTGGATTTTGAGTCTGGCATCAGGCATGACCCCATAATAAGGGTGTAAGTTTATAATTTAATAAAGTCCTAATGGCTTTCAGGGGCTTTGTGCTGCAGATGATTAGATAGAGAGATCCTGTGGTTGAAGCTGAGCTCTAAGGAGAAATTGAGTTTGTTGCTGCTGTACTGGCCTTCCTGCTTAAGCAGCTCAATTCCATCACCAAGAGAACTATCAGTCAAGAAAGACAATGATTGAAACCAACTGAGTATGAATAAAAGTCCACATTAGAGGACTCTCTGTAGTTTTGCTAGATCAGATACTTCTGTGCTGATTGGAGGTATGAGTTATCCCTTGTTCTTGAAAATGTCATGCATGGCAACACAGGAAGGAATGAGGCTTTCTTCTCTGCAACCTGTCACATGCCAAAATGGCACTAATGAGTCTTGCTGATACAGGTGGTGGCAAAGATGATGAGAAATTTCAGAAAGGTTCATGCAGAAGTTGGCAGGCCAACACTCATTGTCAACCATATCAGCACCACTTTGGACCATCCCTAGGTTCCATCTTGGGTATATACCTGCCACTTTGACTGGATGGCAGTCAGTCTGCTTGTCAGCTGTTCTTTTTTTTTTGATCATCTTCAATTGTCCTTCTTAAATCATCTGCACTTGTTCTTATTCTCCATAGTTTTCATTTTCTTTCTCCATGTAGCATCATGTGATTCATGCCACAACTATTCATGGCACATATTAATGCATTCTGGGTATTATGCTCAGAAGAAAGTATCTGAAGTGTGTGCTTGATGAAACAGTTCATGCCATATGATAGACTATCAAGCATACAGTACTTGAATTCTCACAAAATGTTATGGAGAATAAAAGGAAGAGACAGAGGGAAGTGGCTCTTACGTTCCATTTACATATTGATTAATTTCCTATTGATTTTCCCTGCTTTATTCCAGTGCCTTTTCATGATAAAACAGGCATCTAGAATTTTATGGGTAGAAATGTAAATGGGGCAAGTAGCAGAACCACAAACAACACAAGAATTCAGAACATGCATATAACATTTGAACAGCCACTCTGGAAGCTACTTTAACTGAGCTATTGAGATTTCCCAACACGCATATGCTGGCAATGTGCTGTTTAATATACAACTTGGGAACAGCAGAGATTCAGCTTGGTTCTTCATTGCCATGTTTTAGTGATAAAGCTACCTTGGCTGATTTGCTATTTAAAGCCTATTGGCTAATGCAGGAAGGTAATTTTAGAAATATCTGATCAGTTATAGGCCTATATCATATGTTTATCAGCCAGAATTCCATTGAGCATCTTCTACGTGCAGAAGTCAAACAATTTGAAAACTAAATCTGTTTGTAACTTCCATTCTATAATTTGCCAAACTGATTTGCATTGTCATTAAATGCAACTGAATGTAATTTCTCTATGATCATCAACATCAGGGAATTACATGGCTTGTATCAACACTCCCAGTGAAATACTATGACTGGGAATGGCAACAATCCTTGTGAAATCAAAGGACCTAGAAATAGGGATCACAATGCACAGAGGCACAGTACAGCTACATGGAATATTTATTTTAGTTGAGCTATGTTTTCAGTACAGTACCTGGAAACATTTTTTTTGTGTCCCTACTGAAACTGTCTCCTTCATGATGCACTCCCCCCCCCTGTAGAGATAATCATTGTAGTCACTGCTATGAGAGATAGAGAAGAGCTGGTTAACTGTTGTCATGGGATGCTCTATGCCACTCCCTTTGAAACAACATTGTTATAAGATATTCCAAGCCCTATCACCATTTACTTACATATTTTGGAAGGTTGCTTTTTTGTCTAATTGAATGTTGGGTGATAAGCATAAAACAAAGCCTGAATTCAGGCCCACAACATCTATGCTGTGTTTCCTCAGCAGAGCTCTCAATCTAACAGCCTGGTTCTAATGCATGGGGAACAGCTAGGCGTTCACAGCTTTCCTAAAGGCCAGTTAAATTTTACCTAAAATATCAGTGAGGCTGTTCCATAAACTAGATGCCATAATAGAGAACAGGAGTCTCCAACCTTGACAACTTTACGACTTGTGGACTTCAACTCCCAGAATTCCTCAGCCAGCATGCATTGGCTGAAGAATTCTAGGAGTTGAAGTCCACAAGTCGTAAAGTTGCCAAGGTTGGAGACCCCTGATATAGAAGGCCCACTTCTTAGGATCCGCCAGATGATACTGTGTCAGCAAGGAGACCTGGAACATGCTCATTCATATGATGGGGCATACAGAAACCATTGGGAAAGTGTTCCGCAAGTAACATGACCCTGTGTATTAAATATGACAACTAGATGCACCCAATACTGCATTCTGGAACAGCTGAACCTTCCAAAACATTATCAAGAGCATATTGCAACAGTCCAACAGGGAGGTGCCTAAGTCATTAGTGACTGTGAGTAGTGTCACCTGATTTGGAATGGAAACAACTTATGTGCAAGATGCATTTGTACAAAGGCCCTGCAAACTATAGCTGCCTCCTGGTTCTTGAGGAGGAGCTGGGAGAGCTGGGCCACCCCAGGTTGCACATCTTTTCTACCTGTTGAAGTGTACCTCATTCAGAACTAAAGATGGAAAATCACTAGATATGGGTGGCCCTAAAACACATAGTGACCCAGCCTTGTCAGGATTCAGTAAAACAGTTTCTCCCCTTCCAAACCCAAACACTCTGCAGGCATTGGAAAAGTACTTGGATAACATTGCTTGGAAGCCCAGGTCAGATATGTATCATTAGCAAACTGGTGAAACTTCACCCTATGTTGACTGATAACCTTACTCAGAAAGGATGGAGTTGAGCTTAGTAACACCCCCCATAGCAGAAGCGTAGGGCTGAACCTCTCTCCTCCATATTGAAAAAAACGTCTGACTGGAAACAGCCATGGAGGAAGAGAGCGCCACTGAACAATAGTGCTTTACAGTCTCAACTTTCTTAGCTGGTCCAGGATATTATGATGACTGAAAGCTGCTGACAGACCATGGCTATCATCTGCTTGTAATTTGGATAGTGACTGTTTTGGTTATGCATTCTGGCACTCTGAATACAGAAATTCCCTGGTACACATATCTGATGCTATCTGTATGTCTACGTTGATGTTATAATTACTGAAGTTCCTTCTGCACCTTGTTTTTACTCCAGGAATGTAACATTTATATCTTTTTTCCCCCTATATGATCCTGCACTGGCACTTAAGGGTTCTGTGATTCATCAGCCATAATTATACTACACCCTGACTAAACATGATCAAGCACAGGAAAAATAAAAGTTGAGGCAGCAAAGAAAGCAGGTAGATTGGTGTTTTCTTCTATGGGACATTAAGCCATAAATTTCACATTACAAAATAAAATTGAAGAATTCAAGGTCTTACTTTTGACCATGTCTTCAGAATTCTATAAGGAAATGGTGGGATGTCAGTAGTTTTGTGTCCCCTTTAGTTGTTTGAGCAGTGTATCAACTACTGTATGTAACAAACAAAGTACCGTATTTATCGGTGTATAACACGCACAGGCGTATAACACGCACCTTCATTTTAAGAGGGAAATTTCAGGAAAAAACTATGCTCCGACGGCCGCGAGAATTAGACGTGAGGAAGGCGTGGGTTGCCGGTACTTGTTAATACTGTAAAAACATGGCTTCTTAACATTATATTGGCGTATAACACGCACACATCATTTGCCCCCTATTTTCAGGGGGGAAAAGTGCGTGTTATACGCCAATAAATACGATATTTAATAAGGCTATTTCATTCATTCAGATCTCAGATATCTTCTGCTTGTGTTCTCTTTATTTTTTTTGAGCAGTATATTTATGGGCAATTAGAAAGAAAATAATGCAATTTTATAAAGGGAAAAACTTGGTAAGAAGGTAGTATATGTCATAGGTATTCAGAACCAAGACACTAAACACTGTATATGTCCCAACTGACAGGTCTTTTTGAAAACATTTTACTAATTTTTATCATAATAGATTCATTCTGTAATTGTAGATATCCTTATCTCTGAGATTTAGTCAGTTACTCATGTATGTAAAATTATATCGGTTAAAGGAATATATTTTCCTTTGCATCAATGACTTAAATCTAGTTTAGATACTGTTTCTTAGATGTTTTTAAAATACAGATACATCCTAATGTGCCTGTTTGTCTCAATCATACATCTGTAATGCCCAGGACATCTGCACATTTTAAATTGATAGCATGGTTGTCAGTCTTCCAACTCAAAAAAGTTCCTGGTGAGTTTCCATCTATATAATGTGACTGTCATGCAGGTTTTATTTAGTGTTCCATTAACAGTAACCAGCTCCATTTCAGACAAGATGTCTGCAGTTTATTGAATTTCAGGATAGTGTGGTGTATAATAATAGATAGCAAGAACACAAAAACATTTTTTGTGCTAAGCATTAGCTTAAATGATCTCTATTTTAAATCTTTTAGACTCCCAGATACACTGAGATACAAACTCACAGAATTTGCAACCAATGTAGCCTAAAGTTTGAGGCTGGGATTTCTGATAATTGTAATCCTAAACCTAGTATGTCAGGTACGAGATTAGGAAGTATCTGCCTTTTTAACATCACAGAAACTGCATATTGTTTAAAAATGTTAAAAATAATAAAAATTAAATACATTAAATATAGTGTCTTGATGATTTATTCAAAAGAGAATTACTTCATATTTTGACCAAGAAAAAGAGGAACATTGTATATTGATACAGAGACCTAGTTATAATATTATATGGTAAAATAGGCAAGTATTACTTGTGACAATACTGAAACATTTCTGAGAGTTTAAATTATGTTCCACAGTAAACGGAACTGAAGTGTTTCTTGGAAGAAATTTTAGTAGATTCTCTTTAGAATCCAGACAGATTTTAATGGATTCTCTTTAGAATTAGATAATCATTAACGTATGAAATAGTGCCGGGGTTATAGTATAAGTTTGTCCATTTACTTGAAATAAGTTTCATTGAATTCAAAGGCATAAATAGATTGCAGCTTCTCTTTCGGATGCAAGGCAGACAAGGAAATTAATCACATTGCTTGTCCATCTCTTTCCCATTTTCGGATTATACTTTCTCCTTTAGAAAAAGAAAGAAACAAAAGCAAACAAAACAAAACAAAACAAAACCCCTACTCCTCATTCCTCAGCCATTTGAAAAGTGAAAATTCTGCGGCTTCCCTCCCTCTCTCACTTTCCGTCCCACCCACCCCCGTATCTACTAATGGTATCGCCCGCTTTCTCGCCAAATCCAGACAGTGATTAACGCCCGTCGCCGCCAGCCTCTGGTGCCGGGAGCTTCAAAACTTGATTGGCTGGCAACCTGCTAAGTACGCAGGTAATATCCTATTATGATTGGTGAAAGCCTTCTAGGCTCCTCCTCTGTCCTTTCTGCTATTGGTCACCGTATAACAGCAAGCCTCCCTTCCCCCTCCCTACCGAGGTCATTTAAGTTTATGGAAGAAATAAATAAATAAAGGAAGAAATAGAAATGCGTAGAAAAAAGAAAGGGGGAGCGGGCGAAGGTTCGCAACCTAACATGCTAGGCAGCGTGAAAAAGATCATTTAGAGCCAATCATTTGCAAGCTTGGGTCACTTTGGCAGCTAGCCCGGGCAAATGAAACACGAGTTATTAAAAAGGTCAGCCTTAATCATATGTATATCCTCCAATGATAAGCATCACTGATGTCTGATTGACAAACGTCAAGACCAATACACTGGGGACATAACGGAGATTTATTTTCTTAAAGGCTGGAACCACTCCAATGAGAAAGCAGTAAATACAGGCGGATGAGAGGGAAGGATTGTATGGTTGTTGGGGGAAGCGGAGCACACTCCGGAGTGGCAGGGGAGCCAGCTAATCGAAAAGTTGAGCGGGCCGGGTGGGCGGGGCTAAGGGCCAATGAGAGGTTCGCCTGAAGGGAGGGTGGCGGCGGTCCTACATTAAAGAGTTGAATTGGCGCGGGAGGCTGACAGAAGACGAGAGAGGTATCGCTCTTCCGGGGTCAGTGGGGGGTGAGGAGGTGTGGTTGGTTGAGACTCCGCCCTCTCCGAGGGTAGTGAGAGGGGAAAGCAATTAGGGTTATGTGTAAAAAATAACAATAACAATAATAATAATAAAACAAAATAAAAGCTCTGAAAGAGTCGCGCGCAAGTTGAATCTCGTGGGAAGTCAACCTCTCCAGGGAAGTTTACTCCCGAGAAAGTGTGAATGTCACGAGTTGCGTGTATTGGATCGGGAATAAGCCCCGCCGAGTTTTAATTAGGATTTCCTTTCGGGGGGGGGGGGGGAGTGCGCGCTGCCCTATAAGCCTTATACATGCATACTCGATCCGTGGGAACGGGGGTAGCGAGGTAAGGCTGCAATTCTGCGCGCAGTTCCTCGGGAAATACCGGGGTTTGGGACTTTTGCTTAGGAATCCCGTCTCAGGTTATCTCGTAACTTTGCACATGCCGAGTTACCTTTCTCGTCCCGTGCACAGTTAACGCTTCTTCTGTGCCTTACGGATCCGCACTCGGACTCGCGCAGAAGCTATAAGCGGTGGGACTTTCTTTTTCTTTTTTTTTAAACAAAACCAAACAAACCTCTTTCTTGCATTTTATCAGAATAAAGTCGGGTGACGTTTCGTGACGGATGGTGACTATTCTCGGGTTGGACAAGTAGTCGTGAAATGCAGTGATGGATCCCGCTTCCTCCATCCTAATTTTCTTTGGGTCGGGCTGATTTCAAAGGCGCGCACTTTTTTTTTCCTCTTTATTTTTTTTAAAAAAATTGCTTTAGATTCATATCCGAGAGGTGTGTCCCCGGGTTGTAAACTCTGGATCGTAAGAAAGCGAAATAGATCTTGCAGGACAAACTTGGCATTAGCCGAACCGGACCCAATGCATGCTTTTTCAGTACAGGAGGGGGAGTTTGTCTTGGGTATACTGAACCCAGGGGTGAAAAACAAAACAAATTCGCCTGTTTGCAGCCGACTCCTATTCTCCATCTTGGAACATTGGCTTTAATACCAGCTACATTTTTTTTTCTCACCCACGCTATTAATCCAGGGGGTTTTTTGTGTGTGTTTTTACCACTTTCCTTAATAAGAGTTCTTCGGATCTGGAATTCTTTCATAAGCAGTCAGCTGGTTTAATAAAGATGCTTCCTTAATGATGGGCTTAAAATAGTAATGTAACTTGGAGAAAAAAAGTAATTTAGAAAGTTCAGGACTGAATTTGAATGCTTTCAGTGAGTATTTTTATTTTATAGTGAACTTAATTTATATACTCGGTGAGCATAAATTTCAGCCGAGGCTAAAGTGCCTCTGGCTAGAGAATAGGGCAATAATGAATGTGGAGACACTCATTCATATGAAAAACCTGCTGGTGATCAAATCTTTAATTTCACTTAGAATTAGAACAGGAGGTCATCTGATCCACCCAGGCATACTTTCTGCTGGGTTTCCACTGGAGCCTAGATTGATGCTTTCAGTTCTAAAGTTAATCTGCTTGGATAAGAAAATTCAGTTTCTGTTTGAAACATTGGCTGGAAGTGGGTTAATTAGATGAATGCAGTTTGTGGCTTGCTCCGAGTTATTCTTTCACTCTTGTCCATTAGCTAAGATCTGCTTCACTTCACTTTGCTTCTTGATAGACTAGGAAAGAACGGGCCTTGTTCCAGTTCCTTCCCTCCATCCCTATCTCAAATAGTTAAATTCAATTCTGTATGTTGGAGGAGAGAGGTCCAGGAATGTAAGGAAGCAAAATAAGCTGGTGTTGAGTTACGGATGGGGAAAAAAATGGTAAACTGAGTGGGGACTAGAATGCTAAGTCGCAAGCAAAGTTATGCCCATTGAAGAAAAAGTGTGAAGTTACCCTTGTTTGAACTTTGGATGTGGGGTAAGCAAAGATGTACTATGAACAAAGGATCTCTCTGATGTACTTATTAAGAGTCTTCGTATTTTTTTATTTTATTTAAAAAAGAAGATAGAATAGTATCAGTCCTAAAGTGATTGATACGAATTGTATGTATGTTTCTGAATAAATTTCATTAAATGTGCTACTACCTTATTTTGCAACCTGAAAAGTTAACTTAATAATGTTACACAAAAAAGCATGTTAATGTTATTACTAAAAATAGACATTCCTGCACTAATCATATAATGATTAATGTAGATTAGAAACAACTTGATTCTCTACTAACAAATGAAATCCCTTCATATTGATTAGAATTAAGCATCATTGAACTCAGTGGACTACTTTCTAAGTAAACAAGTAATTAAATAAACAAATATTTTAAGTAGTCTTGTTTTATCCAGATTAGAGAAACCTCTTTAATTAATACAGGATTTTTTCCTTCACTTATCAGGTAAACATTTATCAGTAGTGTTCTAAATCCATTTCCTTCCTGGATTAGATTTGAAAGCTTCTGCAATATAAAAAATAGGTTTGGACTTCAGTAAATTATTTTTCAAAAAACAGCAAGTACAGCTGTTTCAACTGTTGTGGTTCCTATTGTGCCTTTGATTTGTATTTAGTATGGAATTTTACCTATTGTTTTCCTTATGCTTCTGCCTTCCCTATCAGCAAACAGCTAGAAATTTCTGGCTGCCCTGCAATCTGAAAACAGATCATAGAAAGAAATGGGCAAATCAGCTAAGGCCCCCCCCTCCCCATCCTAATATGGATCAGGATCTCTAAAAAGGAGATAAGATTTCCCATTATCCTTGTAGTAAAAAACCCTGTGCTTGCAGTTAAGGCAACATCAGTAATATCTGAAAAAAGATGAAACCTTTTCTGTGGGTTTTACAAAAACAATTTTAATATCTTGCAGAATGAATTGTAATAAATACATTGTGAATAAATCTAATAAGGAGAAACTTTAACGTTCTTGGACATAGCTGGAGTTGTTGCAACCTTCATATATATAATATAATATATATAAATGTATGTCTTGGGATGTCATCTACCTTGGAAGCTTTAAAATACATTAATAACTTGGGAGTTTTAAATATGTGTTCTAAATTATTTCTGTGTTATATGTTTATGGTAAGTATTAGTGTTTTAGTCAGTTTCCAGATGTGGATTATGTATGTCTGTTCTTCCAGCAAATAGCTACATATTAAAGGACTGGCAATTGTGATCCACCCATTTTATAAAAGAAATGTATTTGAAAAATGTTGGTATTATGCAATAGGCTTTGGAATGCATAAAAGCCATTTTCTCCACTGTGCTGGACTAATTCCCAGCAGTGCAACTATAGTGCATGTTGCAGTTTTATGTCTGTGAAGGACAGGAGGTTTGTAAATAGTTTGCTACAAGAAAGTTACTTCCAATTTATCTCAGCATACAGTTAAGATAAAGCTTAATAAACCTTGATATTTTTTTTGTAAAATTGTATACTCGTCTGTGAACTGACTAAAATACTAATAATTACCATAACATTATGAGCTAGAAATGTTGATTTAGAATGTCTCTTCATTAAAAAAAAAGGGGGGGGACAGGTAAAATTCCAAATTATTGATGACAGATTCCAAAATAGATGACATCCCAAGCAACATCTAAAATTATTTTATTAATAATTTTTAAATATATTATCTGCCAGTGTCACATCATTCCCACTTCGGGTGTCTTAAAGTAAACTAAAACGCAATGAAACTTTTATGGTAAAAAAAGTAACATTTTTACAAAGCATTCTTGAGAATGTCTCCTAATTAACTTGGATCATTCCAGCATGTAGTGAGTCAAGCCATACATAAAATGAAATCTTGGACTATAAGTAGTTGAATCACTCCCAGGGAGATCATACCTCTGCAGCAATCCTTAAAAAATCATCTATGCTTTACAATCCTAAAGTTAATGCCATATATATCATCCACATTCTTACAATAGTATGGTGTTTATTCTATAGTACCATAAGGAAACTATTGCTATTATTTAGAAAAGAACAGAAAAGTTATATTTTGTCACAGTCTGATAGCTACTGGAACCCTTGGCATTGGGATTGATTATATTCCACCTTCACTACTCCCAACCTTTTTCTGAAGGTTCTTTCAGCATGTCAAATTCAAGGGGCTATGAATGCTTGTAAATATATATTCTTGTCCCTTATACATATATAGAGTTTCTATCAAGAATGCTGCATGAAAATGCAAAAATAATCTCTTAGTTCTTTTCTTTCTTTTTTTCCCTCAAATGCCAGCAATCCCTTGGCTCAACTGCCATTCTTTCAGGCTAAGAGGTGTACCTGCTTTTTGATTGACACATTTCTTTTGACGGAGAGTGAAGGTGACCACATCACATATAATAAATAATTTTTCCCTTCCATTATATTAAATATTTCAATTTTGCAGCAATGCTTTTAAGATATTACCCAAGCCTTCAGGAGCTACAAGTGGGTTTGAGGCCATAGGTTGGCATTTTTAAGACTTTGACATAAGAAAGTTATAAGATCATTCAGGGGAGAAGTGGGGGTGTCATGTAACTTATCTTTTATTGATAGACACCTGCAGTGATAAGGAGTCCACATGGCTACCAGAAACACTTAATTTTATATGGTGTACTTAGATCCTTCAGAAATTGTACTACTGAATTTTGAAAATTGTATGATTTCCCAGTGGTTTTCAATTTAAAAATATCTCCCTTCCCCAGTATGCAATAATTTACATAAGCTGAAAAATCTTTTCCCCACCCAACTCTTGGAGAAAAAAAACCTATGTTACAGTAGCCGTACTTTAAAAAAAAAATCTATCCCTCCATCATGTCAATCGGTTTGTTAGGGAAAGTTTTGTTATACTTCTAATTAGGCATTTAGTTTTAAAGGTTGGATTCTGTACCCAGATTCCTGGAAGTAAGATCCATGAAACTGTATGTGTATATTTAATGCGTATATTTAAATTTACTATATTTCATACTGCATGAAGTAAGCCACAAGTAATGCATATGTATGCATTACTTGTGGCTTAAATTCAAGAGTAGGCAAACTTTCATGTTTATATGAAATAAAGTGTGATGAAAACAATTCTTGTAAAATTATGTTACTCTCTTTTGTAAAGGCACTGGAACAATATCAGCATTTCTAGACATAATAGGAATTGTAAGCTGATAAAATAGACATGGTTTAAAGAAGCCCTAAAAACTTTAAAAACCCAAAACTTTATTTAAAAATGGAGTATTTATATTAGAGTTAACTGTTATGGAATGTAGTCCAGATTCCCAGGAGGGAGAGTGCATTCCAGAAGGGTGAAAGACAACAAAGTTCTGTGGAAGATAGAGGGTGAAATCAGCTCCTCCCTAATAGTTTCCCAGAATCTGTGTTTTACGGTGCAAGTAGTCTGCTTTAGTTTGGCAAGATTTCTGTCCATAAGTAAGGAAAATTAAAAGAAACTGCTTAGGAGAACGTGTCTTTCTTGATTTTTGGAGCCTGATGTTAAACACATTTAGGTGATTTTAAAATGTATTTTTTACATAAAATTAACAAAGTAACACTGCATTTCAACAGCAATTCATGTTTCTGGGGTTCAGCTTTGCAAACATTAGTAAGTTAAGACAACTTACTCCCTTGTATTAGAAAATATGCTCATTTTCAATAGATAATTAAACTATGGAAAGGTTAATAGCATTACTGTCTATAAAACGTTGTTCTTTGAAACTTGGAGATAAGGTTAATGGGAAATAATGCCACATATTGGCAAATCATATTCTGTAAACGGAGTCAACCAATACCCTTAAAATGAAAATATGTTGATAGGAAATTTCTTGGACACTTCACTTTGTTACAATTAACATCCTACAACCTAAAAAGTGCATCTTGACATAAGGATCAAGTTAACAATAGGAAGTTGTTTTTCTTTTGCAAATGTCTGTTGTGAGTAAGTAAGCATGATAGTGTTGAATTCAAGCTAGATCAAGACAGGCAAGATAACTTTGGATAGCACTTTGTCTCATCATAGCCCTAAATGAATTTGCTTACTAATTCCAATGGTTCTTAGACAGAGCCAACATTCCATTAGATAATTTAAAATGTTAGTCTTAAGAGTGGAAAAGAGAACCAGTTTGGTGTAGTGGTTCAGGTTTTAGCTTAGACCAGGAGTATTGCTTTAGACATGTTGGTGTTTTTTGTGTCATAAAATGTTTTGTAAATTTGCCAAATTTTAATGACATAGGAGTCATGGATTATGGATTTTTGACACATTCTATAAGATAGCCCATTTGAGGTATCTTGGTTCAAAAATTATTGGCCTATTATGCACTATTTCACTGAATTAAAGATTATGAGAACAAGAGTTTTAGTATTGTATAGATATTCTTACAATCTATATAAGTAATTGGTATGTTAATGAGTTCCTGGTTATTATCAGGGTACACCTGAATTAGTCAATATCCCACTTCCTTTAAAGTTAGAAGAATTGGGGTTTTTTATCTGTTCCTTATAGGTTAGTCTAATAAAATTGGTTTGTATGTCTTATGAATTGGATTGGCTGAGAAATTCTGTATACATTGAAACAAAAATGTTTTCTAGAGGGATACTTACAATTTTTGAGCACTTGAATTTTTGCATAAATATCACCTAAAATGTGATCTGTTTGCCACAAAGTTGTACAACTAGACAACCAAATTAAACTAGTAAGTCAAAAACACTATACTTGTTCATTGATTTATTGAGACAAAAGTTTCCAAGGCTACATACTGAGGTTTGGTAAAAAATATATGAAACTTCACTTTCACTAACTGGTGTGTCCTCCTTGGGCAGCAGTAACTGCAAGTAAACATTTCTGATAATTGTTGATCAATCCTGCACATTTGACTTGGAGTAATTTTAGCCCATCCCTTATTACAGAACAGATTCAATTTAGGGATATTGGTTGGCTTCTTTACATAAACTGCTTTAGGTCCTTCCCCAATATTTCTAGAGAATTAAGGCCAGGATTTTGATTTGCCTATTCCAAAACATTAACTTTTTTCTTCTTTAACCATTATTTGATACATAACCATTTTCCTTTGAGTTTCAGTTCATGGACATATAGCCTGATATTTTTCTATAGAATTTGCTGGTACAATCCAAAAATTATAATTCCATGAATGATGGCAAGACATCCTAGTTTAGGGGCAGAAAAACCGGCCCAAACTTTGGTATTACCACTACCATCTATCACAGGTAGGATAAGCTTCTTATGCTGGAAAGCAAAGTTTTCCTTTAGCAAAACATTTCATTCAAGCCAAAGATTTTGGTCTCATCCATCCACAGAACACTCTTCTAATAGCACTCTGGCTTATCCACGTGTAGATGGGCAGCAATGTTCTTTTTGGACAGTTGTGGCTTTCTCCTTGCACACCTGTTATGTGCACTATTGTTCAGTGTTTTCTTAATGAATGAACACTGATATTCAGCAAAGTAGGTGAGGCCTTTAATTACCCAAACATTATTCTGGGCTGTTTTGAGACTTCCTGGAGTGTTACACACTTTGCTTTTGTTTGACCTTAGATCAGAGGTGTCAAACCTGCGGCCCGCAGGCTGGATGCATCATGTGCTGACTGGTTTAGCCTGCCTGGTTTAGCAAAGGAGAAAAAAGTCCCGATATGTGACGTGTTGCCACTGTGACAATGTGAGTTTGATACCCCTGCCTTAGATGGTCAATCACTTCTGGGAAGGTAGTAATGGTGTTTAATTACACAATCTGGATGATAATGGACTGGTGGAGACCAAACACTTTAGAAATTTGTTTGTAATCTTTTCCAGATTGGTGTGCATCGACAACAGTTTTTTTGGAGATCTTCAGAAATCTCCTTTGAGCCATTTTTGTGTATTTGTGTTATGAAGACCAGACTTAAACAATAAATACCCAGAATGCTGTTCTTTGAATAAGGCAGGATCTCTCACACTCCCATATGATTATCATCTCATTGACTGAAACACCCACCTAATTCTAATTTCTTCTTCAAATGAACTAATAATACCAGAAGTTCACCTATTTTTGCCATACACAAAGATGTACCTTTCAATCATTTTTCTCAATAAATCAATGATATTTATTCATTTAATTGGATTCCCTTTATCTAGTTTTAGGACTTGTGTGGACAACATTTTAGGTCACAGGTATTGATTTATGACTTTTCGAAGTTACAATGGTGGTGCAAAAAAGTCAGGTGATCAGAATTTGGGCACTTGGCAACCATCATCCATATATGACGGAACATCTTTGGGTTACATAATTATCATCTACAACCTTCTGACAAGCACCGTCAGTAGAAGAAACTTGATTCGCCTAATGACTGCAGGAAAAAGGTCATAAAATCAGACAATTCACTTAATGACATCACTTAGTAACAGAAGTTCCGGGTTAATTTGGTCCTAAATCAAGGATTACCTATATTTATGAAGAAATATTAACAATATATATCTCTTGGTTCTATATAAATGTATAATGAAATATATAGGACCAAGAATTATAGGAGTCAAAGGAATGAGCAGTTGAGAGAGGAAGCAATC
The DNA here is from genome assembly GCA_012654045.1 of Ptyas mucosa. Lineage (NCBI taxonomy): Eukaryota > Metazoa > Chordata > Lepidosauria > Squamata > Colubridae > Ptyas > Ptyas mucosa. The sequence continues at coordinate 10,926,895 of WNWU01000016.1, forward strand.
AAGTCATCCTATGAAAAAGCCTCAAAGAAATGTATCTGTAAGCTAAGACATTGTCTCTTACTCCAAACCAAAACATCTTATTTGTAAATGGTACAGTGTGTGCTGGAGAAAGTATCATGATTGTTGATGAAAATTGGATAAATTGAATAAAAATCCTGACTATATTGTACAAATGCAACATACAAAACTTTGGTAGTAAGATTGTCAGACTATTGTTCCATGATAGTAAATTTATTAGAAATGGGGCAATGAACACATTTGGTATATTGAAAGTATCTTGTGACATGCCAAAATGGCTTTATGGTAAGAGTCATAAAATGGCTGTTATGTATGGGTTTAGCCCAGAGGTGGGTTTCAGCAGGTTCTGACCAGTTCTGGAGAACCGGCAGCGGAAAGTTTGAGTAGTTCGGAGAACCGGTAGTAAAAATTCTGATTGGCTCTGCTCCCATCTATTCTTTGCCTCCCAAGTCCCAGCTGATCGGGAGGAAATGGGGATTTTGCAGTAACCTTCCCCTGGGGTGGGGAGGGAATGGAAATTTTACAGTATCCTTCACCTGCCACAGCCACCAAGCTATGCCCACCAAGCCATGCCACACCCACCAAGCCACACCCACACAACCAGTAGTAAATATTTTTGAAACCCACCACTGGTTTAACCAATATAAAAGCATTCTTTTTTTTTTTAAAGAAACTTGGCAAATTGTTCCTTGTAATTCCTTCTAGTCAATCAGGATGCTAGTCTACTTTGTCTTTTTTATGTAGATGGCACATTTCCAAATAAAGTATTGCTGTAGACACCAACCATTTCTATTTTCTAAGAATGTATTTCGGACCTCTATGTAGAAGTTCAGTGGCAACTTTGGAAACAAATATAAAATTGGACATTCAAACTGGCTTCTGCCTCTTCCAAACTTGTGATTTATTGTTAAAAGGATTGATACAGATAGAAACTAAATTTGAGTAAGGTAACTTGGCATCTGGGGTCGTTGAATGCCTAACCCTTGGATTAGCACAAGTTCAAATTGGTTTCTATTAATTTTCCATCTGAACAAATGAGATGACCTTTTGAACGCTCCATGGCTTAGGACTTGGGTATCTACGAGACCGCCTTCTGTCACCGGTAGCCTCCCACCAGCCAGTAGATTTCTACAGAGAGGGCCTCCTCAGAGTGCCGTTGGTCAAACAATGTCGACTGGCGGCCCCCAGAGGGAGACCCTTCTCTGCGGGGGCACCTGCCCTTTGGAACGAGTTGCCCCCGGAGATACGAAGGATCCCGGACTTATGCACCTTCCGCCTGCCCTCAAAACTTTTCTATTCCAGCAAGCCAGGCTGGCGTAGCTCTTTTAATTGTTTTTAATTTGTTTTTTTTTAAATGGGGTTTTTAATTGATATGGGCCAAATCTGTTTAATATATTTTTAAATTGTTTTAAATTTTATACTTTATACTTTTATCTTTGGCTGTACACCACCCTGAGTCCTTCAGGAGAAGGGCGATATATAAATTTGAATAAACATAAACATTAATTCAGCAGAGATGATTTGCGACAAATGTAGTACATTGAAATGATGTAATTCTTAAAATTTTGTGAGACATAAATTTATATTAAAAATTTAAATAAGCAAATATAAATTTTCTAAACAAATTTTCTTTGAAATAAATACATTTAAAACAAAGTATATGGTGCACTTTATTTTTTTATTTAATTTTTACAGCGGCCCATTTTAGCAAATGACTGTGTACAGCACATTTACTTTGTTCAGTTTTTTTTAAAAATGTGGCTAAATCATGAATGTACCAACATTTTGGAAAGATCCTACATACCACATTATAGCAAATCCTGAAGCTTAATTTCATTTCTGTATGCATATATGTTATCCCTTTAAATTGTGGCCTTTTACATATACACATTGATGGAGTGTTTTGCATGATAGCTCCTAAAATATGACTGGGCTTTTAATTCACCAGTCAAAATTTCTATGGTTTGCTAGTACTCATCCAGTAGTGATCTATATAGATTTTTTAATACAATATCTTTTGCTAAAGAAGCTCTGGTAAAGCAGAAAGGGCTTTCAGGAAGTAATTTGATAGCAAGATAGCAATAACAAGTGGTTACAAAAAAAACAACAATTGCTTTTGTACATAGCTTTTCTAAAAAAGGAAAAATCACATGAACAAAAGGAATGTAAAGTGTAGAGAGAACAAACTGTGTATGTCCTGTTTTTTAAACAGTACATATAAAATCACAAGGCAAAATGTGAAGCGAAATGTGTGGCAGATTAGATTTCAGCTGTGGAAGAATTATTCATTTGAGAGGGAGGGCTATCCTCCAGCAGTCAGCAGTGTGAGACTGAACAAGAGTATGATTAAATTGTACAACAGGGAAGTGAATCCAAAGCTCAAGGTGTCATTTTTTCTATTGGGATTGTTAAACACATTATTTCCTCCTGTTACAACAGAAATTTTATACAAAGGGTTGCTTAGGCATATTAAATATCCTTAGACACCTTAATAAAACTCCAAATATGTAGGATTATGACTTTCTATGTTTTTAAAAAAAGGAGGGGGTAAGAATCCTATTCTTTCCATTTGGAGTTGATACAAAAAATACATTGCAATTATCATATATAGGTGACACTGACTATAGTGTAAGGAGAGGCCTGCAAAAATGCTTTTGTTAAACCATTTTTCAGCACACAAAAGCACTTGATTGGCACTTCACTGATTTAATGGCCCATTTGTAATGCAGAAAGAACATCACCAAAGATTGTAGCATTATCCTAAATTTAATAATTGAATTTATAGCTGCAAAAATTCAAGATTTCTGACACATAGAAAATTTTTGGAGAGCATGAATGGGAGAAGTTGTAATTTTGATGTCTAGTCTTTTACCTCTATGGTTTTTAATGTAACAAATTTGTGGAAAATTTGAATATAATGATTATATGTCTGAAAGTTTTTCAATGGCCTGCAGCAAATCTTGGCTGCAATCTTACATTCACTTTACTACGGAGTAAATCCTTCAGAAAAGTTTCTCAGTAAATATGAACAGATGTATCACTACAAAATGCTTATATGCATTGCTTATACTTTCTTCGTGATTTTATATTTTTCTCTGTAAGCTGCCCTGATTTTGTTTTTACAGTAAAATGGAAAGAGGATGTTCCCATCTAATTATCTTGGTCATTATTAAAAAATATTACAGCAGGATCTATTAGAGCCAAAAAATATATTTGTTAACATTTATTTGCAGATGGCATGTGAATATTAGACTCTTTATGTAATACACTAATGTCTTCCATGTGCTTTTTAATAATATGATTTTATTTCAAATGTGTTTGCATGGAGTTTTCAAAGAACTTAAATATGTCAGCATCTTCCTACCAAAACATTTGAAGTCCAGAGATTTAACAGTAGCAACTACATATAGTGGCTTTTCTTAGTGGTGGCTTGTTTCTATGATTTTCTCAAATTGTGCCTCCTTTTGTTTTGTCAGGTAAATCTTCGCCCTGTCTCATGAGTGAAATGTACATAGTTGCTTACTTTTTTAAAAAAGACACTGCTACAAGATTACATTTGCTGCAAATATGTACTCTAGTATACACATAACACTAACCTGCCCGAAGTATTGCAGAGTCATGCTGCAGAGTGATTTTTGTTCTATTTCACTTCTATCTCTTAAATCAACGCCATTCATAAAAAGCCCTTTTGTCAAGTACGGCCTACTGAGTTACTGGGAAAATCTATTTTGGACTTTTCCCTTGAATGCTTCTGGTGAACTCTGTGATTCTGGAAAATGGACATCTAGAAATGTTGAAAGTGTCATTGCTTTTAAATACTCATAATTGCAAGCCATGTACAGGTGCGGTTCTAGTTATGTTACGCTCAAATCACATTAACCAAAGGTAAAAGGAAAATGGGTACACATTCACCCTCGTTCTCGAATTGTTTCATAAAATACATTTTCTTTTTTTTCTGCAGCAGCTCTTGCTACTTCTGCTCACCTCTTGTGACAATATTTTAAACTGACTTTCCACAAGAGCTTACAAATCAAGCAAGTTAATGTCTTCATTAAAACTGAATTGCAGTTTACTTTGGGAAAAAACATATTTAATATTTCAAGGTATTGAACTCTAAACTACCATTAAGCTCTAACTAATGCATTTACTTTGCTGACACTTGCTCTCCGATGGGACATGTAGCCTAAGTTATATCACTGGAAGTGATGTTTAGAGAATGCTACAGAGAATGTTTTAAACCAAGTTTTAGATTCTTATAGTCTCAAACTCACTTTCTATACTTGAGAACAAGTTTTAAATGGTCTAGTTTTCCTAATTAATTAATCAGAAATTCATGGGCTTCTTTTTATTGCTGTAAGTTAAAATACACTAAAAGTAGATACATAAGACAAGATGGGAGAACATTTGCTTTTGAATTTGGAAGCAATATTTTGTTTAGAAGGAATAATATTAATAATTATTATTATTGTCACTGTAATATTATATTACATGGCTATTGTATCCATAGATACTATGAGTTGTTAAAATTCTCTTGTATGTGAAGAAATTTCTTCGGGATTGATATTTTTTTTCTAATTATCCTGATTGGTATTCTGAGGAAATAGCATTTTCTTCTACGTGTGTGTGATACTGTGAACATGCCTGGGTCTATGTATTAATAAGGAATGTGGTGAAATATATTTATATTATATATTTATTTAGAACTTTTGTATGTTACATGTATAATGTCCTATTACACAATTTCAAAGTGGTTTACAACAGGCGTCCCCAACCCCTGGGCCATGGCCTACTCGAAATTGGGTTATGCGAGCAGCAGGCCAGCACATGTGCACACACATGTGCAGTTCATCTTGTGCAAGTTGATCTACCCACATGCACATGCGCTGATCTGCCACTTGTGCAGCCTGGTTCCCCTTTTTCTGCCCCAGCTATGCTGACAAGCCGCAAAGGTTGGAGACTGCTGGTTTACAACACAGGTATTCCTCTCTGCCTCATCTAACAGTGAGGACAATTAACCAATGGAACAGCTTGCCATCAGAAGTGGGTGTTTCATCACTGGAGGTTTTTAAGAAGTGACTAGACAGTCACTTGTCTGAAATAGTATAGGTTCTCCTGCTTGAGCAGGGGGTTGAACTAGAAGACCTCCAAGGTCCCTTCCAGCTCTATTCTGATTGAAATTGATTGGTGACCATTAAAAATTATGACAGTGTAAATAAAAATGTTTTGTCAGCAATCCTCACATTTACGTCATAGTGATCACATGATTGCTACTTGTGTGTTTCCTAATTGGCTTCTGACAAGCAGAGTTAATGGAGAATGTGGCAGTAAAAGTGCAACTCATGTTCATGTGATGTCTTGCGTAATGGCCAAATGGGAAGTGACATATGTTGACGTGATACCTTCCCAAATGGGAAGTGACGGTCATGTGATTTTGTTCTTAGTGACCGCAGTGCTTAGCGATGGAATTGTTAATCCTAATTGTGGTTGTTAACACATGTAAATTACATAGTTTACAAAGAAAGAAAGATTTAAACAAAGTTTAAAGCAAGAGAGGAGAGAGGCTAAATAGTAGCCCTGATACTTTTCAGAGATAGTGTTCTACTGAGATATAAGGAAGGAATAGAGAATTGGCCTTCTAGCTAATCTAAATCGCGTGGCACAGCGGATTCCCTCCCCCCCATTGTTCTACTTACCTTTGCAGACTCAGAAGGCTTCATAATGTTCTTTTTTTAGTGCTGCGCAGGTGCGCCACAGGAGCACCTGCGCACACAAAGCGCGCACTCGGTAGCACAGAACCAGTAGCAGACTTTAGAGCATTTCACCGCTGCTGTGGTAATCCTTGACATATTTTCATATATTGAAATGCGTATTTTGCAAAATAGGAAGCAAAATACAGATGTTAAACTATAGTTCTTTATCCATAATCTAAAAATACAGAGCTAAATTGTTTGCATACATGTGAGTATGTATGCAAGTGCAAATTTGCTTGAGAATGATGTATTGTGTTTTACAGTATTGTGTGGAGAATATGCTGAATCACACTGCCTATCTTTTGTAATTCCTACATATAGCACTTCTAAAAATCCCCAGTTAGGTGTGATCTTATTCAGTGGCTTTTAGAACATTTAAAATAGTATTGTCTCTCACTCTATTTCTTGAATATTTTAAATGTCCTTACAGAAATATGGCACATAGGCAGATGCTGCATTAATGGTCAACTTTGATATCCAAAAAGCTGACACAACATTCTACTCTTCTGTGTTATGACCCATGATAATTACACCAGTACAGTTGAAGACCGTAAAGAAGTTTTTTTTTAATTGGCCAAAGTACCATCTCTAAAGACTGATCTTTTTAAGGACGGACTTATTCTTATTTATTATTTTTTCCCATCTTTATTGGACTATATATATTTCACTTTTTAGAGCAAAACATAAAAAGGTCTGGTTTGAAGTGCCAGTAAAATGTGTGACAGGATACTTGAATATTTTATTCTCATTGTACTAAAGAATAATTAAGATGTAAAGAAAAGGGTGAGTCATTAGAATTTTAAAAGAGAAATTTTGGGATCCTATGGCTGCAATGCTAAATACACTATTATGGACGTAATTTGTGACTGGCACTTCTAAATACGTATCTTTAAAAGCAGCCTGTAAGTGGCAGGTTAAGCTTTTGTGCATTGGAAAATCAGACTTTCAGAGCAATTTGTCTAATGTTGAAGGCAGAACATGGTGCAGCTGTTTGGGATAGGGCTCGATCTTGTTTTTGCATAATAACTCTGAACAAAAATGATAATTTGTTTTTAAAATAATAACACAAAGAATCTGGACTCTTACTGAAAAAGCAAGCAAAATGTTGCAAATTATATTATCAAACAATGTAGATTGACTATTAAAAGTAATGGTTAATAAACGTGTTATCTTCTTGTACTTTAAAAAAAACCCCATCCACTCTTAGATCATAAAAACAGTACCATGAAATCTACTGTTTAAAGTTTAACATGTTTGTTAATAATTTTAAAGTAAGATCAGAATGTTGCCCATTCTATCATTGATAGTTCAGCTTTATTTTTAACCAGATTGTGTTTGTTTCTGTAGAACAAACAAAAATGAAGAGTAAGTTAGAAGTCCTGGCTTTAATTGGTCTAATTGCTAGCTTGTATTTTTTTCTTCTTCAATAGAGTTATGTGAAATTAAAGTAGTATTCAAAGTTTTTGAGGACTGTGTCCTTGAGAACAGATGCTTGACCAGAATTATCTAGGGCAAATTATAATGTAACAATTAATTTGGAAGTCAGCGATTATTTCCTTACAGAAATCAGAGCTCCTTGCTTTACATTTTTTCAAGCATCTGTTATAAACCATGTGATATCGCATACATTAAAGAAATTTTTGATGGTCATAGAGCAGAACTATTGTGGGGTAGTGGTGGTTGTTATTGTTAGCTACAGAACAGTTGTTAGTACTGTAGTTAGAAATGGTATATACAAGAACAGCTTTCTCATGTTGATCTCTTCAAACTTTTAGCTTAAAATAGGCTCATCCTGCTGATTACAAATTTAGGAATCCATGATAAGTGGATTTAAAACTGTAGCTTTATATGATAGCTCTTGGTAAGGATTATTGCAACAAAGCTTTCTTTAGATTTCAGGATATGCTCTTTCCTTTTATAAATTCTTGGAAATGACATGTCATACACATGCAATACTAGAGCATAATAAAGCTGATATTTGGGGTTAAATGTTTTGTCAAACACCAAGGATTGTTGTATTATATAAGCTTTCCTAGAATATAACTGTATTCTAAGAAAGTTTATATAATATAATAGATTGTTGTATTCTTACAGGATCCTACCTAGCCTAAGTTTCTATGTATTTGCCAATCACTTTAGGAAACGTCCTTTAAGGAAGTAAGATATAAGCCTTATATTTTATATAATTTCCCCCTCCCCCCCCAAAAAATTTGGCCAGTTATCTCTTTACAAGTGAAATAATGCAGCAAACATGCCTTAATTCCTTCAGGCTATTTTCATAGAAAATGTTCCTTAATTTTCACTGTGAATTAAATTAAATTAAATAAGTAAATACAATTCCATTTATCAAAGGGGAGATATGAAAATCTGATGACATTTTTAATCACCAGTCATGTATCAATAATTAAGTAAGCACCTATTTGCATATATTTTAACATCATTTCATCATTAAAGTTGAAGGTAAATTTTAGGAAAGGCTTATTTCTAAACAGGTACACCCGGAAATACATGCTTACATACATACATATATACATACATACATTTGCATTGAAAAATGTTTTCTTTTGCATTCTTTATTTACTTTGTGCAATATTTGATCTGGTGGCACAGTGAGTATTGAAGACTAACTCTGCCCACTGCAGGAGTTTGATCCTGACCGGCTCAAGGTTGACTCAGCCTTTCATCCTTCCAAGGTCAGTAAAATGAGGACCCATATTGTTTTAGGGGCATTATATTGACTTTGTAAACTGCTTAGGCTTCATAAGGCACTATGAAGTGGTATATAAGTCTAAGTGCTATTGCTAAAGTTTTATTGTGAGAATACTATTTAATGTAGTTTACTCCCTATATGAGGGAGATGGGCGGTTAAGAGTATGTGTGTATGTGTATCTTCAAATATGAAAAAGAACAGGACAATATGTCCCAGACTGCGAGTTTGTCCAACTCACTGTTCCTAATGTTCCTATCCTAATCCTGCCATTACTTATGGAATGCAATATCTTTACTAAGGTTGTCTTTGAAATTGCTGAAGAGACAGCACTGGTACTATGCGATACAGTTTAGCTCTTCTTTCTTGCTGAAGAGGGTTCCTCCAATTACCATGAGCCATAACAACAATCCCGTGAAGGATTTTGTTGTTCAACTCATTTATTTATTGCTTTTGAAACATTTCCCACTTGACTCTTTGGCCCTATATTGGATAGCTCTTTTCAAAATAATCTTGTCAGACATTTTCTTGTTCTGATGTTGTCAGAATGATATTTTCTTATCCTCAAGTTCATAAAATAAAACATGCCAGGTGATTTGTGGACGTGAAATACATTTATTCGGGGATTGTCAAGTAATGTTGGGCAGTATCTCCTTTCTTACAGATTTTTTTTAGTTTAGATCTAGGCAATCATTATCAATAGAATAAAATGCATTAGCTCATTTCAATAGTTCATCCTCTGTCAGCATGATCATCTTCCTCCTGCCATCCTACGTTGGTGGCCTTTCACCCAGGGCTATCTTAATACATGGGCCTGATGGGCACTTGCCTGTGGCCGAAGCATAAGGACCCCGTACTAATCTGTGTATTTTAACCTTTAATGCACCTTGTATCATATAAATACAGCAACTATATGGCTTACTGAATATTATTGTGTTTTTCAAGCCTTGTTTATTGTTCAAATGTTTAGTTGTTGCTGCACAGCATGTTTTTAATGTTTCACACCAATTTTTTTGGAAGTGCCAATAAAATAAATACATGTTTAATTTTTAAAATTACAGTTTTATTCCTGTGAGTAGTTGTCGTAGGGGCTCAGTACACTGCTTTGCCCGTGGCCCATAATGCTGTTAAGACGGCCCTGCTTTCACCATCTTCCAAATTAATATTCCTGTTGCACATCCATCAATTTACATAGCTTTTCTTCACTTCCTACACCCACATGAAAACACCAACAGTATAATGTATGAATAAAAATATACACTAATTATACAGTTATGCAGACTTTTTTTTATCCGGCACAAAAGTAAATGTCTGAATTAGAAAATGTATATATTTTAATAAGAACTGCATCTACATTTGTTTGTGTAAATTTATTAGAAACATGGAAATTTTCCCACTGTTGTTCATTAGGTCTCTCCTAATTTCTTTTTTAAATGATATGCAAAAATGGAAAAAGAAAAAATGCATAAAATATCTGTTTTATGCATTAAATATCCATGTCCTGTTATGAAATTAACTTTTAAATTAACATTCAAGTCATGCTACTTAAGAATTTAAAGAAATAGGAAATTAAAGATATAAACACATAGTTTCATTTTAAAATAGTCTTATTTCCTGATATCTAATGACTGTCTTTAGAATCTCTTGGGTATTTTTAAGGAACTTGTTGGGACATTTAGACATAAAGTGTGTCAGTTCAGCTGGTCTACAGTACTTTAAACTCTATTTTTATAAGATTCCAATAAGGTATTGATAGTCAAGTTAGATATTCTGTATAGAATGATAGTCCAGATTAATGACATTCTGAATAGTTCCATTTCTTGTGGATTATGTACTTTCCTATTAATTTGCTTTTAGAAGATGCTGATTATGAATGAGTTTTTATTTTTTAGAAACAAAGTCACTGTAAAAAGGTAAATCTACAGTTGCAATAATAAGTTATGCCATGAATTCCTTTAAGTAATGAATATATTTCTTTTAAAAATAGTTTAGTAATATCTTACCTGATTGGTTCCAGATTTCTAAACTCATATTCAACAAGGCACCTTAGCAAGTTCCATTGGTGACATGTTTAATAACAAAAGGCAATTCTGTCTTTTATATGGTAGCACCTGATCTTGATTCCAATATCAAGTTAAAGCTAGTCGTCTTGTGATACGGTTCAGGATAGGTCTAGAAACATTTTTAGATATATCTCATTTTACCAAACTTACAGATTTTTCATAGTTTATTAGAGTTTTTTTGCTGGATTTTAATGCTTTGTTAGTTTTATTTTTATTGCATATGAACACATATAAGTTGCTATAGCTTAAAAATGAGAATGGGTGACAGGTAAATGAATATGGGTCAATTTGCTTATAAAGAGTAAGGTAGGTTGTTGATTAGCATACAAATTTAGAATTTCTGAAAACTTTAGACAATCCTCTGTTTAGCTAACACTAAAGTTTATTTTGGGCTCAAGATATTTGACCCCAAATATCCTAAGTGTTGTGTAGAACTGGCCAAGTCTATTAAATTACTCCAGTGATTCCCATAATAATGATGAATTTCTTTCATAACTCTCTTCATAATTAATACCGGCTTCATTGTGGCCACTACTATTCTCATATTGATCATCTCAGCCATTTAAGTTGGGACTGGTAAAGCTGTCTCTGTTTACTCTGCTGAGCAGACATTTATTTTATTTGGATAGCTCCCATCATTTGTAAATTATGTTGGGGATATTGACTGTCATGGAAACTACAGGTATTTCAGTGCTCTTGTGATGCAGAGCTGGAGCCTTTTTAGCATTTGAGGTTAATGTTTTGCTCTGATGTTTTTTGTTTTTTGTTTGCATGAAGACCTATAAGAGCTTTATGAACGCTAATTAATCAAGCTTTTCAGAGGAGCATTAGCAGCCTTGTTTTTACTCATGGCTAAGGCTGTATCTCCCCACCCCCACCCCCATGTCTCTGAAATATGTTGAATGCTCCAAGAGCTTGACTTGTTCATTTACAAACACATGTTAATTGTACCACGTGCACATTTTTCTACAATATATGCACAGTTTAATTGTATGTCAAGACAGTTTATTTTTGTGTGGGTGTACACGTTCACATCTTACATCTTTGTAAGTTTTGACTGGACTATACATTCCATCAAATACATTGGAGATGTTTCTTGGAGAAACTTTTGCTCATTTTACAGTACATGACAGTTCTGTAAGCACTGTTAGCATTTCTTACTAACGGTGCTGAATCAACAATAAGTTGAGTCTAAATTATATTTTGTGTGTAGTGTCTTTTTGTTTATAGATAATCATGGCATAGTTTTAGCGCTAGATTATTACATTCTTCCTCCTGTGCTGTATGTAAAGCTGTGTCTTAGGAGAGTCATCAATAATTTATTGAAATTTCTGCCTGTGTCTTATATGGAGTTGATGAATTTTGTGTTCCAGCTTTCTATTATCAAATATTTAATGTTGTGATTTAATTGGACGAAAGGGCTAAAGGGCTTTGGTTATGATGCCATGACTCCATCTTGCCTATTTTAAACATACCTTCCTGTGGAGGCAATTGTGTAAATTACAAAAAATTAAAGTTATCTTCAGACCAATTATCATGTGCAAATGCTGCTTTCTCTCCCCCATCTTGCTTATTTGGATAATAAAGATGAAGAGCGACCCACTTTGAAGAACAAACATTTTTTTGTGTGATTGTGATCAATATAAAATAGTCTGTGGAATTGAAAAAAAGATTGCCACAAGTATCCCCAAAAAGTCCAAGTTACCAAAACTATTTATTAGTGCATTTCTATACATTGTGAGGGCAAGAAGCCAGTTTACATACAAAATTGACTTCAACCCAAACCTTATTTGTCCTGTAGTTAATTTTGTATGTAAAATTGTTCTTGCCCTCGCAATGTATAGAATTGCACAAATAAATAGTTCTTGTGACTTGGACTTTTTCGGGATGCTTGTGGCAATCTTTTCTTCAATTCCACAGAACTATTTTATACTGATCGCAATCACAAAAAATATTTGAACCTCAAACCTAAATTAATACAGTATGGCAACAGAATGTGTTATTAAGAAAAATGCATTAATCATTTTGTTGATTGAAAATATTTTTAAATTTTTTTAAAATTTATTTTAATGGACGATAATTAAAAAACCAGTTAACTAATTACTAAACTGTAGTTTATAAATCCATTTTAAAAATGTTTTGGGAGAGAGTTTGGGTTGAGAATGGGATTATTACCCTTGATCAGTCAGTCAATCAATCAATCAATCAATCAATTCTTGTCATTAAAACCTTTGAAAGGACAGAAACAGTGTCCCAAAATTATGAGTGTCAATATAATCAAATTTTATTGTTATTACATTTTTTTAATGACATAAATTGGGTGCCTCATAAATCCATATTGTTTTTAATATATTTATAGGCTAAATATTCAGTTTTATCGACAATTAAAGAACTTTACTAAAATGAATATGGATAATTTATAATAAAATTAAGAGTTGGGGTTTCCTTTTGGCCATATCAAGAGTCCCAGCTTTTTAAAAAAATGTTGGATGTGTTTCTTACATTTTAAAAATAAGATTAAGGCCTCCAAACTGATTTAAAGATATTAATGTGCTATTAATTATATTCAAAATGGAATTAATTTATGTCTTGATAAATGTGTTAAATCATATCTTATTTCTAAATCCAAATTAAATATTCCCAAAATATTTTGTTTTGTCATAGAGGTGAGTTTGGACAACTTCTTGATATTTCTAATTCAGTTTAACTGATTTCTGTTCTCTAAACCTGTATGTCAGAAGATTTTATATTGATGTCCGATTCTTAAAAAAAATATTCCTCTTGCTTAAATTTTGAAGTCTTTAGAAAGATCAGAATGTTCTTCTCAAATAAGTGAAATGCTACTTATTTAAAATAGGATTTGTTGTGAAATGTGCCGTGTACATTTTATTTCTCTTGTTTAATTCTCATTTTCCCTTAACTAGACATTCCATTTGGATATTTTACATTTGCATTATATTTTACACTTTTGTGGGGCCCTGCTGTTAGAAATCAAATATACTGTCCTCTTTTTATTTATTGGGGATAGAAACCCCAATTTTAATCTGTTCATACAGGTATCTAATTTGAATCAGACTGGCAAACTGCAGGGCTCTTGTGCTTGTTTAATTGGTATCTTTCTCATCACATTTGAATGAACTTGCACATGCACTGCAGGATACCACTAGAGACAACTGAATAGTTAAGGCTGTCACTCTGGAAACGGGATGGTGAGATGCAGCCAAGCTAAAGAAAAGCTGGGATCAGATAGATTTTTTTTAAAGTGCCCGCCCCCCTTTTTGAGAGGATACATAATTCTTGGAAATTACTTGTCATGACTTATTCCATACATGGTATGTGGCATTGATAATTTTATAGACAGCGAGTTTTATGTCTAGGTATTGTGCAAATTGTTTTTGTCTGCCAACAAGTATATAAAACTTTTATGTGGCAGAACTTCAGACTGACTTTATCTTTTTTTACCAAGATTGACAGGAACACACACTTTCTGGGACAATCTCCAACAACCTCTGCCAGAATTGGTCAATGGACAGGGATGCCAGTTACAGTTCATCATTATTTGAGGATTAGGGGTTCTCTCTGCCTGGTCTGCCATCTGACTGCAACTTTACGGACACTTATAACTAGCAGGTTGCATTGAAAACCTATTCATAGCTGCATTATTGCACAAAGTTGCCTGTTTAGCCTACTTCTAAGACTACATAGATCTTCTCAACCTCTCAGGTGTTAAGGAATAAGTTTGGCAGCAGGAAGGATTTTCTCTCTGGGGAGGCTCTTCATATAATTTAATACCCTGAAAAATAGATAAAATTGTTTTTTCCCCAAAATATTACCATAGTCTGGTCTGGTCTGGTGTCCATTATTGGAGTTTGGATAAACTTCAGATTCTGTATTTTGCTGACAGCAAATATTTGCTAACAGCCAAAATACGCCACTTTCAGATGTTCCATAATCACAGCAGATTGGTTAAACTGTGTGCCAAATTTTGACTTTCCTTTAATGCCGCAACTCCCTGAGATATCTTTACTATTTGGTATTTGTTTTTAAGTCATAATTATTTCATGTGAAACTCTGTATGTTCCCAGTTGTCATATATTTCTAGTAACAAGCATGTTTTGGTTTATGTATGCAGCAGTTGCAATATATCACTCACTGTGAACTGTTCTGCACCCTACAATGCTATACTATTTTGACCCAATTTTCAACCTTTCCTTTTTAGGAAAGATTGTGATTATCTGGACCATTTTCAATCAGGATTCGCCTTGGATAAGGGACTGAAACAGCACTGATTGCGCTTATGGATGGTGCATCCATCTTTGTTCCTGACCTCTCAGTAGCTTTTGATACCATTAGTCATGGTATTCTTCTGGATCAGCTTTGGGAACTGGGAGTGGATAGTACTGTATTGTGCTGGCTATTCCTTTCTCTGTGGTTGGTTCCAGTTGGTATTGATTGGGAAGGAGAAATCAAGCCTACAGTCTCTGCTTTCTGGGATTCAGTTCTCTTTCCTATTTAATATCAACCTGAAGATTCTGTGTGATATAATCCAATGGCATTCAGCTTTATATTGCCATCCCTGGATGCCTAAATGATGCAGTAACAGATCTGTCTATGTCTGAAGGAGTTTGGTTAGAGAGCAGCAGGTGTTAGGTCAAACCTGTAACATTTGAGTGGCTTTAGGTATTAATAGTAATAGCATTTATACTTAGATACCACTTCACAGTGCTTTTACAGCCCTCTCTAAGCAGTTTACAGAGTCAGGCTATTGTCCCCAAAAATCGGGTCCTCATTTTACCGACCTCGGAAGGATGGAAGGCTGAGTCAACCTTGAGCTGCTCAGAATCGAACTCCTGGAGTGAACAGTGAGTTAGCCCTGCAGTACTGCATTCTAACTATTGTGTCACCACAGCTCTTTTAAGGTCCCCTTGTTGTGGAGATTTTCCATCTTTAGTTTTGAGCTAGGCTGTACTTTTCCCAACATAGTCAGTGCACAATCTGGAAATCGTCTTAGATTCATAACTCCTGTTTGGGAAACTTTTGTACAATGTAGCATTGTGTATTAGTTGTGTCCTTTCCTGGTTTATGAGTCCCTGTTCATAGTCACTCATGCTTTAGTTACATCCCAAATGTAACTACATGTATCTGCACTTTGAAAAAAGCATCTACATCTGTCTGCCCTTGATTGAAAAAGCATCCAGATGGTACAAAATGTGGGAGTTCAGACAGTTGTGTGCTTTTTGATTAGTGTATGTCAAACCTCTGCTCTGCAAACTGTATTGATTGCTAGTTTGCTTCCAGGTTCAATTCAGGGTGCTGGTTGAAACCCATAAAGCCATTTGTGGCATGGGGTCCATGATATTTGAGGAATCACCTTTTCTGGATTATGTCAACCTGCCCTATTAGGTCTGGCAGAACACGAATGGGTTCCAGCTGATAAAGATAACCCTCTAGCAGGGCCCCAAAAAAATAACCTTTCTATAGTGGTGCTTTCCAATTGGGACAACATCCCTGGAAGATCAAACTGTCCCTAGTCCAGTTGGCCTTTTAAAAATGTTTTTAAAAGTTAATTTTGTTACTGGGCTTGGGGATCAGGAATTATTTTCCTTATGAACCACTTTCCAGTGGATCTTACATAAGAACTGTATTGCAAGGTGAAAAACACAAAGTCAGTGGGAAAACCAGATTCATTTAACAACCATGTTACTAACTTAACTGGAGTGATTCACGTAACAATTATGGGAAGAAAAGTCATAAAATGGGGCAAAATTCCGTTAGCAAATGTCTCATGTAGCAACAGAAATTGGCTTCAATTGAAGACGTAAGTCAAGGACTGCCTGTATAACAAATTATCAGTAAAAAAACTACAAGGGTTGGGTAAGATAGAATCAATAATTAAAATTAACCTCTGAAATGTAAATAAAACCATTCAAATGAGGTTGGTGTATATTTATATTGAAACAAATAAAATTTAGTATATCTCTTTGAAGAGTTTCAAAGACAGAGTGTCACTGCCTCATTTCTAATTGTCATCTGCTTTACATTAGTTGGTGGGAAAATGACAAGTAGGATCAAGATCAGTTACAGCCTTTTCCCCCTGAAAAGGCATCAAGTTAATAAAGAATTTGTGCAAATTCTTAGAGCATTAAAATATTTATCAAGATAAAAAATATCTATACATAGTAAATAAAACTGCTTGAAACAACATGTTATCAAGCATACCAAAACAGATTTGGATTAAGATGGATTTGGAAATAACTGAAGGCTTCTGTGGCAAAATTTATATTGGTGAAATAGAGTAACATTCAAATCTCTCTTGAAGTTTCATTGTTCCAAGACTTGTAAAGCTTTTGTAGGTCAAAACTAACTCTTTGCCTTGTGTCCTGAAACTATAGAATTAATAAAGGGGGAAAAACCAAGCTTACTTGATTAGCACTTAGCTCTTTCTACCTGTCGGGACTAGCTTTAATATTTCAGAACCAGAAAAATAGTGTATAGAATTTTGATTTAAACTACCATTTTCTATAAAGTTGGTGAAATTCTTTTTGGATGTTGAGTCTCTTAATATGTTTTTTTTCTCTTCTGTCAGCTAGTCATTTTAATTTAATGCATTTATTTTAGGCTGGTATTAAAATATTATATAAAATGCTTGCATGTAAATAAAATTTCACAGTAGGTTAGGGCCAAATAGTTTTATATTAAAGTATATCCAATTCCTGTTTATATCCCAACTTTATGTGCATGGAACCCAAGATGGTATAATGCAGACAGGATGGTATGCAGACCATAAGAAGATACAAAATGCATCTTCACAGAAAATGCTGTAGCTCAACCTTAGATTGATATTTGATGTAAGTACTTTATATAAGTTATTAAAAAAACATGCAGGTTGGCAAGACTTTCTCCTTACATTTTAATGACATTTCATGCATTAGAAGTTTGCAATTTTGGAATAAATATAACATCAATTTAACCTAGAGGGAAGTTGCAGACCTTTAGTATAGAGTCCAAAGTAAATAGAATGTACGTAGCTATTATCCTAGTACCGTAATGGCGAACCTATTGCACACGTGCCACAGGTGGCACGGGTAGCCATATCAGTGGGCACGCCAGCTCAGCTCTGGCATGCATGTGCGTGCCGGCCAGCTGATTTTCGGGCCTTTGGGCCCACCAGAAGTAGGGAAACAGGCTGTTTCCTGCCTCCGGAGGACCTGGGGGGGCGTGGGGAAGCCCCGTTTTTCTTTCTTACCTGGCTCCAGATCCTCTCTATGCATCTGCAGAGGGTGAAAACAGCCTTTCCCACTCCCTCAGAGGCCCTCCAAAGGCCTGAAACAGCCTATTTCCCAACTCCCGGTGGGACAGGAAGTGATGTTTTTTGCTGTCCCCAGACTCTAGAGGCCTCTCTAGGAGTCTCTGGAGGCTGGGGACAGCAAAAAAGTCACTTCCTGTCCCACCGGGAGTTGGGAAATGGGCTGTTTCAGGCCTTTGGAGGGCCTCCGAGGGAGTGGGAAAGGCTGTTTTCGCCCTTCCCAGATAAATAGAGAGGATCTGGAACTAGGCAAGAAAGAAAAACAGGCCTACCAGGCCATCACGTGCTGGGGGAGGAAGGGTTGCACACGCATGCGCAGGGCACGGTGTATAGAATTATCGGTGTGGGTACGTGTGCTCGTGCAACCTTCTCCCGCCCCCCCCCCCCTTTCCTGGTACGTGATGGCAAAAAGGTTAGCCATCACTGTCCTATTATGTTTGTAACGTTTACAATCATTTTAAGTTTTGGTAGTTTGGAAGGAAATGTTCAAATAGCTGCACTATAACAGCCTTATTGGTTTTCCTTGTTTTTGTTTAATGAACATCTAACTATTAGCACAAAAACAAAACTACTTGGTTACACCAGTTTGTTGCCATGCTTAGGAATGCTGTTAACTTGAAACAGTCTAAATTAGTAAATGCTATGAGAATTGAATGAAAGGTTCAATATACTTTTATGTGGAAAAAGACTCCTAAGATACCTTTTCAATCTGCACTAAACTCCAAGGTGTTTCTTTCTATTAACAATAATATTTTATACTTTGAGGTAGAGGTTTGGGGAGCATACTGAGCTAATTATCCTAGACTGTTTGGCTATTAAAATTACTAATATGTACTTGAGGAGTTGATAATTATTTAGTGCAAGAAAACAAGTTAGATACTATTTAAATACACAATAAGATTAAAGAACCGATCAGATTCAAAATGAAAGTTTTTGAATTCATTAAAATCTTCTTTTCAATGACACTACAGCATTTTCTTATTTCTATAATATTTCAAGATGAGTTATACTAACTTAGTAGTGTCTAAAATTATTTTTCTGTTAAACTCTGGATAAAACTGAAGTAAAAAATAGAATGTTGAACATTAAAACTGTTAAAAACAATTAAAATGTACATATATCAATAAAGAAACTTATAGCTTATGATAGATGTAAAAGACATGCTGAAGATAACATAAGGAAATGTTCTGCAAACTTTGGTTATAAGGGAGGCAGGATTGCATCCAAAAATTCCTAAACAACTCAATATACACAACGCACACATACACACATACAAACACAATTATTTGTATTTCATCTGAACCATTATTTAAAGAAACTGCTAACTTTGTCAGTTCCATAGCATGATACAAGTATGAGGAACAAGTATGGGCATGATTTAGTTAAAATTGTGAGAACTGTGTGAAAAATGTTGATTTGGAGCTGATTCACATATTAGACTCTAAATGCAAGAATGTATGGAATTTATTCCTGAGCTGCCTGTCTTGACCTTCCAAAGAACACAGTGAGGTGAGCAGTCCCGTGAATCATTTCCTCAGTTGTTGCCGAAGAAATAAGCTTCATTCCCCACTTTCTCTGGCCTGTTATTTCTTTCTCTTGGGCTGGTGGATTTTTGAATTCATTAAGAGAAAACGAAATGACTTCAGCTTTTAGCAATTCCTTGGGAAAACTAATGGGGAAAAGAAAAGAAGAAAGAGCCAGCTTTTGTCTTCCTTTACAAGGAAAAGATTGTACTTAAGCAGCAATCCAGAATTTAAGTTAGTCAGTAGATTGGCTGCACCAAGTCTAGTGATAAATACTGGTACATATGATTGGAACATATGTATATCTCTCTGGCCAGAGTGTTTGTCTATCAATATACTTCAAATTTCAGCAATGAGGCAAATTTCTCCAGTTTAGAATTGAGTTTTAAAATTTAAACTTTTTTTCCAAGATCAGAAATTGGGAGTTGTCTGTAATCAAGAAGAACTGGTATTGCATATGGTGGACAAAACCCTGCGCATCTGCCAATGAAGCTTTGCTGACTTCACATATACTTCTACTTCCATCTGTAAAGAAATCCAGCGGGAGCCATGAAAGCCAGCTCGATAACATTGGACCAGTCACTCACTCTCAGTTGTGGGGAAAATAGGAGGAGGAAGGTGTGTTGGATATGTTGGCCACCTTGAGTTATTTGTGAAAATAATAAAGGCAGAAAATAAATAAATAAATGAATGAATGAATGCATGAATGCATGAATGAATGAATGAATGAATGTAAGATGAATTCCACAGGGATAGTTTTTAAACTCTATTCCTATAGAGAAAGCAGCTAAATTGTGATTTATATTATAACCCTTTAAAATCTCTGTCATAGCTCAATAGAGTCAAGCATCAGCTCAATCAGGCATTAGCTCAAATTAGATCTTCATACATCCAAGCTTGTTAGTAAGTGTAACTTACTATATGCTCATGAAGTGGTTTTATTCCAACTTCAATTTTGTTTTAGGAAAATATGAAGGGACCTGTCCTAATATTGCTCTGATAATCACCACCAGATTATTTACTAGGAAACAGTGATTACAGGATTTGCCAAGAGATGTAGAATAAGCAAATGGCAAATAACAAAGAATAATAATATCAGCGGGAGGTTCTAACTACCTATATGTAGTTATTTGTGCCTCAGGCAAGAGAAAGGCTCAGATTGAATCCATAGTGCTGATAGTTCAAAGAAATGATGACTTTAAAAAGAAATCAAAAGAGAGTTTGCTTCCATTGTATAAAATTATTTGTGACTGTGCCTTTGGCATCACTCCTTTTTGGAGTTCAGTTGGCCCATATTCCAGCTACATTTTGCCGGAGCAGCTAAGTCAACAATTTTGAGATGTGTTCCAGATCCCAAAACGTTTGCTGAATGCAGTTTGCAACCAGAAGAGCAAAATACAGTGCAGGCTTGTGCTTGTCAGGAAATTTTCCATTTCTGGCTAAAATTCAACTTTTGCCCAGTAGGTTTGGTTGCTTTAACAATCCATGACAAGTATCAGTCTGACTGGAAAGAAGCCTCATTGAACAAATTGTCATCATATGGTTTTCATGAAGATATTGTAACCATGAAATAAAATCAAGCTAGAGGGATTCTAAACAAGTTATGGTCACAGAATTACAAATGATGCAAAGGTCTAACGACTATAGGTTTTGGAGACTGAATATTGGTGTGAAGCTGATTGACTCTCTTAATACTAGGTGAAATTTATCTCTTGGGTTTTTATTGCACTGGCCTTGCAAGAAAGCTAATTTAATAAGATTCTATGTAAGACATGAACATGTTCATACACATCATATGTAGTCAGAAGAGCTGTCCAAGACTTATTTTACGCTTATAGGGACAATCAGAGTAAATTAATTTTTGTCAAATTTTCCTGGCCAAACAGATGATTATTATGTTGCCCTTTTGCTCTAGGCATTATATATAGTGCAGCCACAGTCTGTACAGCAATAAGCAAAACACAACAAGAGATAACAGAAGGCACATGGTAATATTAGTGTAAAATTTGAGAATTCAGTTACAGGTTGTCTAAGTATAATTACTGTTCAAGTATTATCTTTGCTTTATGTATGCCTTACACTTAATATTGTGGGATTTTGATTTTAATAATAAAGTTTCATTTTAATCCAGGCCATCTGGATGGAGATTGTACACTCTTTTACTTCTGACCATCCTGCTTATTTGGCTGGCTGCTGTTATGGCTGTAAACAGAACAAAAATACCCTTTCCTTGTATTATTGCTCTATCAGACCTGGGACAAAAGATATTTCCCAGTGTTCCTGGTGCTTGACTGTGTGCCAGAATTGAGAGAGATGGGAAGACCCATTTTTCCCCCTTCCTTTCCATTGCCACAGCAGAATGGATAGCTGGGAGGAGATTTGAAATCTTAAGACATAACAATTTGCATTTCTAAGGCAGGGAACGTGAAATGTTACTATGTCACTGGTAAGTTGCTCAAGTTCTTTAAAGTTGATGAAATAGAAAATGTATAAATCAATTACTTAAATTATTAAAACACAGCAAAGGAAATAGGACTGCTGGTATATATGTGTTTGCATATTATTGTAATGCCTAAGCAAATGGAATATATGGATGACCTTGGGGAATAAGGGAAGATATGATGCCTAGGAAACAATGAGACGGGAGGCAGGAGTTCCCATTGGCTTAACAGTCAGAAAAAGAAATTTAGGACGAACCCACCCTAATGGATCAAGCAGTTAAGAGAGGTAATGGGAAGTTAGTACTTTCAGACTTGCAACAATCTGTTAAGGTAGTCTTACAATAAAGTAGAATTAGTTCATCTAGTTGGATCTTCTATCCGGTTTACCTGAAAGGTTAGACAGCAGATGGCAGCACCTGGTTGACCTTTTCAGCTCAGAAACAAGGAAGATTAGCCTTGGTTGGTGTTTGGATGTGAAATATCCGGGGAATATTAGAGTTGTAGACTAAACTGAGACTTTTTAAAATAAAAAAAATCCCAGAAGTGCAACTTGAAAGTAAATTTACCTATTTTGCCCTTGTTGGACATCTGAGAAAGCAGTGGCGGATTAAAGATAGGTTTTGTGGGAGTAGAATCAATGGTCATGGTAATATAAGGAACCAATGAATAGATCAGATCCTCCGAACTTTTTCCAGGACAAGGAGGGGGCTAGGATTGCCCACAAATATGCTCCATAAAGAGTTTGCACACAAAGGGATAATAAAATAGTGATAACCAGCAGGTTTAAGAACTCTGGGAGCTGAGAGAAAATAATTGAATCTAAGCCATTGACCG
>WNWU01000016.1:10951330-11009993 GCA_012654045.1 Ptyas mucosa
GACACCAGCCTGAAGATGACGAGTGGGACCTCGTCAAAACGTCGCCAGATACTCTCAATCTTACACGGGAAAAGACCTGAATACACCAAAACTTGCATATATATACTTGCAAAACTAGTTATAGAAAAATGAACTTTTTATTGAACTATTAGAGAATGTATTGAGTTACTGAAAATATTTATGCTTGTCTAGAGAGTGAGCCATCTTTTACATATATATCTCTTATTTTCTTTTTTCTATCTCTTTGTACTTTCCCTTTTCTTTTTCTACTTTTTTCATACTTTGTACTAAACCTTTATCCTTGTATTTGTAAACTTTAATAAATTTATTATTATTTTTAAAAAATTACACTGCACTTGTCTAAGTATGAGAAGATGGGTTCTTTCCTACCTCAACGGGACAATGTAAAAATACAATTTGAAGACTGAGTTTGGCAAATATATCATTAACTTTGCTGAAAAGTATCAAACTGTGTTCCTCAGTCTTGATGGTATTAATGTGAACTTTTTTCCTACTGCACATCACCCATTGTCTGATTTAGTAAGGAAGAGATATTTTGCCCCAAAGCTATAGCGTTTGTTCACATTCACTCATTTCTAAGATAGTTTGTTAATGATAGTCATAAAATTGGAATATCTTGGAATTGTATCTACTTTCTTTTTGAACCTGTACATTGAACTATTTTTGTGATACTGAATTCTGTCTTGGTTATTCTATGATACATGCAGGTATATTAGGCTTATCTGTTATGAACTGCAAAAAATCTGGATGATGACTGGAAGATAGCAAAGAAATTAAGAAAACCTTAACTCGTAGTCATCTGGATTTTTGTAGTTCAGATATGGCATGCTTAATATTCTGAACTATATTCCTGATATACAGTTTAATATATTGTGCATGACATTACAAATAGTTGCCTATTTCTTATCTGAAATAAAAAATGCCTCAAAATTATTATAATATGGCTCTCAATTTTCTAATAGTAGTGAACAGGCATAGGTAGCAATGATTTGGGAGAGAAAAGTTTATTGACTTTTAAAAAGTGTATTTATGTGGAAGTTAATAAACTTATAGATGTGGGTTGTATGTCTTTTGTATGTTGTTGGACTTCTCCCAGCTTCTGTATCATGATCAGTAGTTAAGACTTTACGAGACTCATCTTCACTTCTTGAGTCTGTCTGTGAGCAGATGAATGAACCTTCGAGGGAATCTCATCAAGAGATACACATATAATGCATATATATATGCTGATCTGACAATGATCAGACACTCTACAACAACATTAAATAGAGAAACACACTCAGGTGTGTGTGTACACACATACACACCTGAGTGTGTTTCTCTATTTGACATTGCTGTAAAGTGACTGATCATTGTCAGACCAGCTTTTCTCAGTTGGGTTTATTTGGAATTTTACGGTTCTGTAGAATTCTCTAAGGGTTCTGCAAGAGCTTGTGATTGAGGAAAAATATGTATTGATTTTTGCATTTGCACATCACCACATGATCCTAGGGCTTACAATGATGTTTATTTCTGCCTTTTTATACTATGTCCTGCCCTACAAACTGTAATAAGTTTTCACCTCTTTGGTTAGAAGTAGAGGCTGTGATTATACACATTATTGTATATAATATTACTCACACATGCACAAACATATAATATATATATATATATTATATAATTTGGGTGGGAAGAAATGCTGGGATAATGGCCTTTTTTAATTTGCACTGACAGCATCTTTTAGAGCTTTCATCTCAAATAAGATAATTTTTCCATGGTTCACTATTGTCTTGGGAAATCTGTCTTCAGTAGTTCCTTTCTTAAAAGATCTCATGCTCAGCGTCTGTGAGCTTTGTGTAGTTTGCCTATCAAAAGAGATATGTTTACACCTTCCATGCATGTGTTAAAGCTATCAGGTTACAAAGCAGAGTGGCTGATGCAGTTCAGTCCTTCCTACTAATATGCACAAAAAATGCATCTATGGTAATTACATGGACTGCCTGGAACAATGCATTCCAACATCCTGTAACATAAATAAGGAAGGTGGGGCCAGCTGACATTAAACGATATGTTTGCCAGCAATCTTGATCTCCACTATATATATCCTTTCTGTTACACAGTCTCAGTCTGGCAGCGCTGAACCTGTTGCTGCATTAGCCGAGTTGTATTTTGCTGGATAGGGAAGGAGGCTTGTCTGCTGTCTGGTAGGAGGGCTTTGTCTCTCTCTCTCTCTCTCTCTCTCTCTCTCTGTCTTTTTTTTTCACTCTCTGTCTCTCACACTCTCGCTTGCTCTTTTTCTCTCTCTCCCTCTCTCTCTCTCCCTCTCCCTTTCCCGTCTCTGTGGTTTGTAAGGTAGGTTGCAGTGTGTGTATATACACAACATCAAGAGCAGGAAAATGGACTCATTAGGGAGACAGGCAGTCATTACCATTCACACTGCACTTCCAGGGAGACAGCGACTATGAGGAGACAGACTGAGGACTGGGGAGCAAGGTAGGCCAGCCAACTTTTATAAAAAAATGAAAAGAAAGAAAAAGAGAGAGAAATTTCCTTCCTCCCCCTCAACACCCTTTTCTTCTTGATACTCCTCTGTTAGCTCATCTCGTGTTGCTTTTTTGTTTATATTTTAGTGATGTAAGTTTGCGAGACCTGTTAGTGGGCTTAGATTTTAGAACATATATAGGCCTGCTTCTCCATAAATGCATGCCCCTTTCTCACTTATTCAAAGATATGCTTTTTTTATAATTCACTTTAATTACTTTTTATTTTAAATCAGTGAAGGAAACAAATATGTTTGTTTTTCCAACACTAGTTCCAAGTAAATCATTATCTTTCACTCCTTTAAAACAACCTTCTCCGTATGTTAGTGGGTTTCTGTTTTTCCCCCCCCTTTCTGTTTATGCAGTTCCATCTGTCTGTCCATATATCATATACTCCTTGTTTACTGTTGCATGTTTTTGGAAGGGTTTTTTGTGTGTGTGTTAGTATTTGTAAATGAGTTTTACTGTAATGCCGGCAACCAGAGATTACAGTGACTGCTCTTTGTTTGGTGTATGTAAGTTTAAAGTCCATATTTACTATATATAAAAACAAATTTCAACCTGGTATGTAGGCTTTACTATTCAGAAAGGTTTTTTTAAAGAAATAAAATAAAATTCATATTTTGGGACTGAATGCATTGTTGTATATGTATTTCTCTCTGATGTTATGTTTAAAAAGACATTACTTTCAATTCGTTATATAGAAAAAAGGTCCTTAATTTTGCTTATTTATTATATTAAAGAGAATGTGAAAATTCAAACTTTTAAAAGGAGAGCTACAAACCTTGGTTTCTTCCTTTCCAGCCCCCTCCTTAATATACAGAACTCTTCTCAGCTGATTCTCTCCCTTCTAGCTTCACTGGGTATTTTGATCTGTGTTACTGAAGAGAAGAGATACCTTTTACACTGTCCCGGTATATCTTATATAATTTTCAAAATTCATCTGCTAAATTGCATATTCTTCAGGCGCTGAAGATGGTTGTAAGTTTATTTTTATTCTACCAAAAAAAGATGAAGTATGTATATACCCTATTGAAATTTTTTGGAGCAGCTTTTCATATGAACTTCTGCCCCCTCCTGTTTTTAAGTCTGTTTAAACTGAACCATTTAATGGCCTTTTAAGCCTGAATTTCTGTCAGGGCTGCCACAGAATAAAACTTTTACTCTCCTGGTTCTTTAAAAACAACGAGAAAAACTATAAGGGGATTATGTAAAAGATTCTGAAAAACTATGAGTAATTACTATTCTTTGGAAAATAAATGTTAATCAGTAGAAGTTAAGTTTTTAATATTTAGTATTTTTAATTTGTGCTTATATTTAAATGCAGTGAAAAACTCCTTATTTTTCAACAGTGATAATCCATTAAAAACAAAAATAAATAAAAAGAGATTTTATATTTTGAATTGTATTAGGCCTTTCTTGATATCAGAGGCCTGAAAGCTAACTCAGCTTTATAATGGACTTTATTTCCATCATCCATATACTTTTTTTCCAACATAAGTACTTGATGTTCTTAAAAATAAAAGCTCTGCAAGGTTTGAGGGGGAAAAAAGTAGACAAACTGCTCACCTTTACTGAGATTGCTACTTCTTCTAGGATGACAAATAAGCCAGAATGTTTCTTGGAAAACAGAGCTCCGTCTTGCTTTTTTGATATAAGCGTAGTTTCAGGGAGTTTTTGCTGTTTTACTCCATTTAGATTAAATGTTTTAGGACTGAGATTATTAGTACAATTCTGTAGCATCTGCCATCTCCACAATATATTACTTGATATGGTAATATAACCTGATCTTACAACCTTATTCTTCCTATACTTTATGAGCACATCAACAGTTGCCAACAAATATTCTTCAGTTGAAATATATATTAACTACGTTATATATACATGTGTAGTTCTAATGTGAATTTCAAATGTTATAGTGTTGATCAGACATGATAAGTTATTAAGAGAACTCTGATGCACTCATTTAGTGTCGTTGAAGTTAGACCACTTGGTAAGTTTTAGCAGTGATTGGGAGCCATTTATCCCAATAGCAAAATATAATTTAATCGATATTGGTATACCTACTGTCTGGGATTAGTTTTTTTACTTGTAGGGATTCTCATGTTTATTTTTTTTTATTGCTATAGGTAATAAATGCCAAATGAACTACCTTTTACACCCCCCCCCCAAAAGTAAAATATATTATTTTAAGGCAGGTTATGGATGAGGGATATATTTCATTACAGAAAGCGAAGTTGTATTTGAAAATTTTAATATTTTCTCAGTTACAAATTTTTTAAAAACGTGCCATTATAAAAAGTGAATTTACTAATAAAATACTGACATTTTTATCCAAAATATTCTTCCAAAATTTGTAATCAGAGAATTTGATTGTGAAGAACTTGCAGGAATGGCTAAATGCTTTAATTAGGGAGGGAAGAGGTACTTTTCAAAAGATTGAAAATTGTTTATAATTTTTATGCTGAAAATGGATAAAAATGAATGGAGGATTTCCAGATTGACCAATTAAGAAGGCTATTAGTATGGGAAAAAGAGAAGCATGTTATGTAGTTTAGATGGGAAAATGGTTTCAGGTATGCCTATACTTGCTTTAAAGAAATTTGTAAGTTGTTTTTTAAAATATTTTTTCTTTTCCATCGCTTTTAATTATTTTAACAGTTTTTAATGTATTTTATTTTTTTCTATATGTTTATCTTTTAACTTTGTAAAAGATTTCTCTACAGTTTTTTTAATATATATATTTATTAACAGATATGTTAAGTTTGATAATTTACACAAAGAAATGAAGAATGTTTTGTTATGACCAGTATAGCAGTAACTCAAAATAACCAAGCTGGGTATTATGAATTATGCACCTAGAAACTCTTTGAAGTCCCTTCCCATATAAGATTAGAGCATCCTATGGTACGATTGGTTCAGTCACAGCATGTTTTATTTTAGCATTGGAACTGACAGTTATCTAACACACCCACATGAGGAAGTGCCCTTGCCATGCCCTGTAGCTAAAATAATTTCTGTTTGCTGATTATGTGTATGTGTATGTGTATGTATATGTGTATGT
The DNA here is from genome assembly GCA_012654045.1 of Ptyas mucosa. Lineage (NCBI taxonomy): Eukaryota > Metazoa > Chordata > Lepidosauria > Squamata > Colubridae > Ptyas > Ptyas mucosa. Next base: position 10,956,935 of record WNWU01000016.1, read on the forward strand.
ACATTTATATATGTATATTCATATTTACATTCACATTCTTCTTAAATTTGAGAGTTCGGTTACTGTGTATTTTCTAGTAAGGTCAGAATATAAAGATGCCAAATTGTAAGATTTAGTCAACAAAAATTTTTAAACAGGAATTTTGGCTGGATTTGGCCAAAATAGAGTTTATTGACGTCACTGGACTTTGGTTAATGTTTTAGAAAAAAATACAGCCTGTTTATTTTGATGAAGTTGATTGTTTTGAACTTTTTTGGAATGGCTCTATAAAATTACTGCAAATATTAAAATGTCTTTCATATTTATATCCCATTTCAACCTTAACTTGCAAGTAAATAGCTATGCAGCAGTAATAAAAATGAGAATCTCTATGTTAGAATTTTAAATCACTTTAAAATAACTTTATCACATGTCCATTCTTTAAGGTATTACAGTTTGCAAGAAGAATGGTTTTAACCAACATTTTGTCTATAATAAAAGATATTTAAATGATCTGTCTTGATGAATGTTATACTTAAATGATGATATAGAATTATTATATATTGTGACAAAGATATTCCAATGGTAAGGAGTTTCAGCATATGAATAATTCATATTTTATACAAAAATATTCAGTTGTTTTTTGAAAAGTAAACGTTTTTGTTATTTTAAAAATATTTAATTGGAAACTATTTTCTTGTAACTAGCAAGTTCTGTCCCTGTGTAGACTTGGCAGTACAGCTGCTGCAGCTAGAGAGAAACAATAGTAACAAAAGTGAAACTGATTTCAGCTAAAATGCTTATCCAGCTCAAGCAGTAACAGATTAAACAAATGAAAACAGTTTTTAAAAAGTATTTCATCACTAATAAACTAAAGTTTTCTTGGAGAGCTGTGTTGCGTAAATTGTTTATGCCACGTTTTACCAATTTTATATCAGCAAAAGTTTCTTTTTGTGTTTGAGCCAGATTGCAATGTGCATGAGTATTTTGTTACTCAAAATTTTGAAGTTTCATAGTAATATGAAATCAATATATCTGCTGCAAATAACAATATCAATAACAAGATGAGTATAAATGAACTATGCCACAAACTGTATTTTTCAATATAACTGTGCCTTGGTCTCCTGATAGGAATTGTTTTTTTTAATGAGGATTCAGACTAAAGTGAAGAAGTTTGTGAAACCAATTTTAACTATAAATTTGGGTTAGAATAGATATAGCAATAAAAAGAATGGATATTTCTAAATTTCATTAGGCACAATTATGAATGACATCTAACCTGGTGCCTTTGGTATGGGTTACTTCAAAATATAATTATACTAGTCTGTATGTCATTGAAATAGGCTCCCATGAATTATCTTTCATCTAGATTGCATTCAAGAATGAGCCTAGAATGGTGGGGGAGAGATTCTGTTTTATGAGTTCTGTCATATTTATTTGGAGTTGGCTGTCACATAAATGTTAGCCATGTTTCTTTAAAAAATTTGTTTGGTTGCTTTTACCTTTGTTATTTTCAATTCTGTAATACTATGTTTTATGTTCTAATAGTACTTTATTGCAGTGTGTATGTCTGAAAATGTGATGAAATGGGTTCTTACCTTTGCCTCTTGATCTCTATTCACAATTTAATTCAAGTTTTGGAAAATCATCTGCTGTAATTTTCTTTAAATTGTAAACAGTGTAAGGCTGAATTCAATATAAAAAGGAATTAATTTCATATTTACCATAGTTATTAATCTGAAACAAAACAAGCCACATTATGATTTAGCATATGAGCAACTAGGCCACGATATTAAACCATAATGTAGTTAGTTGGTTTGATTTAGCATACAGTTTGTCCTTGACTTAAGACCACAATTGAACCTAAATTTTCTGTTGCTAATTTGTTGCTGTTTCATTTATTAATGAGCTTTACCCATTTTACGACCTGTCTTGCCACAATTATTAAATGAATCACTGCAGTTGTTAATTTTGTAAAATGAATCTGGCTTCCCCATTTACTTTGTCAGAAGGTCACAAAAGGTGATCCCATAACACCACAACAAGGTATTGCAACAGTAACAAATATAAGCCAGTTGTCAAGTGTCTGAATTTAGATCATGTGACCATGGGAATGCTGCAACAATTGTAAATGTGAAAAAAGGTCATAAGTCACTTTTTGCAGTGATGTTATAACTTGTAACAGTCACTAAACAAAAAGTTGTAAGTCGAATACTATATGATGGGATTACTACTATTGCAATAAATTACTTAATCGTGCTTAAAGGATTAGCGTGTGAAGATAGTATATAGTATCTAATTTAACTAGTAAATTTAAATGAGTGATTCAATCTCTGGAACATAATTTTGTAAGAGTATAGTTGTAGGGTTTATCCTTCTATAAATTCCTACCTTTATGCAAAATCTCCCTCTGCTTTTTTTCCTTCATGTAATGAGTTTCTGTTCTTATAAGTTAGTGTTAATTATGACTATAGTCAGATAATAGGATTCCCCAAACATGGTGTCAAATCATTTGAGGCAACTGTAATTGGCTTGTATGCATTATAGTTAGTACTATTAACATGAAACCTTGTTTATAGAATATCCTGCTATCAATTAGGATTTTGACAAAATGAGAAGGAATAAGCTTCTGTGCTTTAGAGATTGGGACTTTATATCCGAATAGAAAGAATATATCACTGGAGTCATATGTTTGTTTTGGATATATACTAAGGCTAGTCATGATAACATACATCTGTGACAGAAAATTATTTGCATTCTAGTCAATATAGACTGTTTTTTGGTTGTTTTTGCTCAAATTGTAGTTTTTCTACACTTTACATGGAATAAAAGGAATCTTAACTTTTTTTCTGAATGAATATGACGTTTGTTTGCAAAGAATTATTTTGGTCTGAAACATGATTTCATCTATCTCTATCTATCTATCTATCTATATATCTATCTATCTATCTATCTATCTATCTATCTATCGTCTGTCCGTCTGTCCGTCAATCCATCCGTCGATCTTTAAAATTATATGGCTGGCCATCTCACATCAAGTCTGAGCAGCCCACAATGAAATCTACTATTAAAACACTACAAAAACCAATTACAAGCCATTTAAACATAGATAAAAACAAACCCACAAATGCTAGAAAACACATAATACAGCCAACATATGGGGTCCCTACTGCCAGGGTGTCTCCAGATTTGTTGGGGAGAAAATCATGTTTCAAGTGCTTTCCGAAAAGTAATAAAGATTGGGGATAAACTTACCTTGGAGGGATAATGTTACTGAGGGCAGGTGCCACAGAAGGAAAGGTTCATCTTTTAGGTCCTATCAGATGTTTCTGATGTTTCTCAGATGGGGACCCACACGTCTCTCCTGCCAAATTTGATGGGACAAGTAGATGTAATCATGAAGAGCTGGTCCCTCAGATATTTTGACTCTATGCCATCTAAAATTTTTAAAGGTCAGAACCAGCACCTTGAATCATATCCAGAAGCAAGCTGGATGGAAGCTGGCAGCTAATAAAAAGATGCGATGTGTGTCATTTTATGAGCACATATAACTTCCTATGTTGCTGAATTTTGCACCACTTGAAGGTTCTGTGTACTCTTAAGGCCAGCCCCACATAGAGGCATTACAATAGACTATGCAGGAGTTGCCTGGAGCAGAGCTTTATGATCTAGGAAGTGGTGCAATTGGCATACAACAAAGTTGTGCAAAGGCCTCCCTGGCAGTGACTGCAACTTGCTCCTTGAGCAGAGTTATAACTCTAGAAGGATCCCCCTATTACCAACCAGGTCTGTCTAGGGCAGTGCCATCCCATCCAGTACCAAAGATAGTAAAATCCCAGATCTGGAAGACCTTAACCCAAAGTCACTCGGTCTTTCTAGAGTTCAGTTGAAGTCTATTTTTCCCTACAGATTCCAAGACAGGATATCCATCGTTCAATTCACTAGGGATGGGAAAATATAGAATGTCATTAGCATAGTGATGATTGATTGATTGATTGATTGATTTTTGGAAATTTATATTGCCACCTATTCGCACATTGCAACTGAAGGCAGCTTAAAAGGATATAAAAATCTCATATAAAAAACAATAAAGCTAATAAAAGAGAGAATTATATAATAAATTAATAAAATAATGAGTTGGATGATCTCACTCAGTGGTTTCATTTAGATGTTAAACAGGAGTGGAAAAAACACCAAAGCCTGTTATACCTAGTAGTAAGGCTCAGAGATAGGATCCTCACTCCTGATCAACATTGACTGAGTAGGGAAGACAAACAACACAATATTGTGCCACCCATTCCCAGTCCTTGGAGCTGATCTAGAAGGATACTATGGTTGATTGTATCAAATGATGCAAAGAGGTCAAGTAGAGCAGGATGACTGAACTACCTCCATGCCTCTCCTGCCATTGATCATCAAAAAGCATGACCAGTGCCACTTCGATCCCATGTTCAGACCTGAATCCTCACTGATTCAAATAATCCATTTCATCTAAGGTGTGCTGAAGTTACTGTGCAGTCACCTTTTCCACAACCTTTCCCCCAAAAGGGAGATTAAACACTGGACAAAAGCTGTCTAGTGTGGTGAGATTTGGTAATGGCTTCTTGAGAAGGGGGTGAACCAACACCTCCTTAAGAAATGAAGGAACCAACTGATCTCTCAAGGATAAATTAATTACCATCAGAATTCAGCCACCTATTCCCCTCCTCCCCCGGTGGCCATCGATCTAAGGACCAGGTGACTGAGCTGAACTCAGAGTCATAAAGGCTATGTCTACTTCTTTTGGCCTATCAACTGTTCCCATATAACAGGGCAAAACTCTGTCTCAGCCATCTCCACTGGACCTGTAACTGGGAACGAATTCAAGTGATTTTTGCCACAGACACTCTAAAATGTTTTCCGTCTGGCTTTGCAGATGCATCTACAAGTTCCTTTGTCTCAAAGGGCATAGGTAATCTGAAACAAGGCTGCTGGACAGCAATCTAGATGCACAAAATGAGTGGGAGTATTGTAGCTTTGTAGCCCTTATTGTCCAAAAGTAGGCCTTAATAGCAATTCTTACCATTACAGTATTTGGTGCAGTTCATCCTTCATTGACCTCCCATCTATTCTGTAGATGTCTCTTCTCCCATTTCATTTATCTCAGCTCCTTGGTAAACCATGGAGAACAACAGGGTCCATGGTGAAGGTAAGGTTGTGTGGGGTGCAGTCTGATTCAAGGCCACAGATGCCCTTTCTTTCCAAGAAGAAATGAATGCCTTTGTCAGATGATATAGTAGACTCTCAGGAACAACCCCCAGCTCTCTCTAGAAGCCTTTGTAGATCTATCAGTCAGTGGAGGTGGACCAATCTAATTGGGATAGTTCAGACTATCTTGTGGTTCCTGAAGCATGATCTGATTATGAGAAGGGAGTCATAGATAGCTCCCAAATTTTGTAGTAATATGTAATTAATATAATTTGAATAGAGAAAGAAATTTTAAGTCCAGTTCCTTGCTTGTCAGAATAGCCAAGATGTAACCCTCCCATTTTTCCTCTTTATTCTTTCTAGCATTTTAAAACAGTATTTAATTATAGACTTGTAATGAAGTCTAATATTTCACTTAAATATAAATATATTGCAGTATATTAGAACTGTAATATGCTATGTTAAAGTAAAATATTTGTATATGATTCCTATGAGAAAATTTAAATGTATTCTGCAAATACATTTGCTTTTGGGATAGTTCTCCCAATCTGTTGCTGCCTTAGATAACAATCTCATAATTCCCTATATATTTTATGTTTTAAACCCTCTCACGTCTGGTGGGTAACTTAGGGCCAAGATAATTCATGGTTCTTGAATGGTTATGTTGCTGTAGTCATGGCAGATATTAGAGGGTTATTAGAGGAGGATAAAAATGTGGAAGAATGATGAGGAAATTTATATTCTGGATTTGATTTGTAATGCCAACTGCATTGAATTCAGTAGACTTTACTTTCAAATTCATAATATTGTATTGTGAATCCTTATGGGGAGCACTTACTTTTTACTTTGAAGGTATTTGTATAGCATAAATAGTGATTATATAAGTATTTGTTGACCATTTTTCATATTAATTTTGGACTATTGGACTGTGATTCTGACTGATTTGATGTCAGAAACTTTCATCTACAGATAATGTAACCCAAGGATGGAAAACCCCAGCTTGCCCTCTAGACATTGAAATTATTATCAATTGAAATCTCCCTCTTTAAATAAAAAAAATTCAGGCCTGTTAGTGTCACTGAATCACTGTTTAGACTGTAGATTTTGCAATCCCCAGAGGTCAAAATAATCAATGAAAAGTTCAACCTCCCATTTTCCACAACGCTACCAAATACGTGATTTGGGTGCTGGGGTGCCTGGCTCATAATCATGATTTCTCAGAAAGAGGTAGCAATGTCAATATCATTACACTTCCTTTGCCAGCTTTCCACAAGCAAAGTCAATGCGGAGCTTGGCAGAGAAAGTCACAAGTTTCCCCAGTATGATGCTTTTACCTGGAGTCTGTGCCAGCCTTCCCCAGCCTCCCTTGAGTTGCATGCAGCCTGCACTGGACCTCCCAAACATTTCAAGCCTCCCTAAACTTACACGTTTACTGTTCCAGGCCTCCCAAGACTTCTCTGACCTCCTTCAACTCACGAGCAGTCTGCACCAGGCCTCCCAGTACTTCCCTTGGCCTTCCTTTATGCCTCCTGGCCTCCTCGTCTCATGCAGTTAGCTCTTACGTTAAAGAGGAAACATTCTGTATCTTTTGTGGAAATTTTTTCTTTCAAAATGAAATTTTAATACTTTTTTTAAAAGTAAATTTTTACATGCTCAAGACTATGGTACCAAATTTTAAGTACCGGTATTTTTAAAAAAAATCTATATTGTCATATTTCCCCCCTAAAATGGTATTAATTGCAAAATAAAGGAGAATTTTAATATATTTAAGGGTTGCTTTTTTAAAAAATTGTTTTTCAAAGTAACCTATGGCAGTGGTTTAACCCCAAGCTGCCAAATGCCTATGTGCAGGAAAGCTGAGGAGATTGCTATGGTTGCTATGTGTGTGAGTATTGATGCCGTTTTCTGTGATTGGAAGCTATGATCTGGAGGAGGGCAGTGTGAATGAGGAAGAGATTGAGGAAGAAGTTAGAGCAAGTAGTTTCATCAAGGTTAGAAGAGTAGAAGAACATATGGCAGGACATCGGAGGCTGCTCACTGAGTAGACAGGACCAGTGGTTTAATTCCACCCACTCCACTCCAGCTCTTAAATTTAATCCCTAAAGCCAGGTGTATTTTTTTATTATTATTAATGGCCTTGTACTCTGATTTATGTTGAATGCCAAGTTCATTTATAATTTGATCATTGTCATCAGTGATTGGATTGTGGAAAAAGAACTTGATCTACCTTGTATAATAAAGATATGGTTCAGCCTAGTGGAAGGAATTCCTCTTTACAGATTTGTCAACCTGACTTCTGAGATTGGTACTAACCACTACCTCATGGCAGGGTGCCAATTGTGACCTTTGACATTGTAATGGCTTCTAGAAGCTCTGCTCCCCAGATGATTGTATATGAGACCCTTGCCTGATGTGGGTCTTATCAGCTGAGCAGTTAAGCTTGTTGTTGACATACTAGTCCTTTTGATATTGCAGCAGCTTATCTATATGTTAGAATCTACATGTTAGATTCTGTTGCAGGGTTGGCAATGTTCTGGATTCTTCAATTTGTCCAGTGATGGTCTGGAATTTGGACTTCAAAGCAACTATAGGCATATCTGAAATTATCAGGAATCGGATACATTCTGGGAGAGGGAGTGTCACATGATAGATCTGGGTGATTTCTTTGGGCAGTTGCAGTATGACCTGGGAATGCGTATTATCATTCAACCTTTTTCTTGGTTCCTGTCTTGTGTAGTTATCTGGAATGAGAACCTATAACTTCTGAAGAAATGGACAAGATCAGTGAACTTTGTATTTAATTCATGCCTCTTACTGGCAAAAAAGCTGGGTGTGTGAAGTGTAATTGGTATTGTTGGAGTTCCTTCCTTGAAAGAGGTTAGTAGTATGCCCCCAAATTTCTTTGCTGGAGCTAATTGCTCTGGATAATTTTTTGCAGTCTATCCCCTTTCGTTTTAGTGGATGGTTGATGAGAAGGTGGCTGAAAAGGGCTTCAGAAATGTGTATTGGAGGATATGGATTATCTAAATTATTTTCTGTGAGGTTTCAGGCCAGAAATTATTATTGAAAGATCATTAGTTGCACTTGATAACTTTTGCCAGAGTCAGAATGGGAATGGTTTAACCATCCTGGTTCTCCTTGATCACTCAGTGCCTTTGGGTGCAATTCATTATCTTATCAGTCTGGAGGGCTGGACCCTGTTGGTTGATATCTTGTTGGCTCTCCTTTCTCTTTGGCCATGTTCAATCAGTGTTTTTGGGAAGGAAAGATCAGGCCAGATTCTCACGTCAGGTGCTTCAAAACTTTATGCTTTCACCCTTCATAAGGCCACTGGGTGAGGTCATCTTGTCAGTTTGCACTCCTCTCTTTTAGTATGCTGATTAGCCTGTAGTGACCCTGGGCTGACCAGATAATGCTGGCAAAGTCCTATCTCAGTGTCTCAACATGTCTGAATCTGGATAAGGATGGACAGGCTCAAACCAATAAATTCTGCATTATAGTAGGGCAAAATCTGTCATTATTATACATGGACTCTTTTTAATACATTTGTTATTCCAGAAGCCTTAGGACGTTGCCAACATGGATTTAATCCACACAAAATGTCATAGAAGTAAAGACCTAGGATGATGGAAAATGCCCACAAATACCATCAACCAATTTCATTGATCAGAAGCCATATCCAGAAATGGCCTTTTAAATGAGACATTTGATTTATGTAGCATAACTTTTCTGTTCTTGTACTTTCAAAGTCACAATAACAATATATTTTTACAACTGAAAATTCTTATTTATATTGGACCACTTATAAAAGAGTATCCTTTTTCAGGTTGTATGAGCATTTAAACTTTACAGTCAGAATAAATAACCCAATATCTCTCAGATGGCAGTGCAATTTTTTACTTCAGTTGCAGGCTTTATTTATTTATTTTTATTCTATTTGTATCACATCTTTATTATTATTACAAATAAGTCAAGGTGGTGAGCATATCCAACACACCTTCCTTCTCCTATTTTCTCAACCCTTGAGGTGGGTTGCGCTGAGACAAAGTAACTGGCCCAAAGTCATCTAAGCTGACTTTCATTCCTAAGGGAGGATTTGAACTCACAGTCTCCAGATTTCTAGCCTGGTGCTTTAACTTCTAGACCAAACTGGCTCTCTTTTACACAGCCTTTCATGCAGTGATGTATAGAATCTATGGTGGAGTTCTCAAAACGGAGATTGGAAAAAGCTATCATTTTACTTTTCTATTTTGCAGTTCCTGTGTTGACTTAAAAAAACTGGATTAGTCAGAAGGAAGCTTTCCTCCCTCTTGAAAGCAGAGGTTTTGATAATGTAGACTTTTTGACCTAGAAGATGTACAATATATAGTAATTGCTGGAAGCAATAGATAACACTTTTTTAAAAAAACAAGTTGGTTGAAATCCAAGTAATCTGTTTTCCAGCATTTCATTTGTACCGTATCTATTTATTTTTGTCTTTTTCCTCTTTTGCCTACCTGGCTGCTTCTTAATGCTTCAGAGCTTGATTCAATTTGACATAAAATGTTGTATCTATTTTGTTTTTTAAGGTAAGTTTTAAAAGATTTTTAAGGTAGTAAAGTTTCCTAAATAAGCTGGTTCTTTCTCTGACATACAGACTTCAAACGATTTGTCCTATGAACCAGGACAGTTTGGCCTAAAATGTTTAACTGCTGTGAAGGCAGCTGTTCCTGTCTTGTTCAGAAGTCTGTAGTATTTTTTTCCACAGTATGTTCAGCTGAATCATAACTATTATGTAAGAAAAAGTCTAGTTTTTCCTTACCAACGTAAGGACTTTATTAAGTTTTCTTTTAGCTTGTTCCCAGTAAATGTTTTGTTTTCTTGCCATAGGGTTTTATTTTGTTTGATCTGATTTTTTTTATATAAAAATGGTGGGAGGATATTCCTTTGTTCATCAGATAGTTTAATCAATTATTTATATAGTAGTGAGGCTTGATTTATTTCACTGGAATTTACTAGAAATGTGCATTCATATATTTGAGCACAGGCATATATGCTGCAAATACGGGGATTACAAGTTTTTCTTTTAAAAACTGTGTGTGTGGCTTCCTGTAAATGTAATACATAGTTGGGATCGTAAAGATATACAGGAGAAAGATAGGGCTTTTAAATGCTATAGTAGTAATCTTAATAATAAGGAATAATTCTTCAAATGTCTGAAATTATTTCTATTTGGGATTGAAGATTGCTGTTAGGAATCAGTACTGTACTTCCAGTTCTAGGTTGCACGAATTAGAAATGCTAAAATAAAACAGAACATTTCTGAAATGAGAAGTAGGTGAAATCTAGGAATCTATGTTAATGTTTTGCATTGAAAATGAAACAACCTTCCACTTGTTTTTTAAAAATGTTTATTGAAATAACCTATATTTTGTTTTGTTACTAACCATGAAAAAAGGTTTTACTTATGATATAGTTTAATATATAAGACTATTAAACATAATTTGCTGTGTATCTGTTCCTGCTAAGTGTTAACCGGATCTCATGATCCGGTTAACACTCTGTTTTAAAAGCTATAAAAATAAAGAAAAATAGAGTTAACTAACTGGCTATTCGGTCTTTGTATTATTTTTTCACTAATAAATTATTTTAACATAATTAAACAGAATTATAGGCAATCTGCCAAATTAAAACTATTTGGATTAGATACCAATATCTATATTCTCCTGTAATTTTTTGTAATTTTGTAGTTTTACATTCTTGATATTGATCAACATCAAGAAATCTTTCACAAAGGGAATGTATGTATTCTAACACAGTTAGTCAGATTTCTCTGGGATTAAAATTAATTACTGTTGTCACTACTCAGACATTTTTACAGTGCTGATTTTATAGTCATAGACTGTATAAGCTATTGTTCTCCCAAAATGTTCTCCCAAAATGTTAAATCCTGCTGAGGTATCCCATTCATCTCCTAACCAGGCCTGATCCTGCTTACCTTTTTTAATACTACCCAAGTACATTATGATGAAATGTTTGGAAGTAGATCCCATAGAATCCATCTTATTTCTAAATACAATTGATACATTTGAACTGCACAATACAATTCCGTACTATAAATCCAAGTCACAATGAATTCTGACTCATTCGTGAAAAGCCTGCATTGTAGAAATTACACTGATTCTTTTCCAACTTGTTTTTTTAGGTTTCTCAAGAGTAATTTGTGATTACCTCCACTTACAAATAAAAAATAATATCATTTAATAATACAATAATTTACATGGAAGAGAAGTTAGGCTTGACAGGTCTGCCTTTTTTTCTTTAGACTTTTTCAGACTGATGATTCTAGACCCGTCATTTTAAAAAGTGTGTATGGAATATTTTTCCAATTCTTTTAGTCAGATGCTTAGACAGAATTTGGTGATATAATATAGTACATCAAGTAAACAATTAAGTTTTTTGAAATATTATTTGGAATAGGTTAGAGTTGTTTTTTTCAAAATTCAGATTTATTCTTGTTTTTGCTTTAATTTTTCTAACCGTAAGACAAACTCTTGGATTCAAGGGGGAATTTAAGGGAGGAGGTTGTTTTTGTTTCTGTATTTCATGAACCAGAAGAACTTCTGTTTAGAGCTAACGTTAGTTAGCACTATATCCATTTTGTTTCATTCAATAATATTTCAACTTAATGGACTCCTGAATTTTCATTAAATTGCAGATTATGTCAGTTGTGGTAATGTATGCTATTTACATAATATTATCCTCGATCTTGCACATTATTTGTATCATGATATGATTTGATTCTTTTTCTTTCACTGTTTGATTACACAGAGGTAGCATATTGATTCACATCATCAGCTCAAAGACTGGAACATAAAGGACTTTAGAGGCTTGCAAATATCTTTATGGTTGGGAAGTGTACTTTCCTTGAGAATACTTTGCAGAAGATTTTTGACACAAATTCCAACCTGGTTTAAAAATGAGAAAAAATATTTATTTTTCTTAACTTAGACTTTGCATATCAGGAATATTATGTTTGAAGCTTGATGTATATATCATTGGTTATGTACAAAAGGTAGTATTCTGAGGATTAGCAAAATGTTCATTTTTTCTTTCCTGACATAGTAAAATCACTGATCTGGGATGATTTGTAGTTTTCCAAAAGGAATTGTTTGCACTATTTTGAATATGGTTCATCCATTGATATTTATAAATAATTTAAAAATAAAAAGAAATCTATTTTATATAAACCTCATAAAGCAGGCTCTCTTGAAAGTCTTAAAAATATGAGGAAAGGATTTGAAATTTAAATAATTGTTCAACCTGCACAATTACTGGATTTCTCTATGGTACACAATTCTTTTAAAATTAGTTTTAATAAGTGATCAAGAATTAACCCTAAAAGTAATTTATATAGATGTCTAAAAGTAATTTATAGAAGTATAGAAGTATTACTTAAAATATATACTGTATTAATAAAAAACTTTCCAAATTACTCATTCATCTATAGTACTTGTATCCTGCCTTCATTTCAAAAGACTGCACATAAAACATCAAGAGGAAAACCGTAATAATAATTCCAAATCTATATCAGAATGACAAAAAAGAAAAAAAGCAAAGATATAATTCAAGATAGACAGGGATAGTCAATTTGGAACTGAAAATAAATTGAAGATATTGTACATCAGTTGTGACTGTTCCTGGAGCAGGGGGTCCTGCAAATATACTCTCATATTCTGATCACCTCATAACTGGTATATTGCAATGTGCTCTACATGAAGCTTGTCTTGAAATCATTTGGATGTTGTAGATGGCCAGAATATAGTAGCACATATAGTCATGTGTGTCCATGTAGCATCGCTACATTGCAAAGCTACGATGAAAGATTTATGTGTGCCATTCAGTGTGTTAGCTCAATGTGTTAACTATATAAATCCCTTTATAATATAGGCTGATTTATGTCTGGGACTTTCTATATCCAGTTACCTTTGCTTGTTCCTGCATCCAACAAGGGTGGTCATATTTTGAGTTCCTTTTATGAAACAGTTATTTTTAATGAGAACCTTCTATATTGCAATATCTGTCTTGTGGAACAACATTGTCTCTGAGGTTTGGTGTGGCCTGACTCTACTGGTCTTTTTTAAAGATCTGAAAACCTGGTTTATCCCCTGTGGGCAGATCATTGGATGACTCTCTCTATGGTGAAGGATCTTGATTGAACTGTATATTTGTAGCCTCAGTTATAGTATTACTCTATTATTCTGGTTTTTTTGTCTGTTTCAGATATGTATACCATAGTATTTTGTTTGTTTTGTTTGTAGTTGTATGATTCTAAAAAGTGAATCACTTAGAATTGTATTGTGAATTGGATTGACATATAAATCAAATAAACATACAGATACATAACTGCTATATTGTCTGGTGCTAGTTCATGTCATAATTATTTTAGAAGTAGACTTTCACTACTTAATGGTAGGGATAGAATCATGCTCCTTTATTCCTTATTTCTTGCTGGCTGAAGAACATAGATTAAAGAAAATACAAGGGTAAGAAAATCAGACCAATTGAAAACCATAAGAAGCAATTGTCTAAGTTTGTTTTACAATGGTTTTATTTTTATGATAAGATGTAGGCATATGTCATATGTCAGGGTTGAAATGAGAAGTTCTTGGTGTTCTCTGGGCTTGATTGTTTTCTTGCAGACGTTTCATTACCCAAACTAGGTAACATCATCAGTGCTCTTTCATTTTGATTATTAGAAAATGTCTTGCTCGCTAAAAACTCAGCTATAATACTGATAAGAGGCCTTTCTTCTATGTAGCCTGGGATATGGAATGGTGTCCCTGTGGATGTGATTTCATTCACTCTGGTAAAATACGTATTTTGCCACAAGTTTTAATTGTTAACGGATTGTAATCTGGATACTGCTTTTTCATCTTTTATTGTATAAAGTTACTGTCACAGTTTTTATTTTGCAATTTGTTTCAATTATTTTGAGAAGTGTTGACTGCTAATTTTAAGAAGTTTAAAATGTTATCTAACTTTGGGTTTTATTTAATTGACCAAACTAAGTAATAATTTTAATTAGCAATTTTATGATGTTTGTATGTCTATATTCTTCTTGGTTGTACACCGTCTTGAGTCCTACGGGAGAAAGGTAGTATAGAAATATAATAAATAAATAAATAAATAAAAATAAATAAGAAAAAAATTGTTCTTAACAGTTCAAGGAGGGGTTATAAGTACATTCTTTTACATTGAGAAATAGAAACTGACATGGAATGCCAGTCAATTATGTATGTGTATATTTTCTGCTGGTTAGCATATGACAGCACTTACCTAACTTTAGATTTTCTTGAAATTTTGAACAGGTTTGGACCTCGTTAAAACTTGGATGGGAGATTTGTAGGAAAAATCAAGCCTTTAGGATGAGCCCTGAAAAATATCTGGAAGAGAGTAGTGTAGAGAGCAAACTATTTATGTGTCCCTTCCCTTCCCTCCCCTTCTCTGCCCTCCCCTCCCTTTACCTCCCACATTAGAAAACATGATGCTTTTTCCATTTGTGTCCATCTGTCTGCTGGTCTTCATTAAACAGTATAGCAAGACATCAGGTTACTATCTGTGTACGCGTGAAATTAGCTAATTGGTGTTAGCAGCAATATTTTCACATGTTTTATAAGCAGAGTGCAGCAAGGTATATAAATGTAGATATGATCCAGACACACACACACACATATACATACACACAAGCCTGTAACTGCTCATGCATAGAGGCTCAGAAGTAATTAATGTTAATAAGATTTTAATGTGCTTGTGAGATCATAATGAGAAGAAATGAATGCTCTGATTAGAAAAAGGTAACTGTGAGCGTGTTTTAGATTAGACAAGATTTCCTTTTTTTCCTTTTTAATAAACTGCAATTTTAGAAGTTGTTTGTGATTGCATGAGTTTATTTTTATTTTCAAATTAGAGGTCTGTTTAGCCATTTGAATGATTATTCAAATAAATAGGCAAGTCCTTGATCAGACAGAACCATGTAGAATTCTATATTTGTAAAATAGTATTTATAGGAGGATAGGCTCGGCTAGTTGGTTTTGCGTAGTATTTGTTTTTACATTTTAAACCAGTATTATAAGTTAATTTTAGAAAGAATTGTAATTTTTAGCCACAATCTCTATCCATTACAAAAAAATAAACAGAATTGTCCAATTATGTATTTATAATTCTCAGTTAATTGTCTTGCATTTACTTTAATTATACAGCAAAATAGATGTTGACCATGTTGTTAATTCGAATATTTTTAAAACATTTACATCTATGTGTGGTAAGAGTCAAAGAAACCGGTATCTTTCCTTTTTGGTTGTGCCAGATCTGAAGGTATATGTGTATTTAATACCTCATACAAACTGTAGGGCTTGATCACTGCACCTATCAATTCAGTTTATTATGAACACAATATTTGCCTTTCATGGTGGTCATTCAGAAAAAACCTGAAAAGTTCTTAAGTAATAGAAACATTCTGGGTTTAAATACAGATAGAAACAAAGAATTTTAATACTTCAGTAGGTTGTTCGGTAGTTTTGTTCATTTGCTAGTAAAGCAGATAAATTGTTTGAGAAACAGATATGTAAAGGAAAAAAGATGTATCTTTAATTTTTTAACACAAATCAACTTATAAGTCTTTCAACTAGTATATCCATAAATCATCTGATCTTTAAAAAGTGTTCAGACAACTTTGCATTAAGTTTTCAGACTTGAGTTATTTTGGAGAACTAGAAAATAATACTCCACCCAATTCATCCTGCTTAATTGCTTAATTACATAGTGTGCATCATTGAGTATTAGTACAAAGCATGATTGGAGTACAAGTGACCACAATTAAAGTAATTAGTATACCACCAGCTTTTGAATAAATTATTTCAATCTCTAGAGTGTTTTTTGTGAATCTGTTGTTTTCTTTTAAAAAATTAAAAACATTTGCTACTATTTTTAAAATTAAAGGAATATCCTGAGTGTGTGTATCAGTCTACTATGTACATCTCCTGTTCGCTGGGATATAGGCTACATCACAGTGGTCTTCAAGACAAACACAGATTCTAGCTCAAATAGAAGAGCATGGACATGTTTGGGAACAACTGATGTTTGATTTTGCTTATGATACCCACCAAAATATACCTGTACCTTGTCAAGATGTCCTGTCCTGACCCACAGAAATCAAAGGCAAAAAGCTAAGTATTATATCTTTACTAAAAAGTTTTTAAAACATAATGACAAAAAGGTTGAATTAACAAGAAGGCAGCTAAGGAGTTGAAGAACACAATCGTGAGTTAAATGGAGAATTGTCAGCAATGGAACTGTGCAGTATGTGGGTCCTCATATATACGGTTGCATGACTCATTGGTTCCTTTGACGAGGTAGTATTCTGTCTGTCCATTAGTCTTGCTGAGTGCCTTTTTTCAGCCGTCCTCTTTTTACGGCAACTCCTTGTAATAGGGGCAGATGTTAGCTCCTCCTCTTTGTCTTTTAAGGCAAGTGATAGCTGTCTCTCCTGGTTGCTAGGTAACATGCAACTCTTCCAGTTGAATCCTCTCAGGATGATGGGTCCTCTTCATATTCCAAATCTGACTGTTCAAGATATAAGGAATGCTTCAGTTGGCACAAGTATGACTAAGTTGGCAACCTAATTTATATCTTTTCAGTTTTACAAAAAATGGTTATGTAAAATGCTGCTACTGATTGGTATAATATAATCACCCACAGAATGAATGTAAAGTGGAAATAAGAGTAGAGGATATGCAAACTGCTTAGAACTTACGTTAGATTTGATACAGAAGAGTAAGGATTTAAACTAGTGGGAGATTTGAAAAAAAAGATGATTTGTAAAAGTTGAAGTGAAAAAGCCTGTGAATTAAAAAAATGCGTATAGCCAGAGGTGATGTTGTTAATACTTCTTTGGCTTCTCTCATTACATTGAAGTTTTCATTATACAGATTCTAGACAAATGTCTTATACCACTGAGATATTAAGATTCTAGAAAAGATTCCAGATCCATAGATTTTTAGTTAGATACATAATCTTGAAATGGAACAATAGTAATGAGAAGCCTTTAGTCAAAATCACTTTCAAGCAGGGGTAGGTTCTAAATTTTTTTACTACTGGTTCTGTGGCCGTGGCTTATATTGTGGGCGTGGCTTGGAGGTCATGTGACTGGGTGGGCGTGGCTAGCTGGTCATGTGACCGGGTGGCCATGGCTATGTGTATAGGGACTACTCAGAGGGCTGAAAAAAGTCATTTCTGACAGGTCCTCGCACTTTTGACTGGTCCTCACACTTATGACCATCCTCACATTTATGCCCGTGCAGCATTCTTAATAACCATGTCACTCATTTCACAACTGCTTCTCTTCACCATGGTGACAAGATAGGGCAAAAAACGTAAAATGTGAGGACAGTCGTAAGTTTGAGGACTGGTCAAAAGTGTGAGGACCAGTCCAAAATAATTTTTTCATCCCTCTTGAGTAATCCATGTGCACAAAAGGACTACCCAGAGGGCTGAAAAAAGTGATTTCTGACAGGTCTTTGCACTTTTGACCGATCCTTGCACTTATGACTGGTCATCATTTATGCCCATTGTAGCATTCTTAACAACCGTGTCACTCATTTCACAACTGCTTCTCTTCACCATGGTTACAAGGTAGGGCGCAAAACATAAAATGTGAGAACAGTCGTAAGTTCCAGGACTGGTCAAAAGTACAAGGACCAGTCAAAAATAACTTTTTCAGCTCTGAGTAATCCATATGCACAAAAGGATACATCAATAGAGAGGGATGAAGGAAGGAGAAGAGAGGGAAGGAAGAGAAGGGAAGGGAAATTAGAGTAGGAGTGAGGGTAAGAAAAGGAGGAAGAGAGGAGGAGAAGGAGAAAGGAAGAGGAAGTAGGGAGGAGAAGAGGGGGGGAAGAGAAAGTAAGAAGGAAAGAAAAGAGAGAGGTGGTAGGTTTGTGGAGAAAGATTGCTGTACAATAAAAAAGATGAAAGGGAATAAAGGCAACCCCAAACAAATATAAAGATATTAAGATAAAGAATGAATTGTTAAACTTTAAAGAATAAAAGAGAACAAATATGAATAAATAGCAATAATTAGAAAAACACATACAAACATACAATGTATTTTCTTTGAACAAAGTATTTGGCCGGTTCACAAATTTAAACAGTATTTAGTAATTTCAATTAAATTTACAATTTCTATATTTCCTTTTTGCCATATTTATTCCTCATCTATTTTTTTAAAAAACCAATATTACCCTTCATCCTCATCTTTAATCTTAATCAAATTCAATTTTTCACTTCTATTCTATATTATACCCCTTCCCATTGTCATCTATTTTTATATCCATCCTCACATTGGTTAATTATGTAATATTACAGTTGTTCAATACAAATTCAACATTTTAATATAAATCAATTAGTTATACAACTATCTTTTTTGTATATTAATCAATATGAACATGAATATTCCAATTATTTCCATGCAATCCAATTTCTTACAAATCAATTACCGGTAATTATATTTACCAATAATAATAAATCAAATAATTTCCCCCATATATTCTTCCAAACCACAACTTAACCATTTCTGCTTTCAATACAATATACAATTAATAGTATCTCAATTATTACAATTCCCTAGTTAAATAGAGCTTTTTTTTCTTTTGTGTTTTAAAATCTTGAACTCTCCTCTTTTGCCATTTGCCATAAATTTCCCATTGTTTGCACCTACCTTTTTTGATGAGGAAAAAGAAAAGAAATCTGCCTTTCCAACATTGCAAGCAAACAGCAAAGCCAACAACCTGCTTTAGTTTCGGTTTCATTTTCAGCTTGAATTGCACAAGGAGAAAAAAAATGTGCTCGAGCAGCACTCTTTGCAGCTACAAAAAGACCCCTGCCCAAAACAGCTGAGAGCAAATCAGCTGAGAATCGGGAGGCTGTTCAAATCAATTTATGGTAATTAACCTATACTGAAGCTGAAAGGGGCTGTTTTTTCTATTTTTGCAGACACGGATCTACTCATTTGTTTTCTTTTAAAAAGGCATTTTTTTCATCACTCAAATATAAGCCGAGGAGGGCTTTTTCAGCCTGAAAAACGTGCTGAAAAACTCGGCTTATATTTGAGTATATACAGTATGTAATATTACAGTTGTTTAATACAAATTCAACATTTTAATATAAATCAATTAGTTATATAGCTATCTTTTTTGTATATTAATCAATATGAACATGAATATTCCAATTATTTCCATGCAATCCAATTTCTTACAAATCAATTAATTATATTTACCAATAATAATAAACAAATAATTTCCCCCGTATATTCCTCCAAACCACAACTTAACCATTTCTGCTTTCAACACAATATACAATTAATAGTGTCTCAATTATTACAATTCCCTACTTAAATAGAGCTTTTTTTCTTTTGTGTTTTAAAATCTTGAACTCTCATCTTTTGCCCTAAATTTCCCATTGTTTGCACCTATCTTTTTTGGTAAGCAAAAAGAAAAAGACATCTCTTCCTGCCTCATTTTGTCACGTTGCAGCAGAGCCTGCTTTAGTTTCAGTTTCATTTTTTCCCTAGCATAGCTACTCATTTGTTTTCTTTTAACACTGATCAGCTGTAGGGTGGCCCTTTGAAGCCCTGCGGCAAGAGTTTAAACAGTTTTTTTCTCTCTAGCCATCAGCTGGGACTCAGGAGGCAGCAATAGATTGGGAGTGGGGCCAAATAAAGGGTAAGAATAACACGGGGTATGTTTGGAGGGGCGGGGAGAGAACCGATTCGATGACATATCGTCACTGCTACCGGCTCGCGGGAACCGGTGCGAACTGGAGCAACCCACCACTGCTTTCAAGAACATAAATAAGTGAAAAAAGAATGGGCCAAAATTTCTAGACACTGTTCTAAGATACTGATTACCTCGAAGCATTTGGTTGCAGTTATTGTAGTTACAAGTGATTCAACCGTTTATTGAATGGTTTTCATGCTGGCTTTCAGTAACGCATACAAAAATGTATGTTTTTGTACGTGTTTGTCTTTCTAAACTTTAGTTTAGAAAGACAAACATTGTAATTTGTTCAATTTCAGATTTACTTAAGTTGGATTAACATGAAGCCAATGGTGGGATTCAGCCAGTTCACATCACTTCGGGAGAACCCGTTGTTAACTTTCTGAGCAGTTTGGCGAACTGGTTGTTGGAAGAAATCATTAGGGCAGAGAACCGGTTGTCAAATTACTTGAATCCCACCACTGCATGAAGTCCTAGTAACAGTCAGTGTAAAAGATACACAAAAATTTAGAAAACTGAAAGGGAATACTTTTTTTTACAGAATTCTACATTTTTCTTCTTTGTCATTTTCTTCCTCTGTTCATTTTTGTGGCACATAATGTTTTTCCTTAGTGCCACGACTACATATCTAGCAGTATTGGCTGTCTCTGAATAATGGCTGTGAATTATTCTGCTGTACTAGATGACATCCTGAATTGGCTTGCATTTGTTGGCACAAGGCAACTAGTTCTGTTACTTTGCTGTTGCAGCTTTATTATTATTAATATTTATTATTTCTGTTATTCAAATATTCATGTGCCATGCATTTTGAAAACTGATTTTTAAAGAAAATCTCTGGCTTGAAAGTCAAATTTATGATAGAAGTAATGTTTTAGATTTATGAAGTCCGAGTAGAAAAGCCAGTTGTTCCCTCTTGTGTACATTAGAGCATTTAGTTCCTTTTTTCCTCTAACACAAATGTGCTATCTAATGAAAATTAGCTAATATAATTTCTAAAAAAGAAAGTGGGGAAAAATTTATGCAGAATCCAAAGCAATCAGCTATTGATCTGGATGAAAAAGTTCATAGTCTTCTTTTCGCCTTCCAAAGCCCAGAATATTTTAGTTCTCAAGGCTCACCATTTAAAACCCTGTAAACACTTAATAAATGTCAAAATTTTCCATAAGGCAAATAGTCATGCTATCCAGATTGCACTGTATAATTAAGGGAAACATGAAGGCTGATTGCCACATAAAACTGGGATAAAATATATCCCATAAGTGTGCATAAGCCTATAGTTTTAAAAAAGAAAGGAAATACAGCTATTTAGATCCTCTTTAAAAAATGAACTTTTTGGTGATAGTTCATAGTTTAAATGTTGCTATATTACAAATTCAATGCTTCTTTGCCCAGCTCTCTGTTTTAGAAGACTGGGAAAGTTAATTTGGTTTGATGAATTGCATATAAGCATACGAAAATATTTCTGATTATCAAATGTGGGTTCACTACTTTTCATTTAATGCAGATTAGAGGTTGTCTCTCTAATCAGGTGTTTCTAGCAAAATTCTCAATGAAAAACTTGAATATTTTTCTTGGTGGGTTTACTTTTTGTAATCGGTCCCTCTTTCCACCTCCACTCCACAATAATTATTGACTTCTTGAATGCCATGAATATCAACAGGGAGGAAAAAGAAAAATATCCAGTCTTTTTATGATTGATAGAATAATATTTTTGAGTTGTGCATGCCCTGTGTAACCCTATTGTATTTATATTATATAAATATAACAGAATTGTCTTAGAAATATAACAGAAATTTAAGATAATGGTGTTATAATGTATGCATGCATCATAAAATGCATGTTTAATTAAACTTTTAATTGTAGTATCTAGGTGGACAAAGTCTCACTGAATTGAATGAAGCTTGCTTCTAAGATATAAAATTCAGAAGTGTACAGTAATTGGATGACAATCCTCATATATTTCTTTCTTGTAGCATAATTTCAGTTAATTATAAAAAGTTTAATATGGTAAAATTACATTTGTGCTCTGGCATTCAATTCATGTCATTTTTTTTGAATATATCGAAAATGTAATCTAGAGTTCATAATAATTTAATAAATTGTATTTGAATATTGGACTAAAGCATTTTCTCTCACAAAAATATAACAAGAATTACATGCTTGCAAGATGGGCAGCTATATAAATTGTTTTAATAAATAAAATAGCTCAAAATATTGTTATGTTTTCTAATATATTTTATGTTAAAATATTGAAATAAAAAAGCTAAGAAAAGAGAAGGGAAAAAAGACTGCTGTATGTGTATATTGGTTAAAAAAAGGATAATCAGTAAAATCTTTCTGATGATAAATTGTCCTTTTCCGTTTTTATTTGTATTCCCAACTACTAACTATAATTTGAATATTTGTATTTTACATTGAAGGTTAGTCATCTTTAATTCTATTTAAAACTTATAAATTATACTCCAGATTTGCCATAAGAGAACTGATGCTACCTAAATTTATTTAAATTTCAATAATGGACACACCTGTCAATTTTTCAATTGCAACATGTTCCCCAGTTTCAGTCAACATACATCTTAGTAAATTATGACATTTTTCATTTATGTTTTCTGGAATCATACCTACCAGAAATATATGTTGTAATAAAATGTTCTTTAGGGAAGTTGTGGTGTTAGGTAATGTCAATTATTATGTAGACATTAACTTATAATGTCTATTATGCCCATTCTATTGTTATTTTATTTTTATTGATTGTAGTAAACAAAACAACGAAACAGCATTCTTTTGGCATGCTGTGCTGGACTTACCAGATAGTAGATAGTTGATAGTTCTTCTGCAAAAAATGCATAAAAGTATCTTTTAGGATGAAAATGTCACTTCTTATAACAGGGTAAGATACTCTTTATGGTTTAGATTTAGCATATTGTTTACACCGTGACTGAAATAAGGCATAGCCATTGTGAGTAGGTTGCATTTTATGTTTACTTGTGGGTGTGTGCAGGTATCTTTAAAATAAAAGTATCTTATACTTTTATAAATTTACATTATGGAGAACTAGACGTTCTCCATTTGTTTCAGAAAAATACTTTTCTTACTAATGGACAATGTTGAATTATGTGTTCCAACCATTCTTTTAACAAGAAAGTTTGACATATTTGCTGGCACACCCTCTGGCACACATGGGAACTGTAACCTACATTCTGAGGAAAAAGTTCTTTTTATCTCTTTGTCTGACAGATTCGCTTTATGTGTTTGGAGAATATTGCTTTGCAAAACCAGTCATTGTTATTTTCAATAAGCATTCTGGATTCATCATAGGCAGAGATAGATAGATGGTTTGAGAATAAGCCCTCTATGCTGTATTACCTCAGAATTTGTCATATTGGTGGCCAAAATTTCTAGAAATGAAAACAAGCAAAACAAGTTTGTGTATGTGAGATATATTTATTTGATAGGTTTTTTATTTGAACAATTTAAAATTATTTAAGTTGTGCATGATGTACAGGGTTATATCTGTTGTGCCATGTTCATTATAATACTGCCTAGGAAACACTAAATAGAATACCTAATTTTTATAACTTTATTTTGAATACTTTTCACTTACCAATAAAATATATAAGTAATAATGTAAAAGATTAATAGTTACATTTTATCAGTGATGAATCTGAACCTGTTTACTATCGGTTCACTGGCTGCGCATGCGCACTAGGTGCGCACGTACACATTGTACAGCATGCACGCCAAAAGGAGGCATGGGGTAAGTAGAACAGCATGTGGGGAGGGGGGTGATCAGCTGTGGTGGGCAATTTTTTTTTTACTTATGAAAGCATTTTTTTACAACCTATTCAGCTGAATAGGTTGTAAAAAATTGCTGCTAAAAGTAAAAAAAAGGCTCTGACGATTGCACGGCTCAGCTGTGATTGTCAGAGCCTTTTTTTTTTACTTTTTAAAAGCATTTTTTAAAGAAGCGGCAAGCAAGAGCCTTGGATAGTACAGTGGTCTAAAGCCCTGTTATTAACATCAGCTGCCTGCAATTATTGCAGGTTCGAATCTCACCAAGGCTCAAGGTTGACTCAGCCTTCCATCCTTTCTAAGGTAGGTAAATTGAGGACCCAGTTTGTGGGGGCAATAAGCTGACTTTGTATAAATATACAAAAGTATGAAGGCTATTGCTTAGCGCATTGTAAGCCGCCCTGAGTCTCCGGAGAAGGGCGGCATATAAATCAAATTAAAAAAAAAAAAAAGCAGGTGACCGGGCGATTGGGTGGACATTGGCGGGGGAAGGGATTTTTGCTACTGGTTCTCCAAAGCACCTGCCGCCACCACTACCGGATCAGCCAATCTGGTCCAAACTGGAAGCATTTTACCCCTGCATTTTATGTTCTCAAATTTCTATGTTTTTATTAAAAATTGGAAAGTAGACAATGAAAATACAGATAATTATTTTTTAAAAGAATTTATTAAAGACTTGAGGAGGAAATTTATTGTTTATAACTTTAATGAGTAGGCCTAAAACTAGAAAACAAAAATATGTTAAAAATTTTGTAAGATTTAAAAAAAAATCTCCAGTATCTTTTAAGTTAACACATTTGGTATCATTCCATTGAAAAGAGAAACTAAAAAAAAAAACCCCTCATTCATGAAAACTTTATTATGGAATAGATACTATTCCTATTGGGCAATGAAAATAATGGCACCTAAAAGCAGATGTTCCATTGACCATCTGAGGAGGGATTGATATGAAAAATCATAAAAAATTATGTACTTTTTAGAATATTCACAATACGGTTTGCTAAAAATCTTAAAGAATTTAAGTAGTAGGTTAGTGCCTTAAAACTGGGTGACAGCTAAAGTAGGTATATCCAACCTTTTGGTGTGCTTAGGGCATATTGAGTGAAGTGGAATTTTCTTGGGCTGCATATAAAATTTATAGTATAGTTAATGTATATTAATAACAAACTTTCTTTGTTTTGTATTTTTTATTATGATCTTATGAGGTTGCATTACTTGTTGTCTCATTCAACCCGTGGGTTGTGGGTTGGACACGCCTGAGTTAAAGTGTCCGAGATATGTCTTTTTAGCAAAGCCAAGCTTCTGAGCTACACCAAACAACATTTTGAGGGTACTTCCATGTGGTGATTATTACACAAGGAAACTGCTGAGTCCTCATGATAGTAGTCCTAGAGGAGATCAACCCTGACTGCTCTTTAGAAGGCCAAATCCTGAAGATGAAACTCAAATACTTTGGCCACCCATGAGAAGGAAGAACTCACTGGAGAAGAACCTAATGCTGGGAAAGATTGAGGGAAAAAGAAGAAAGGGACGACAGAGAATGAGGTGGCTGGAGGGAGTCACTGAAGCAGTAGGTGTAGCTTGAATGGACTCCAGAGGATGGTAGAAGACAGGAAGGCCTGGAGGAGCGTCCATGGGGTCGCAATGGGTCGGACACGACTTCTCAACTAACAACATGATAGTAATTTAACATTTAGATATCAGCAATACTACTATGTTAAAAGTAAACTAGTAATTCTTGAAATGTTTTACTTCGGTAAAGGAGGGAAGGAAGAGAGAACCAATCCAGAATTCCAATTAAGTATAGTTTTAATGTGATAATGCCTTTCTAACTCTCTGTAGAAGCTTCTGCAGACTGAAAAAAGATTGCAATGCTTCCCAGCCTGCATATAATGTTATTGATGCAAAGCAGATCCTAAACTTGTACTGTAATGTACTGTGCCTTTCCTTAACAGTGCTTCTATTGCTCTATGTTCCCACTAATAAAAATAATGTTTCATTTTTGCAACCTGTACCTTAGATGCTATTCGATTTAAATTTTCAAGCTTGAAAATTGTTAAGTAAATATTATTCAATTGTTTAGAATCAGCTTTGTCTTATCCTTCCCCTTTAATTTTGGGAGTATATACAATGTTATTAATTAAGATGACTATTTATTCTTAGATTAGCTATATTTAGTCCTTTGGAACCTTATTCCAGTTCTATTCATTCATTTATTCCTTCATTCAGAACTCTAGAATTACCTAGATATTTTTAAATTTGAATTTCATATCTTGTTTTGGATCTTTTTCTATGCATTGACTCCTAGAGTAATGATCTGTAATCACTATATGATGCTAGAATATAGTGGTAATACAAATTGTATATTTCATAATAATAAAAAGATGATAAATGGATTTAAAAGTTTCTATTAATTTAAAACATCAAAGATTAATTTTGTTTTGGTGCATTATTAACAGAATAACAATAGTTGGAAGGGATATTGGAGCTCTTCTAGTCCAACCATACCGTTTCAAAGAAATGGTTGTCCAATCTCTTCTTAAAAACCTCCAGTGTTGGAGCATCCACAACTTCTGGAGGCAAGTCATTCTACTGATTAAATGTCCTAACTTCCAGGAAATTTCTCCTTAATTCTAGGTTGCTTCTCTCCTTGATTAGTTTTCATCAATTTCTTGTTTATCAGTTTCTATTCATTGCTCCCATCCATTGTCCAGGTACTTTGAAGAATAGGTTGCCTCCTCTTCATTGTGGGAGCTCCTTAGATATTCGAACACTGCTGTCATGTCATCCCAGTCCTTCTTTTCATTAAACTAGACATACCCAATTCCTGCAACCGTTCTTGATATGTTTTAGCCTCCAGTCTCCTAATAATCTTTGTTGCTCTTCTCTGCATTCTTTCTAGAATCTGATCATTGTGACAATCAAAGCTGGATGCAATATTCCAAGTGTGGTCTTGTGGTTATTAGTTGTGAAGTCGCAACCCCATGGACAACTTTCCTCCAGGCCCTCCTGTCCTCTACCATCCCCCGGAGACCATTTAAGCTCACGCTGATTGCTTTAGTGACTCCATCCAGCCACCTCATTCTCTGCCATCCCCTTCTTCTTCTACCCTCAATTGTTCCCAGCATTAGGTTCTTCTCCAGTGAGTCCTTCCTTCTCATTAAGTGGCCAAAGTGTTTTAGTTTCATCTTCAGGATCTGGTCTTCTAAAGAGCAATCAGGGTTAATCTCCTCTAGGACTGACTGGTTTGATCGCCTTGAAGTCCAAGGTACTTGCAGGAGTCTTCTCCAGCACCATAGTTCAAAGGCCTCCATTCTTGTGGTCTTACCAAGGCATTATAAAATGATATTAACAGTTCATGTGATCTTGTTTCTATCCCTCTGTTAATGCAGCCTAGGACTGTGTTGGCTTTTTTGGCAACTGCAGCACATCTTCTGGATTGTTGGCTAGTCCTGCCATTTTGTTATCATCTGCAAAGTTGATGAGTTTCCCTTCTATCCCCTCATTTAAATCATTGATGAAGATATTGAAGAGTACTGTAACTAAGACAGAGCCTTGGGGTACCCCATTGCATTCTTCTTTCCATGTAAATGCAGTTCCATTAAAGACTAGACATTGAGTGCGGTTACTAATTTAATTACAAATCCATCTGGTTGTGGTGCTGTCTATCCCACATTTTTCTATCTTACCAAATAGTAGTTGTGGCCTACATTATAAAATTCCTTACTGAAATCTCAGTAAATTATATCCTGAACATTTATCTGTTCCACTAATTTTGTAACATTGTCAAATAATGCAATAAGATTACCTTTTCCAGAAACTTTCCAAGTTTTGATGTCACGTGGTGACTTGCTTTACATCTGTCATGATGTATGACTATACCTTCTGGGCTCAATTACAGTAGTAAATCAAAGACTACCTGTGTTAGCTTAGTCTTCAAGTGAAATGAATGGATTTGAAAGTTGGGATGTCCAGGCCCTTGCCTGTTCACATGACCGCATTTTGGGTGCTTGGAAACCAGCCTGCATTTAAGGTTGCTTACATTGCCTCACTGCAAATTATAATGCTGTTGTGAAAAACAAGCGTTTACTTTCAGTTTTCATCAAAAACTGCCCCATAGCAGACAGTGGGTTCTCTTAATGATTTCGGCATTGTCTAATGACAATGTGACAAAAATTGTTAAACTTGGATCTGGTCACATGGTGACTTGCTTTACATTTGTTATGATTTATGACTATGCTCTCTCTGGAATCATTAGGCAAGTAGGCTGGACCATTTAAATCAGTCCTCTGCCCTTATATAGAGATCCAGATTCTTTATGATTTGCAGTTTGATGAGGTAATACTGTAATAAATCACCAATCTGATCATAACAAAAGACTCATGTCAGTGTCCTCATATTCAGATCACTTCTTATCTGATCCAAAGTAAGGTAATGTAAAATCAGATATAACTTCTCCCATAGATTAACCATATGAGTTTGACCACGATGTCTTTGAATAATCCATGGCAGTCCATGAATTGACAAGTTATATTGGAATTATCTCCCAAGACATGGAGGTCAAGTTGTTGTGATTAAAAGAGTTAACTGCTTTAATACTAGTCTTTAAATGAGTTATAAGATCCCAAGAAAGACTACTCTGGGAAAACTGGGGATCATTACCCCACACTAATCCTAACTTGTCAAAACTGCCCAATTCTATATATGCACAGGCCTTCTTATCCAGTCAATGTACTCAAAAAAATATTTTATACATTACAATTAATTTATAAATAAAGGAATATTTAAACTTTTCATATAATCACTTTTAAATGAAAATGTTCTTTTCATCTTTCCTGTAACAAAGTAGAGAAGAGGGAACAGCTATTATACAGGAAGAGAGATCTGTATGATATTCTGAGGTAAGTAAACAATAATATACTCTTGTTTATTATGGAAATAAGGCCAATGCTGCATTTTTCAATATCAGATAGTTTTTAATATTTGGAAAAAATACTTTCTTTAGCAAAGGCGAAATTAGTGAAATAGAAGTGTTTATTAGAAGTCTAAATATAGAAATTGTTAACTTTTTCAATGACACTATGACAAGCAAGTAACTGAATTTTGTGAATGTTTAAATTGTGTGTCTGAGGTGATTTTGAATCATAAGGTCATCTTCTATGAGATTATGTCATTGTTTCTCATAGCAATAATTCTGCCAATTTGACATTAGAGATATGAAGTATTCTGTTGCATTCCATAGCATATTCCATAAGACATAATAAGGTGGGATGTTAGGTGGATGAATGCATTGTCTGCGTAGGTTATTCGTGATCCTGCACTCATTGCAGAATTAAGCACAACTCTGTATAAATTCTCCTACTGATCTTGCTGCCCTTGTAAGTAATATTTTACCTTTTTAAGTTTTTTTGAGCCATAGGATATTATTGAACACAAAAAATATTGCAGTCACTAGTGCCCTTAGAATCTGCTCTTGAAGTTGTGAAGTAGCTATCAAAGGTCTCATGTAAATACATTGAGATCTTCCTTCTGTCTTTTGTAGAAGCCACTGTTATGGTGAAAGCAACGTCTGTGTGTGCACTTGCATGATTAGGAGGCCCTCAAAGCACAACAGGCTTATCAAAGTTTAAATAGCTTTGCAACTTCAATCACTGTTCTAGGGCTTTGAATGATTTGCACAAACCTAGTAGATGGCAATAATCTGTACTTCTTGGCCTATATACGGTTTGTACCTAAGAAGGGTTTGATTAATATTTAATCTCACATCTCACTGCTGACAGAATAATTTTACTGTGGTATGGAAGCATTATGGATATATGCAACAAGGAAGTTGAGAACCATGGTTGCTCAGAAAGATATTTTAGCCCACTCTATTTAAAAGGAAGAAAGGCCCATTCCATGCAGATTTGGGATAAAAAAAGAAAGTTGTGTTTACTATTGTTGGTATTTACTATTCTGTATCACACCTTTCTATAAGTTAAAGGTCTGAACCATTGTTAAATTGTCAGAGTATTGTACATTATGCTATGAAATAGTATGAGAATTCTACTATTTAGGTTTATTTTGAAATTACACCGTATTTCTGAGCAACTACAGAATTAATAGGTTCTGAATAGGGAAAGAAGAAATTATTTGGCAGAATTGAAACTATGCATTTTTAATTTGGCACAGAGACATCCTAAAGAATAAACAACAACAAAAGATGAAAACCTGCCAGAATAGTCGGAATTTAGTACTGGAGCCAAGCCAAGATCATTTAATAGAAAACGCTCTCTAACTGCTACTTAGACAAATAATAGTTTGATTCTGTATGCTATTTAAAAGAAGGTTGTTGAAACATGCCTTCGCAGTATAACAGGTACACTTACTGACAGATTTGCACAGTACTTTTTATTTGAAAATTATTCCATTTGATCTACTAATTTTTGACAGGGTCAAGTACCATCATTAGTTTACTGCATGAAATCATGCCAGTCTACTATTGTATTCCCTTACATAATCCTTCAATTTTTCAAATGAAACCCAGTAGTATTATATTATTTACTTTTCAAAATTTTAGCCACTGAACATTTATATTTATGTTACCAATAGAGTTAATTCTATATACTTTTAAGGAAATCACCCTAACTGAAGAAATCTAGTTTCAGTAAGCCAAGATTTCAAGTTGTAAGATAATTTTCTATGAACTATGAACAAAAATGTCATTATTCATTATTGTTTGTTATAACAGTATATAGTTTTATACCTCCAAGCATTTTAATTTAAAAATATTATACATTTAAGCACAATCAATTACATTTTGGTGACTATAGGCACTTTGGTACTAATAAAATGATTTTGAGGGATGAATGATAAGACTTTAAAGTCCATGATCCACTATATGCATATCTTGTAGGTACATATACTGTGCCACTTAAGAATATAGACAGACATTTCCATAGATTAATTCCTTTTACCATATTTAAAAATCTATAAACAAATCCTCATTCATATGAAAAATATTTTTTCATAGGGAATGTTTTGAAGAAGGTTACATATAACTTTTCATATTTGGATTTCCTGGTCATGAATAGAATCCATTTGACATTTATTTATTTAGCTTTATTTTAAAACTGTCCAATAAATGAACCTTTATGGATGGTTTACAATAAAACACACTAAAATACAATTTAAAGGAAAACATACAGAATAAAATTAAATAAAAAGCAAAACAAAAGCATGTGCCAAGAAGAAGCAAAATCTAAAACAATATAATTGTGAGCCAATTAAAAAGCCTGGGAAAATAGAAAGGTCTTCACCTGCTGTCAAATTGATGCTAACGTGTGGGTATCAGTTGAGCCTTTCTGGGGAGCAATTCCATAAATGGGTGCCAGCACACGGAAAAAAAAACTCCCTTAGTAGAGATGTACTTCTTTATTTCATTTGAAGCCTGATACGCCAGTTGCGTCCCTTTCTAGACCGGGACTCCTTACGCACGGTCACTCAAGCACTTGTCACTTCTCGTCTGGACTACTGCAACACTCTCTACATGGGGCTCCCCTTAGGGTGCACCCGCAAGCTCCAGCTGGTGCAGAATGTGGCCGCGCGGGGGATTATGGGAGCGACAGGGCGCTCCCATGTGACTCCTCTCCTGCACGAGCTGCATTGGCTCCCACTGGACTTTCGGGTGCGCTTCAAGGTGTTAGTGATCACCTTTAAAGTGCTCCATGGCTTAGGGCCGGGGTACTTACGGGACCGCCTCCTGACACCGATTGCCTCCCACCGGCCGGTTTGCTCCCACAGAGAGGGCCTCCTCAGGGTGCCATCAGCCAGACAATGTCGACTGGCGACCCCCAGGGGGAAAGCCTTCTCTGTGGTGGCGCCCACCCTCTGGAATGATCTACCCCCAGAGATACGAGTAATCTCCGACCTCTGGACTTTTTGTCAGGCCCTAAAAACCCATCTTTTTCAACTCGCTGGGCTGGCCTGATTTTATGTTGTTTTATATAATGATATTTAAATTTTTAAACCTTGAATTTTGAAATTGGAATATTTTTAATTATATGGGCCTAAATTATTTAATCTATTTTAAAATTATTTTAACTTTTATATACATGTGTTTTATTCTGGCTGTTCACCGCCCTGAGTCCGAAAGGAGAAGGTCGGTATAAAAGTTTGATAAAATAAATAAATAAATAAATAAATTTATTTATATCCAATTGCAAGCAATCTTGCTAATGCTAAATAAAACCAATTTTGTTCTATACATGATATACAATGACAATAAAGGCTTTGACTTTAAAACAAAACCTAAAAGCAGGCTCAAATACAATAAAAGCAATAAAACCCCAAGGACCTGTCAATTTACATATACAGAAAGTAAGCAAAATAAAATCGAGCAAAACAAAGTAGATAAATAACAAATTTAAACTAAAAGAATGAAAGAACTTCCTAATTATATCCTACCAAGATTAGGTCATCTTAACCTTTCCTATAGCAATAGTTGCCAATAAGAACTTGGCAATTCTGTTTGTGATAATGGGGTTCCAGTCGAAGTGTAGGAAACGAACCATGTCTCTCATTAGAAGCCTGATCTAGAAGAAGGATAAGTATAGGTATATGTATACCTAGGTTTTCTCTGGCAGATTTGAGATAATCTTAAAGTCTAGATTTAACTAAATTTAATTTTTGTCCTAGAGATACTAATAAGATGTTGTAGTTTGGAGATACGATCATCTTAATCTAGTAATGATCTAGTAAGCGTAATATAAATAATGGTTTCTGTTTAATTCACTACTTATTTTTAGACTGAAAGTACAGATAAATGCTTTTACTGAACATTGATCTTTAGTTTTACCATTCTTCATGAATTGCATACTTTTATCAATTGGCTTTTATTCACTAAAGCTACATGTGGTAAGGTTTATATATGAATTTAACATGCTCTTGTAAACCTTTTTATGCTATATAAGTATCTCATATATAGGCTGATGTTGAAATATTCTAGGATTTTGCTTTAAAATGTATTTTCTTGAGGTAGAACAAATGATTATCTAGAGAAATAGGGCACATTACTTTAAAAATTACACGTCTTTTAGAGCACGTAAATAGTTACCTCCCTTCTTTTACTTGCCACTTGTATACAGGACCGATCCTTATTCCTTCTACTTTGTTTTTGGTTGTCTTATTCAAGCCAATACTAACTAGATGAATTGCATAGAAAGAAAAGGTTTATATACACAGAAGTCATAGGAAATTATTGAGTGATGAGATTTTTGATAGACTGTGGATAGTATTTTAAACTCCTGCTATCTAAATCTAAATTACAGCTGTCAACTGAAACCACTGGTGTAATTTCTCTGAGTGAAATGTGTTGGTATGTTAAGTTACTGTACATGATTCAGACTCAGAGGTGTACAGCCAGTAAAATTTCCTGGTAGGAGAATTGAATGTTCCTATCATTCAGACATCTATACTAGATCACACTAAAAATGTAAATACAGTTTATGGGGAATGAAACTGTCTGACTTTACAGGACTGTGTCAACCAATCTGAAAGCTATTGCAGTTTGTTCAGTGACATTCTGAATGTTTATGCATTTCTAATCTAATTTTTTAAAGATAGAACTTTGCATTTTAAAAAGGTTCCTGAGCATGAGCAAAGCACATCTCTCTGAATTCTTCTAGCATTTTTATCTTTTGCAAGTTACCTTTAGTTGCACTGAAAGCAGTTTTTGACTTTTTTTCCTCCCACTGCATTCATTTCTGAAGCAGCCATGTGACCCTTGCAGAAAAAGTGGCTGCTTTAAAATTTTGAAGAGAGGAGCTTTGTATTCCTGCATGTTGCAAAAATTTTCTTTGAAATATTTTACAGAGCTCTATTATCCATTTTTCTAGACTTACATTTTCAAAAGCAGACAAAAGCAAACTTACCTCTCCTTGGGAGACCATTTTAAGATAGATATCTAGTTAATCCAGGATTAAAGTTTTTATAATATACCTATTTTTTTTTAAAAAAGAGCTCCTAAAGTGGAAAGTCAGAAAATATTCAAGAAGTCCTGGCAAAATATTTTTGTAATGCAATCAAGCAAACAGCATCAGAGTAGCCCTAAGGGTGTAACTCAGTTCAAGTGCTTCCTCTTAATCAAAATCAAAAATTGATTTTACAGCAAAGTTCCTTTACAGGATATGGGGATGGGATACATTTTAATGTTAACTGAGACCTGTTAACTGAAACCGGAGTATTTAGGCTTGCTTATTTTCTATCTTATCTTACCATTTTCACAGATTTCATGGTATCGACATTTTCATTTGAAGAATTTGAATAATGTTCAAATATGTGTATGCCATGAAACATATTTACTCTTTCTATGTCATATTCTGCCAACTTCGTCTTGCCTGCCAAAGTTTAAATGGAGCTGTTATAGCAAGATTATTTTTCTCCCCATCCCCAGTCTCATACCCCATTCTCATTATATCAAAACATCTATTTTATTTTATGTATTCTTGTCTGCCTTGATTTTATGTAATGCTTGTATTAATGGTTATACCTATTTAAACAGTCTAATAAAAACAGGGCAGCTTTAATTCAAATAGAAATTCCGTGCATTTTCCAGTTTCTTTTCTGTTGTAACAGGTCAGGTTGCTTAACAGATGTCTAAATAACTTTGTTGATAGCAGGAATTTTTCAGACCTCTTTGTTACTTATTGAAATGACCTATACATGCAGCAGATGGAGAGGAATTTCACTTACCCTAATATTGAAAGTAAAGCTTTTCTGAGTTGCAAGATTTGTGTTTTTGTCTGTTTTCTATTTTTATGAACACTTCTGTTCTTAACTGAAATACTATTTTAAATGAGTTCTGCAGATTTTAAAAAGGAATACTTCCCGTGTGTGTGTGTGTGTGTGTGTGTGTGTGTGTGTGTGTGTGTAGAGAGAGAGAGAGAAGAGAAAAAAACCTAAAAGACTGTATCTTTAGAATATCTCAGGCATATAAAAGCTCAATTGCTTCTATTAGAATTTAAAACTTGTAACTGCACAGATATGGTTTTGGGATAAAGGCTTTCCTCTTTGAACATTTGAAAAGCATGAAAAGGTATATATTGGTAGATTCTGGAGAATGGCTCCCATATATTCTGTATTGTAGTACAGTTAGAAATTGTTCTTATTTGCTTTTAATATGTTTGATAGGAGTATTTATAATTACATAGAAAGTAAAATAATGCAATAATAATGCATAAGCATGGCTATTTAATAATATGATGAACATCTCTATTAATCAATACATTATAGAAAAAACATAGTAAGCTTGATATCAGGGATGTGACTAATTTCAGGCTGTTATTATTGCTCATTTCAACATTAATATTATCCCATTTTAACTCTTGGCAAAAATATAGAAATAATAATTTAAAAAACACTCCACAATAATCCACTTATTTTCCCCTTAATAAGTGAAGTTTGTACAAAACGTGCATTTTTTAAAATGTTATTTTTACATAAAATATTGACTAGTTTTTATAACATATACATGATTGTATAAAAATGAATTTCTTCACTTTCTAACTTAAAGTGACCCCCCCCCCCTTGTTTCAGTGAAGTAAATGTCTCTGTGTTCTAAAGGTAACTTCATAAAATTGAGGAATATTTACTGGGCAAGATGTTCCTGTTGCCCATTATTTTCCTCCTTTGGATTGAGTTGAAATGTCTAATATGATGGGATAGAAGGAGAATATTTAGTATCAATTTAGTCCATCTCAATCAACATACATATGTATGTATGCACGTATGTATGTATGCAGTATGTATGCATGCACATATGTATGCATGCATGTATGCATACATACATACATACATACGGGCAGAAAATAGTTGGGTAACCTTGGACCAGTCACTATGTCTCAACCGAATCCACTTCATAGAGTTTTTGTTGTGATGAAAATAAGAAGACAAAGGTGTGTTGGATATGTTTGCCACTTTGAGTTATTTGTAAAAATAACGTGGGATACAAACAAACAAATATTTAACACATTGTTGCTGTCTGTTGTTTTCTGTTCCTATAACATAAAGTTTGAGAATTTTGTTCTTAAGAACAAAAAGTTTGCATTTATAGCAAATTTCAAGAAAATTTCTTTCCAAAAGTGGAAGTACTGATTTACTATTTGAAAGCATTAATT
Source organism: Ptyas mucosa (assembly GCA_012654045.1). Classification (NCBI taxonomy): domain Eukaryota; kingdom Metazoa; phylum Chordata; class Lepidosauria; order Squamata; family Colubridae; genus Ptyas; species Ptyas mucosa. The sequence goes on from WNWU01000016.1 coordinate 10,992,861, forward strand.
GATGGTCATTATTATTGAAATGTTTACCTTAAAAAAAAACAAATGAGGGATTATGCATGTAAAAACTAACTATTCAAACAAATTGCCCTGTAACTTTCAGCTGATGTGATCATAGTTATTGAAGGTTCTTGGTTAAAATAAATACTTATCTCTAGCTGTTTCGGATCTTTAAAACAAATTGTACACCTTTGCTTTCAGATAGTACAAAATGTCTCTTTTGAACATTTTAAAAAATCTGTGTACATTTTAATGTATTCTTTGTTGAGATAGAGACAAAGAGATTACAGAGTATGGAAAGCAAAGTGGAAATGAGCACATCCTGTGCTTATGAAGGAATGTTGGTTAGCTTCATTTACCACAGAATATAGATATAGATATGTGTCTTTGTATGTGTGTCTCAGTTTTAATTGAATAGAAACATGAAAGATTATAATCTTTGTATATTTAGAATAAAAACTAGTCAATTTGAAAAGAGAGTAAGACACATAGTCTCTACAGAAAGCTAATGTTTTTTTAAAAAAATATGATTAGATGATGGTTCTTCCATCATAAATGCAATACCCTGAGGATGTATTAATGCTTGAATAGCATGCTGTGAGGACATCAGTGCAATCCTCTTTAATAGCTTGCTGGCTTGAACCCCAATACATAATGTTCTTATAATATTTTATAGGTGACTGCAGTAAATTGGTAATGAATGTATTTCATTTTTTTTTTGGCTTTGGTTCTTATCTGATTTGCTGGTAGAACATTTTGTCCTTACACTTTTGTATTTTAAAGGCAATTGATCTACTTTTGGATATATGCTCAAAAATTTTGTCTTTAATTTTTTAAACAAAAAGCTCCATATTGTGAGATTGTGATCTGTAGAAAAGTGGAATATTACCAGAACTAGAAAGAAACCCGACCAGTTGGTTTAGTCCTCTTCAAATCCACCCACTCATACTAATGTTCTTCAGACACTGCCAAATAGGCACACATTTTCTTTTCCCTTTGTTTTAGTTGTTTCAGTTTGTTCAGACAATACTTGGAAAATTATAGTTGTCTATAATTGGGCAATGTTGCTTCACATATGTTAATTTTGAGTCCAAACAATTTCTTTAAATTTCCATTGTGCTTTGCTGAAAAAAAAAAGCTTAAGATGGATGTTGAATTAAACTAATAGTATAAGATCAAGATCTTGGCTAAAGATGTAATCTGATTGAATTACTATGTATGGTTCCGACTGTCCTGAATAGAATAAAAGACAAAGGTATTTTATATTATATGCAAAGTTATTTATTTATTTTCATCCCACTTCTATTATTTTTATAAATAGTTCAAGGGGCTTACATACCTAATACTCCATTCTATTTTCTCTACTATAAAGGGTGAAGTGGATTGGCTGAGAGACAGTGAGTTTGCCCAGGTAACTTTCATGCCTAAGGCACGCCTAGAACTCACAGTCTCACAGTTTTTAGCCTGTTACCTTAACCACTAGATCAGATGGCTCTATAGCAAGAATCTTTTGATGTCTTTAAGATCAGTGAACCTAGAATTAAGTTCCAACGCATTTAAAAGTTGAAACTCAATTTTCCATTCCTGATTGTTTATTAAATTGTATCAGTTTCAGGTAATGTTAACAAAAATTAACATTTAGTGAACAGAATAATGTGTTAGGGCATTTTAAAAACTATACAATTTCGTGCCCTTAATTTACATGAAAATGATTAAGTATTTCCCCTCTAAATACACATTTCCATGAATCCCAGAGTGAATAAAAGCTGACCCAACCTTGCGTGGTAGAAAGTTACAAACCTAGCTTCTTTCTGCAAATTTGAATGCAAATTTAGATTTGCATTCTAAATTCTTTATTGATTCAAAATAAAGGTACAGTGAATATGACAGGTGCAGAAGCTTGGATAATTTTGTAACAAGTAACCGTTTTCAAATGTTTCCTGAGGCCAGCAGCTGCCTTTCTGTCTGTCTTTTCTTTTTCTTTTTGGCCATTTTTCCTGACTCTTCTTGATGAATCTTTATTTCTGAGAGTTTTAGCCTGCATGTTTAAGATCTCTCTGTATATTTTAAAATAATGGCGAATTCTTATAACTGAAAAGCCATTCCCAAATCATTTCTTTCTGTTTTGTAAGCACATTAGACATACGTATCAGAAACTGGTTTTGCTGAAATAGCCAACTTCTTCATTGAGTGTGGAACATTAATTTGAAGACCAAGAAAAATCACTGCTTGAATTTAAAGACAACCTGTGGTTGTCTTCCTTGATTGCCTGCCCCCTTTTACACACACACACACACACATTTTTTGATGGTGATGTTTTTTATACATTAACACTGGGTTTTTTTATTTTACTCTTGGAATTGTCATTTTGAACCATACTAAAATCTTGTAAAATTAAATATTATAAAAATATATGGGAAAAATAACTGTTAATTCTTAATCCAGACAGAAGTATGTTCAATAAGTAGGACTACAATATGAAAACATGATAGTTTCATACAAGAAATCAAAGTATCTTATAGTTTCCTAGTTTGACATGATGTTGATGTTTAGACTAATTAATAGATTATAATCATTTTCTGATCATATGCATAATCCTACAATAAGAAGTCTTATTTTATTCAATGTAAATTGAATTTTATATTATTAAGTCAGCTTTTAAATAACATAATATTAATTTACCTTCATTGATGTATAATAATTTCTGAATAGAAAGGGATAAAGCCTTGCCTTAATTGTGGGTTGAAAAAAAATCCCCTCTGTCAATTGCAAAAGACTACACTGCTTGGATCTGCACATATACTATGCCAATATGACACCTTAGATTGTTGGGAAGAACTAGATGCATATGAGGGCCAACATCAGTTAAATAATTAGTAGCTGTGATTTCACATTGCTGTGAACATATAGTAATAATTCAGTAAATGTAGGTGCCATCCAACTCTCAGCAACTCTGAATGGATTGCTAAAGCATTTAAAAACAAAAAATATAACCCCCATGCCCCAAAAGACCAGTACAAGGGCAAAAGAACAATGATGGCAAAGAAAACAAACTCATAGTTGAACAGAAAAGAAGAAATATAATGCTAAATCCTTTGTACTTAGAGTTTGGGACAATAGTTAACAAATTTTTGATCTTCAATAATATATTGAAGTTTTTATAAAACATCAAGAATTCCTTTTTTATCCATATATAAACTTGGTTTCTAAGTTTGTTTTTTTGCTGCTTAAGCAACTTGTTCAAATAAAATTGCTTTTGGTTGCTAAAAAGAAACTTACTGAAAAATATATTTAATTATATTTTGGAAAACTGTATAAAATGTTCCCTAAATATATCCCAAAGGTGCTTTTTCAAAAGGCACTAGACGTTTTCTTTGCAGACACTTCGCTTCTCATCCAAGAAGCTTCTTCAGTTAGAACTGAAAGAGCTTCTTGGTTGAGAAGCAAAACATCTTCAAGGAAAATAAAGCCTAGTTGCCTTTTGAAAAAACATCTTTGGGACAACCATGATCTGGATGACTGATAATCTCCATAGACATTTCTCTTGTTATGGTTTTACAGCTTTTTGAGGTTTATAATTGTTTTGAGCTAGCAAGAATTATGGTATATAAAACGAGTGGCCATGTAAGTTTTAAAAAATAAATAAATAAATAATATACCTTTTATACTTCCGCCTTGAAAAATGATTATAGAATTATAATTTGAAGAGTACATTTAGGCCATCAAGTGCAGCTACTTGGAATCCAAAATAAAGCACGCTTGATAGGTAGGTTGTGAGTTGATCAGTGCTACCCTAGTCATGAAAATTAATAATGTCATACTCTAGCATGTAACACATTGTATATTTTTCTGTAGAGTAGAAAACCCTACATCTGTGATGGCGAAATTGTTTGGCACTGAGTGCCGAAAAGGGAGCGCATGCGCGCGCACAGGCAGCACCAAGTGCCAAAAAGGGAGCACTTCAAAATGGAGAATTCCCATTGGTTCTCCTCCTTTCTGGACACTCCCAATTACGAACTTCGAAGAAGCTCCATTCCTGGCTCACAGAGCAGCTCTTCCGGTTTCTGGCACTGCCACATGCACAAAGGCCACCTGTTCATCCCTTGTGCATGCGCGCCAGAAACCCGGGAGAGGAACGTGTGTGCCAGACAACATGGCTCTGCATGCCACTTTGGGCACACGTGCCATAGGTTCGCCATCACGGGGCTAGATTGTTGACCTCTGGAAGGCCCATTGAATTCAAATACGTGCTGTTTATTAAGATGGTGCATGTATATACCTGTTATCACAGTAACTTTTAATACAGCACTGGCCTTTTTCTCATTTTAGCCCTTTTACTACTTTGAAAATAGCAAACCTTTGAGAGTGATTAAAATGTTAGTATTATATATTAAAATACAGTGATACCTCAATTTAACAGTTATCTCTTTAATGGACTTTGGATGCAACAGACTAAATCTGTGTTTGGATTTCATCCCCAAAATAATGTAAAAGTCTGCTGTTTCTGCAGGCTGCCCAGACAGTTGGCATAATTTATAGCATTTGCATAATGACATAATTGTCATTTTTACATCATTTGCGTCAGTTTGTCATTTGCATTATGTAAAATGTCAGTTACATCATTACACAAATAACACAAATTGATGCAAATGATGTAAAACATCAATTGAATAATTACGTAAATGGCATAAATTATGTAAATTACATAGATTCGGATTTAACAAAAATTGGATTTAATGGACACCTCTTTTCCCCAAATGCCCTGTTACAGTGAGATATTAATGTATGGATAATTATTCAAACTATATTTTTTCATTGATGCTACATTCCTATATTAATGATTTCCTATAGATAGCAATATTTACGCATTACCAAAAACATAGATTACAAAACAAACCTTTGCTGAAATAATAATCCTTGTATTGCTGAAGCTTTCAATATCATGCCCAAAGGGCTATGTGTGCCTGAAGATTTAGTCTATTGCCTCATAGACTCTACCATTCGATTTCTCATTTCGCTTTTCTTTTTATTTCCCTTTAAAAAAATTATTACACCCATTTTTTAAATTTAGAGAGAAAAATGGGATGCTGATATGATGCATTGTTGGTCAATAATACTGGGCAACCAAAATGTGCACGAAATAAGTGTTTGCATGCCTTGCTTGAACATCTGATAAGCATAGATACCTGCAAGGTGGAAGGGAAACAAAAGCAAATATTTGCTTGCCCTGGAAAAGTCATAGCACCAGCTTTCCTGTTTTCATTTATAAAAAGAACTAGGCTGGACCTTTAGATGCTGAAGCATTATTATTGTTATTATCTATTAGTCAACGTTTGTTGTTATTATTTATTAGTCAGCTTGCTTTATAACTTGCTTTTCTGTGTATTTAGCCTCTGAATGGTTTCAGTAATAATTGATATATACACACTGGAAAAGAAAGTATTTGTTCTGACCTAGGCTTCCTGAGTCAGTAAAACACATGAGGAGTCCCAAAAACCTCTTTTATTGCAATAGCTGTGAATTCTGTTCATTCACAGATGAGTCCCAAATAGTTGTAAAGAATCCTTTGGGAGAATTCCTTTGGGATAATCACCCACCTTTATCTCCCTTGACACGCTGCCAAAGACCTAATTCGCAAAGCCACACGGAGTCCAGAGTCAAACAGAGCTTCAGTCTTTAAACTGAACAGAATTAACAACGTTGCTTCCGGCAAAAGCCCACATGCCTTTGCTCCTCTTTTAAGTCTTATGGGAGAGGCCAATCATCACCAAGCCCTATTCCCAAGTTGTCCCTTTTGTTTTAACTTTTCTCGCCTTCTGGCAGCTCTTTGCATGCGCACACTGGGAACAGGCTTCCCTGTTCCTCTACCTCGCTGAGGTCCAACTCTGAAGGCTCCAGAGATAGCATGTACCTCCCAGATGGCCCTTTCTCTGCCTCCAATGCAGAGCCCTCATCCAAGCCTTCCCCAGATTCCAGGATTGGCCCATGTTCCTCCCCAACTTTCTCACTGTCCGACCCTACTGCCAGCTCCACAGGCTGCTGGCGGACCACAACAGTATCCAATGCAAGCATGCTCTGTGTCTTTCCTCATGCTCCCTGGATAAAAATATGGCCCTTCTAAAAAAAAAAAATCAGAAATCCAGACTTTTGATAAGGTGGTGATTAGACAATAGTGTATCTGCCTAAAACGAAAAGAGCAAAATTATGAGTTTTCCATTTCTTGAATCAAGTGGGTTTTTTTTAAATGGAGGATTTTTGTGAGTTTCCAAATATTAAGAAAATTATCCTGCTAGTACCTGGCAGATGAAATTCATTGTTTCTCAATATATGTTGCAAAAATTAGCATGATGTCTGAAGGGCTGGAAGTTATTTCAGTCCTGCAAGATAACAATAGTCCTGCTATTGTTATACCTAGGCAAAGTGATGGACGACAATTCTGCATAGTAATCATATTTTGTTAACCAGTTTCCTAATTTGCTGGACTTTTTAGAGCAATGTAATATACATGTGTGAGAATAGCTTTGTAATTCTATAAGGCTTGGAGCAGATCTGTGTACATATGTATCTATAAGCAAAATGAAGATGTTTTTATCTGTTCTTGGCGGAGTGTCCTGTTCTGTATTAAAGCAAGTGGTGTTGAGGTAATATGGCATATGTTACTCAAAAAAATAATCTTTCTTTTGCGCCATAAATAATTATGTTGTGGCATTATCAAATTCTCTTATGTATTACATAAAGAGCAAGGGCAATAAGCAAATCATTCAAGAACTGAAGCTGGCATGGCGAGAAGCAATGCAGTTCAGAGTGGACAAACCTGTTGTATAAACATAAGGCAGATACATTCCAGTAGCAGTGGTAAAAATTCATTGTCATTAAACGTCTCTCTCTCTCCCTCCCTCCCTCCCTCCCTCCCTCCCTCCCTCCCTCTCTCTCTCTCTCTCTCACACACACACACACACACACACACCAGAGAATCATAAATTAGCTTGTTGAGACATATTCTGTGATGGAATGAAGCAAATTGAATAGTAATAGCCCTTATATACTGCTTCATAATGCTTTACAGCTCTCTCAAAGCAGTTTATGGAGTCAGCATATTGCCTCCAATAATATGAGTCTTCATTTTACTGACCTCAGAAGGATAGAAGGCTGAGTCAACCTTGAGACGGTCAGGATTGAACTTCTGGCAGTGGGCAGATTTAGCCTGCAATACTGCATTCTAACCACTGTGTCACCACAGCTCTGAATATCCTGTTCTTGAAGTTTTTGTGATTTATCTGATTCAGAATGTAGTGTTTAGTTTCTGGAAAATTAGAGATGCTTAGTCATATCAGTTTTACAGTGCACCAGAACTCAAGTGCCATCAGATTGTTGGAAATCAGAGAAAATAATTAAAAATATATATTTAAATGCCACTTTCCCCCCAAACTGTATTCAAAGAAGCTAGCAAGGAAGGTAGGTTTCTTTTGACCAAGTAGATCCATTTATCTTAATCATACCTGATATTTTCCATACATTTTATTGATTGATTGATTGACTGACTGACTGACTGATTTATTAAATGTGTTTGCTGTCCATCTCACCATTAATCATTTTTTTTTATTGAGTAGACATCAATTCAGTGAAACTCACATTTAATGGACTAAAAACAGTAGAAAAATAAAACCCAACGTCATTACAGTTACATTGTAACCTTGGTGAAGAAAAGCTCTCTCCCTACTTGAGGAGGGAGGAAGAATATGCACTGGAAATTTTCTGCAGGTCAGTTGGATATTGGTAGCATTGCTGGCTAAGAGGATGTAGGGAAAGAAAAACATGGGAAGATCAGTATAGGCAGGCCAGTGGAAATGTTTCAGTTAGCTTCTTACTAACCCTAAGTCGGTGATGACGAACCTATCAGAGAGGGCACATGAGCTGTCACCTCAGTTCAGCTCCACTGCGCATGCGTGCGTGCCTCCATCCGGCCAGCTGGTCTTTGGGTCTCTGCAGTGCATGTTCGGGGGGGGCACATGGGGGCACATGGTGGGACATGCATGCGGGCGGTGTTGCACATGCAGGGGGCTGCGCATGCATTGCATTTTGGGGGTTTGGGCATATGCAGGGAGGCATGCGCACATGCACAGTGGGCAAGGTGCATGTGCGGGGGATGCACATGCATTTAATTTGGGGGTTTTGGGTGCCCGCACGTTTTGGGCACTCAGTCCGCAAAAGGTTAGCCATCACTGCCTAAGTTGTTGAATGTGTTTCTTCTGAATTCTTGTGGTAGGATCATGAACCTGAACCTGAACCTCCATTCAACTATGCAGTAAAACTGCATAGTTGAAGAGAGAGAGGATGAAATGGATTCTTTTTCACGAATGGAAAAGCAACTGCTTCCCTCTTTTCCAAAGTATTATAGATTGGTGCAAGCACTCAGTGTGGAAGATTTGGTTCATATCATATACAGCTAAGTGGATAAGAAGAAATTACTGGAGAATAACTGTACTCCAAGGACAAGAGGACACACAGCTCATGACTTCTGCAAATATATGCATTCATGGGCTCTATAAAGAAGCTGAATCTTCTGAGATTCAGCACTATAATGCCAATCATGTGGGGTTTTTTTTCCCATGTATCTCTGTTATATACGGGGCAAAGAAAACAATGTTTTGGTCCCAGTAGAAAGCACTGTTTCTCTGCAAATCTGCTTTCTGGCTGCCTGTTTACTGTAATAAACAAGTTCCCATCTGTTACATTAAACATGCTAATATAGGTCTACAAAGTACAATGACATCTAGTGCTTAAAATATCCAAACGAAATGTCAGAGTCCAATTGCATATACAGAGTTCAAAAGTGGTGGTGTCCTGAATCCACCTCTGTTACTAAAAGGGCATTTCATAATCCATGTAAGTATCTCACTAACATCCTTAAGTAATTGGCGTGTGTGGGACCAGATGTAGATATATGATTACAGCATTAAATTCTGACAAAAGATTTTTAACCACATCGCAACCATATTTCAGCTAAGTGGGTTTTTAAATGGTTTTCTTTCATGCAGTTGAGTTCTGAGATTTTATACAGGCATGTGCCTTTTAAACAATATAGTTTCATTGATAAAGGATAGGTTCCTCTGGATAAAGCAAGTTATTTTTAAATTCTCTTAGTATCACAATATAAATACAGTAAATAAGTTTTTGCTTTTTTCTCTACAATTTTCTATATGCAGTTAATAAATGCTCATTTTAATATTGACCCTATAGTGACAAAAAATTAACGATTCTTTTTTTTCTTCCTCCTGTTTGTCTCCATACATTTTTAAAAATACAGGCTACATTTGCTATGTAGTTTATCTACAAAACATTAAAATATCTGTTTTTATTTCTTCTGCTTAGTTAACTGATTCTCGAGGACTGTTTTTAGTAGGGAGAAAATTGATCACTGCATAAAAAGGAACAGTTTTTTATAAAGAAAAGTGCTTTAATTTTTTTTTTTAATTCTTATTTATATGCCGCCCTTCTCCAGAGACTCAGGGTGGCTTACAATGCGTTAAGTAATAGCCTTCATATTTTTATATATTTTATACAAAGTCAGCTTATTGCCCCCACAAACCGGGTCCTCATTTTACCCATCTTAGAAAGGATGGAAGGCTGAGTCAACCTTGAGCCTGGTGAGATTCGAACTTACAGTAATTGCAGGCAGCTGGATGTTAAATGCTGCCTTGTAGGAGGCATTAGCCTCCTACGCCACTCAGGCGTTTTTGACTAAAATCAGGGGTGAAATCTAGCCAGTTCTATCCAGCTTGGGCAAACTAGTAGCGGTGGTTGTGGGAGGCTACGCCCACCTGTGCGGATGTCATGACACCGCTTTTTTTGCAACATTTTAAGCCTCTGCGCATGCGCAGAAGGCTTTGCACATGTGCAGACGACGGCACATGCACATTAGCGAATTGGTAGGGAAGGTAAGTGAATTTCCCCCCTGACTAAAATATATTATTTTGTAAACTTAAAAGGACTTTAAATAACAGTTTCTGAGACCAGGTATAAAGAAGTAAATGTTTCTAGTAATTTGTCTTTCATAAACACGGAAATTGAAATTGTGAACAGAAGCAACATTGATCAAATAAGTTTCATGGAAAATTATTTTAAAGGAAATGGACAATAGCTGGCGAACTCAGAATTTCACTCTAGGAGTTATGATAAGCAGAATTAATTATGCAAAGTGAATGTATTTCACTTACAAAATTCTGCTGTTCTGGTTAAAGTATTTGGACAATGCTATTTGTTTGTATGTATTTCTAGTACAATGTGAAGTAATTGAGATCATAATGACCACAGCTAATTCAATCTATCTTCACCCATTTTTTAAAAATCTGAGGAAAAAATTATGTCGGGAAAAAAATATCTGTTTTTTAATCAAAGGCATACAGAAATGCACATATATGCAAGATTCACCTTTGTAAATATAATTGCACAAAATGTTCCTCCTCCATCGTCTGCTCATGCATAGAAAAATGACATAATTGAATATGTTGCTGGGAACAGAATAGCTTACTGATATGATGCCCTAATTAAACATTTCTCTCTTATACCATACAAAAGGCAATTCTTTTTGCAGTGGTATGATTTACAAATTCAGTGAAGAATAAATGATGTCCCATGGATGGTAGAAATGGATGAAATCTTCCCATATATACCATGGAGACAATCTTTTGATGTCACTTTGATTTGATAAAAATGTCTGCAGAATTTACAGTCTCTAACCATAAATAGAATGTACATCGAAAGAGAATAATAAAAATGTCTATCAGCTTGCTCAACTCCAGGTATTGACAGAATTGTAACATAAAGTTAAAGTTAATGCAGCAGTGAATTTTTTGAACATGTACCTAACCACTGCTTTATACAAACAGATGAGAAGAGGAGGGACTGAGAATCTGGTACTTTAGTAATAATAATTCAACCAAGTATAGAAGGACAAACAGATCCTATTAGAAGCAAGAATATGGCCTATTGCAAATGAAAGCTAAAGTATACCAGTGTGTTGCTCAGTTAACTTTTTCTCATGACACATGTGAAAGACCACTAAAATATGTTATACCACACTGATCTGTTTGAATAAGATTTCAAGAAAAATAATCTTCTTTTGCTTAAAAAAAGGGAAAAAAAGTATACAAGTAGGTTGAAATTATTTGTTTAAGAGATGAATGTGGCATGCAGACAGCTGCCATAGGTGATGAAGAAACATAATGTAGGCAAAAATGCTTCATTTTGTGATTTTGTGTGTAACAGTTATTGCTTTATTAACAGGCATTAAAGGTGGTCTATCCATATTAATATGCCGTATATATTCGAATATAAGCCGAGTTTTTCAGCCCGTTTTTCAGCCTGAAAAACGCCCCCTTCGCTTATATTCGGGTCACGAAAAAAATAACTTTTTCCCTGCAACTGGCTCCCAAGGCTTGCTAGGGGCATGAGGGGGGTGCCTAGCAAGACTCTCTGCAGCCCCCTGGAAGCAAAAACGGGCTGGGGGGGAGCTTAAAGGGAGAAAGAAACAAAGAAATCCTCACCGTTTAGGGAGATCCCATGTGCACTGACCTTGAGTTGAGAGCTGATTGTAATTGGCTGCTAGCTAGCCTTCTTGTAATTGGCTGCTAGCTAGTGGGTTCTCCTAGCTTGGCTGTCTCAGGAATTCTGGGAGTTGAAGTCCACAGGTTGTAAAAGGGCCACATTTGCCCAGCCCTGGTATCTCTTAACAGAGGCTTCAACTTGCCTGAAATTAGATCAAGCCAGTGACTGGGTGGGCGTGGCTAGCTGGTCATGTGATATATGTGTATAGGGACTACTCAGAGGGCTGAAAAAAGTCATTTCTGACAGGTCCTCACACTTCTGACTGGTCCTCACACTTATGACCATCCTCACATTTATGCCCGTGCAGCATTCTTAAAACCATGTCACTCATTTCACAACTGCTTCTCTTTACCATGGTGACAAGATAGGGCAAAAACGTAAAATGTGAGGACAGTCGTAAGTTCAAGGACTGGTCACAAGTGCGAGGACCAGTCAAAAATAACTTTTTCAGCCCTCTGAGTAGTCCATATGCACAAAAGGACTACCCAGAGGGCTGAAAAAAGTGATTTCTGACAGGTCCTCGCACTTTTGACCAGTCTTTTTTTATTTTGAAATTTACCAGTAGCCGCTGCATTTCCCACCCCCGGCTTATACTCGAGTCAATGAGTTTTCCCAGTTTTGGGGGGTAAAATTGGGGGGGTCAGCTTATATTCGGGTCGGCTTATACTCGAGTATATACGGTATTCACTTTTCATTTAAATGGCATAGTATTTTATAGCAGGCTTTCCCAATCTTGCCAGTATTGGCAACCTTCAGATTTGTAAACTTCAGTTTCAAAATTCTTAACAGTAGCCATGCTGGCCGTAGAATTATGGAAACCCAAGTCTATATATCTGAAAAACACTGTCTTGTAAGTTTATTTATTTACTTATCTACTCGGTTACTAGTTTATAATAAGATTTTCAATGAAAGCCCTTTCAAAGGAATATAATGAATGTTTCAAATGAATCCATTGAATTTCTATTCAACTATTTTAGTTTTTTTAGATTGCCTAAGAATTATTAAGCCATTTGTATTTTAGCACTAGTCATAGGATTTTTTTCCCCTTAATTTTGCAAATATTACTAAAACAGCTTTGTTTGGCTATGGCATCCACAAAGAAGGCAGTGTAAGGAAAAACGATGCATGCAACTGCAAGATTAAAATCACCATCTTGACTTTTCTTTACTTTTCTCCACAGACACCCCTATATATACGCATATTTATTTTTGCTGTTAGAGTTTTAAAACTATGATTAGTTGTAATTAACCTATGCTACCTATAGTATACTACCATAATATATCAAGGCAAAGGTAGATGTTAAATAGTAATTTTGTGGAGATGTTTATTAAGAGAGACAGAAGGAAAATCTTACTTCTTCTCAGACTGACTTCTACAGCCATGATGATAATTAAATAATAATTACACACTTGCTGCATTGAAAATATTCCCAGGGAAGTTATCCTGATTGTGAGAAAATGTTTATTTATTATCAGTGGTATATGCCTCTTTATATTGTAGGCAGTGGACAGAAAAAAGTAAAAAGTTCTTAAAATACACCTTATAGTGTGAGAATAAATGTAAATGGCCGTTTAGATTTTTATAAGAGGCATGTAATGCCTTGCATTGTTTAGAAACCTGTCTGACATATATATTCCTGAATGTTTTACTAGTCAATATGGGTAATAACTAAGGGAAGGATAACTGTTGCCAATCCAACTGGCTCAGAAAGGGCCACAGCTGGTGTACTAAATGTAGTTATTAAAAAGTGCTCTATGCCATAGCTGCCAGCCACAAATCCATTGACAGCTGAGGTCAAGGAGTACTCCCAAATATTTGAGACTAGTTTGTGCAGCTTATAGCTATAAAGAAGGTCGAAGAAGGACTTGGTCAATAGAGTTCTTGTAATTGTCACCATTAAGCAAATGGATATATATCCCATGTTTAAGGAGAGAATGATAATCTCCTTTATTCATGGGTTACATACTGATTAAATCGGCCAGGAAGGACAATGGTTGAGCAAGTCAAAGTCGTCCTAATTACTGCATATAGTCTTTTCATGTCCTTGACATATACGTTAAAAAAAAATCATATGAACAGAACAGGCAGTTGCCAAATTTCCTTCCTCCCCTATGACCTGCCCAAATTTGAAGGATATGCTGATTGTGCAGGTCCAGCAGAAGAAGAAATGTTAGCCTCCTTAAATGAATCCATTGTTGTGAAGTAGAATTACATATATGTCTTTTAAAAGACCCACTTTGTATATGATCCAATTCTACTTATGAGTTACTGCTATCAGTTTCATACTTTTCAGGTGAAGCAAGGTGATGGATGAGATCTGCCAAAGGAAAAAGAGTGGTGCAGAATAGTATCAATCACTGGGCCATCTTTTTGTTCCACAGATTGATCAGAATAATAATAGATTCAATTTCCTGGAGCATATTCAGGAAACCACCGAGTGTAAATTCATTATGTCCCAAATTAATACATAGCTTAGGTCCAGGATATTTGGCAGACCACCTGCAGCCAGCAACAATATCCCATCACCTGGTTTGCACCCATAGGGAAGGGTGCCATCGGCGAGACAATGTTGGCTGGTGGCCCCCAGGGGTAGAGCCTTCTCTGTGGGTGCGCACATCCTCTGGAATCAACTCCCCTTGGGCTTCGGCTGGCCCCTGACCTTCGCACCTTTCGCCGCGAATTAAAAACTTGGTTATTTGAGTCCCCTGGCTTGGACTGATGGGGTTTTTTACGGGTTTTTAATAGTATTTGATCTAATTAGGCATTTTAACTTCGCATAATGGATTATTGTGGTTTTTATTGTTGTGAGCCGCCCTGAGTCCATTGGAGATAGGGCGGCATATAAGCCTAATAAAATAAATAAATAAAATAAATAAATGTCCTAGGTGAGACCATTTTATTTTTCCTTCCAAAGTTGCAAATGTTTATAGTAGCTGGTGGTTTAAATTGCCCAGAAGAATGATCTGTCCATGACAGAGAGCTTTTCTGCTCTCTTTACAGATAGTATGGTGGTCTCTCTGAGAAAGAAGAGGAGGGGAGTTGCCCAGATATCCCCCAGCAGTGAATGGAGTTTCTTCTTGTCTCTTGCTTTCTAATACAAAATATGCTCCCTGGAGTCTTCTATGAAAAAGGATGATAGAAAGAATAACAAGGGTTGGATAAATATTTTTCCTTGCCCATTTCTACTAGAGTTCCAGAGATCTGGGCAACCTGGTGGCCCTAAGATTAATATAGAATTGTATTGAATGATTTGATTATTTGATTTATATCTCGCCTTTTCTCTAGGAAGGAGATTGGACTGAGGAATGGCCCAAGTTACCAAAAGAACATTCATGCTGACCATAGGCTTGAACCTGAGTCTCTCTAGTATAGTTGCAGTTTAGCTCTTAAAAGTTATACCATAGCAGCACTTGGATACAACTGTAAGAGCCATACAAGTTGTAATTGTAATTTTACTGTGATATAAGGTGAATTTATGAAACATAACTAAATATTAATTATAGAATAGAATAGAATAACAGAGTTGGAAGGGACCTTAGAGGTCTTCTAGTCCAACCCTCTGCTTAGGCAGGAAACCCTACACTACTTCAGACAAATGGCTACTCAACATTATAATTAAAATAATTATATATTGATTAAATTTAAATCTGAAATACAAACTAATTTTGGATTTGTTCTGGCCCCACTTACTATTTGAGCAATTAATATAAATCCTTCAGTTGAAAAAAGTTGCATAATTTTAAGTAATTGAAGAATCTGGCTAGAAAAAAAGGAGATTTCTTTTTCAATACAATAATCAGCTAGTTGATTCATGGATTTGAAATGAAATTGGTGAAGAAGTTCCTCTGAAAATTAATGTACTTAGGTAGCTAGTATTCTGGAGAACTTTGATTAAGGACAGTATTTATTTATTGGTGGCCAATCATTTGATCACTTTCAAAACTAAAAAAAGTAAATGCAAAATTACAGAAAAAGTAGGTGAAAAGGATCAAAAAGATGAAAAAATTTAAAAGGGACAAAAAAAGTTGATTTTCAATTTTCTTTAATACATATACAAATACAAATATAGGCAACATAAGCTTTTACTCTAAGTTAAAATAAAATAAAAAAACATATAAAAATACATAAACAGGCAAAATAATATTTGAATTATATAACAAAATAACCTATTACTCTAAGTTTAAATATAAACAAAAATATGCACTACACATATCTAATAATAGTAAAGGTATAATATTTCTATTATAACAGATTTAATCATTAGGTCCTAATATCTAAACTTCATTTTTATTTTCCTCAAACAGAAAGTCCAAAAGTAGTCTCTAAATAAAAACAAAACGAGATAGGCTTTTATCTTTCATCAAAGTCGTCAGTTTTAACTTCTCTGCCAATTCCCTTAATTTCGGAATCCACTCTTCAGTTGTGGGAATTTGTGTATCTTTCCACCTCCAATATTTTTGATGTTGGCAGGACAGAAAGAAGGGTTTTCCCAAGTCAGATAAACCTCTGGGCAAGATTGACCACTATCTTTTAGAAAAGGATAATCTAATCAAGTCTAAACTATTGTATTAAAAGACACTTTAAATTGTACCCAGAGGCGGTAGGTAGCTAATGAAACTGATGTAATATGGAAACTGGGACTCATGTGTTTCTTATAACCAGCCCTGGACAATAGCCTAACTTCAATTGAAATTTTGGATACTCTTCAAAGGCAGTTCAATTTAGAGGGCATTATTGTGGTCCAATTGCTAAACATATTTCCTGTGAGCCAGATAAAGCATCTTAGGTGTTCATCTAGAAATGAAATGAGTGCAGCGTCACACAGTTCCATTTGTGGTTTCCAGCTGAGTGTGCACTCTGCATCTGGGTTTGCTGCTGTGTAATATGTTCAGGGGCTATACAACATTTTGAAGATGCTTGGAAAAAAGCATTTCTTCTGTCTTGCTGTTAGCATTATGATCAGTTTAGTAAAGATATTTTATTTCTATTGGAGACAACTAAAGCATATTCCTGGGCATTTGTATTTGTTTTATTTATTTTTTTATAATTTAGATTTATTGGAGCACAGTACTCGATGCTAATTCTGAGTTGTATACAATTAAAACCAGTACTGTTTGTGTGATACATACTAAAGAAGTTAAATATGTTTTCCCAGCCTACTGCTTTTGGTGTATATCTCTTCTGAATTTGTTTCTAAGAAGATGAGAAGCAGTTTTGTGTAATGGTTAAGGTGCTGGCCTAGAATTCATGAGCCAGAATTCCAGTTTCTTCTTAGACATGAAAGCCAGCTGAGTGTCTTTCACTCCTGTCTCAACCCAACTCATTTCGCAGGGTTGTTGTTGAGGGAAAATTGGAGGAGGAAGGAGTATTAGGTGTACCTATTAGCTGTCTTGAGTTATTTATAAAAATAATAAGTGGAATATATTGTAAAATAAATAAAATGTCTTGCCTCCCACAAAATCACCTTATATTGAAATTACTACATTAGTGTACATTTTCTCCATTACCACTGATTGGTGGTAAACAGTT